>CM053514.1:35230717-35830717 GCA_028627145.1 Eidolon dupreanum
TGTGAAGAAAGAAAAAAAAGAGACCCTTTGTAGTGTCCTTTTAAATTTTTAAATTACTAAAGCACCTTGCAGTCTACTTACAACTTTTCTCCTCAGTTGAGAACTGTGAAATATCTAATCAGATATAAAAAGAAAGGCAATAAGGAGCAGTACTATTTCCATCCTTTTTTCTATATTTCTCTCTGTGTATAGGAAGATGGAGTGGTCTCATAGATTGTCTCTAAACATGTTCTCTCTATTACATCAAAACTAACCAAACTTTTTAAAGCCTGAACTTAAACCCAAATATGTAAATGATAAAAACAAGTATGTCACCAGAAGTAATTTATCAAGTCTATATTTGAAGAAACAATTAAAATTTGTCATTTACAGAGAAAATTCAGTAATACAGTCTTTTAAAAACAAACTTCATAACTATGTAGAGCAGTAACTGCTATGTATAGAGTGAATAAAAGTTATGATGGGCTTTTTAAAATACTACATCTCTAATATTTTAAAAGCTCTCAAACTCAAAGCAGATTCTTGCAGAATAAGGCTTACTTTTAATTTACAACATATGTAGAATACAGCATGGTAAAATAAGCTATTGACCTGAAAGTTTTATAATTCCTGATATTTCATTCTTCCCAAGAGTCTAAATAGGAAATAATCATAGAGATAAAGTATCACTTAATTTGGATACCATTTGAAAGACTATATCAACAGGGAGAATAAACTTAATGAAATTCCACAATTTCTAAATTACTACCAAAAATCTCCTAAAATTAACCATATATTAGGCAAAGTATCATGGGAAAAGTACCTTGGGCAAAAGCAATTGTTAAAATGTGTAAATTTTAATCATAAATTTATAATCATTTTCTTAAGAGATTTGACAGTATAACTGTAAAATTTTGAGATTTTATAGATGCCTGCTCCAAATTTCTTAGTATTTAGTTTCCCATTGATTTTATGATGCCTTATCTGAGTATAACAATGAGTAGTTTACTAAATTTCTTCCAAAATGGTTTAGTCTTGACATCAAAATATAGAACTTTTTACGGGGTTGACATATATATGAATATATATCAATTTAAATACATAGTGATATTTACTTTCTTTCATTTATTTCATATCTCAAAATTCCTATACTTCACAACCAAAAAATCAGGAGTTAGAAGATGCTTTTGAGGAAATTCAAATAATTTCAAGTTACATCAGGCAGAGGTCTTTTGCATTTTTATAGTCTCTTGTCATCCCTTGCCTTCTGGCTCTTTTGTCTTGAAGTCTTCCCTATACCCTGGTCCTTTGCCTGTCTCTTTCTGGGGAGAAATTTAGGAGAATTCTCTCAGTCTTGTCTTACTCACAATCCAGTTGAGAATCACTTATAATTTAAAGGTGTGTGAAAGAAGACATCCCTTTTCCCATCCAAGTTCTATCCTTTTTTCTTGTGGTGGAATGATAGAGTGATAACATTTAAGAAACAATGATTTACAGATTTGTCTCTATTGGTCTAGTGCAAAGTTAACCAGATGGTCATCAGTCTTATGGGAAAATGTACTTCAGATGTTATTAATTGGTTACATTTGTGCTAGCTAAATTTTGCATGTTAAGAGAATTGTGACTCTAATTAGATATTAGATTTTGTAATTTTTATAATTCTACTTTTATGCCAAACAGCTTTTTAAATGAATATAAAGTTTATGCAAATGCTTTTTGTTTCAGTTGAATTTTGTTGAAAACAAATCCAATAACAGATTCACATTTCATAGCATTGTTGCCACTGTATTTTTTTTTTCCCAAAAAATCTTTTGAATCTATAAAGGTCATAAGGAAAGTCAAGGCTATGTATCTACAATAGACAAAACTGGTTTCACTTGCTAATATACAAGAGAAATCATTTTTGAAAAGATTCTGCCTTTATCTAGCAAAGATTTTAGCATGTAGTATTTTATAAATCAGGAATAAATATAATTTTACTAAAGATATCAGTTGTATTTTTAATAAAGAGTTCTGAGCTTCAGAAAAATGGAAATATCTATATTTGAATATATATAAAATACAATTGGAGTTAGATGTGTTAAATATGTTCTATTTAAAAATGAGATAGATTCTTATAATAAGATTACTTTCTCACCTAATAATTCAGATTTTGAATCTAAGACGTTCAATTTATTGACAAAGTTATTCATATTATCTTATTGTCCTCACTGTGTCTGTAGGATCTGTAGTAATGCTCTTTACTTCATTTCTGATATTGATGATTTGTATCTACCTCATATGTTTTGACTGATCTGTTTACAGATAATTTTTTTCCATTTTTTTAATCTCATTAAACAATTAACTTTTACTTTCATTTTTCCTATTTTTTTTGTTTACTATTTCCTTGATTTATATTCCAAAATTCAGTTATCTTTTTTCTTATTGCTTTGTGTTTTATTTGCTATTTATTTATTTTTTAATTCTTAGTGTAGAAACTTAGGTCACTGATTTGAGAACTTTTTTCTAATATAAGCAGTTATGCAGTTATGCTATAAATTTCCTTTGAAATCCTGCTTTAGTAGTGCCCTACACATTTTGATCATATATGTTTTGATTTTCAGTCTGTTGAAAATATCTTCTAATTCATCCAGTTATGTTTTACCCATGGGTTATTTAGGAATATGTAGTGTGATTTACAAATATTTGGGTATTTTTTCTATATCTCTCTATTATAGATATGAGGTTTAATTTCTTGTCGTCAAAGGACATACATGATGTGCTTCTAATTCTTTAAAATTCATTTAAATTCATTTTATGATATGGAATATCATCTATATAAAAAAGAATGTTTATTCTGCTTTTGCTACATAGAGGGTTTTAATGACAATTAGATTCAATTAGTTGATGGTTGTTATGTTTTTCATATCCTTATTTATTTTCTCTCTACTTATTCTTTCAATTCCCGACAGAAGTTGAACTCTTCAACTGTAATTATGGATTCGTCTGTTTCTCTTTTCAGTTCTAGCAGATTTGCTTCTTTTTTTTAATTTTCATTATTAGGTACTGACATATGTAGGAGTGTTTTTGCCTCTTTTTCATTATGAAATGACTCTTTTTAATTATGAAATAATCCTGAGTATTCCTGGTAATTACCCTTATTCAGAAATGTATTTTGTATGTATATAATGCTTTTTATCTTTTTTTGTGTAATGAAAAATGCCAACAAAGTTTTAGTTATAATAAAGTGGAGAAAATGTTTGTCATGATTCCAATGGCCTCTAGAAACTTTTTAATTAGAATACTAGGAAATATGTTTAAACAGACATATATATTTTGATCTATAATTGTATGAATGTTATATTGGCAATGTGGTATACTGAGAATACCATTTACATGGGAATCAAAATACGAAGGTTTTAGTCCTCGGCACTTCATTATTTGACTAAAACTTTGTCAGGACCTCAGTTCCCTGAAAAGCTTAAAAAAAATTGGACTGAATTATCTCTAAGACCTCTGTTGCCTAAAATTATATGATATTAAACTGTTTTGTTATATAGATACCATTGGCATCTATATATGCTAGCATGTCTAACATGTCTAGATATGTATAGACTTTTAAAGTATTGTCCTAAATATATAATTTTTTTAAGATCTTATTTTTAAAAGTCCAGTTTTTCATGATGAGCTTTATAAGAACCTAGTCTACTTTATTTACTTCTTATGATTGTCACGGCATAGTGCATGGCTTGAAATTGTAGACAATAGTTTGCCACTCTTGGGACATTTAAGAATGCCATAAAAACTAAGGAAGGGGCCAAGTGGGAATAATTTCTGATCCTATTCTGCACCATGATATGAAATATATCTCTGTAAATAATTCATAGAAACATATAAATAAAGTAAAATACAAATATATCCATATAAATGCCAAATATATTTACACCTAAAACAATGGCTATTCAATAGTATGTTAGAATTTTTTTTTCCATACTTCAGTGAATAAATTGAAATTTATTCAGGAATATTTGCTCTCTGAAATACTTTGTGTGTGAGAAGAAATTAATAGACTCTAAATTCAATACTTTAATTAAGATTTAATTACTGGACTTGTTAATCCATATGCAAGGTAATGAAAATATATGTTATTAAATTACTGAATAGCAAAATTTCTTGTTTTTTATTGTTCTAAGATTGGATACCAACTGCAGTTCAGAAGTTATCTTATCCAAAACTACATAGTAACTCTCTATCTGTTACGAAAGAAGCAGTAATTTAGTCATGTAGTCATCTGTCTCTCCAGTGCAAACTTCTGAGTTATCAAACATTACTTTTTAAAGTAATCCTGATGAATACTGGATTATCATTTTTATTTTGATTTATATATTTTTAGGTCTAGAAAGATAATATCCTGAAATAAACAAGTGGGATTAAAAACTAACCTCCACTCGATATCTCATAGGCTTCAAAAAGCCTGAATATTATTTTATGGAATCAACAGAAGTCTGTTTCTCCTTCAGTTTTTCTTTTGGCTTAAAATTCTTTTGAGTTATTAAGGTGCCCATGGAAATATCTTAAAACACTTATAAAGCTATGAAAACTCAAAAATAAATTCATTAATAATTAAATGCATGGCAGAAAGTCAGTTATTTGTGACTGCTATTCTTTGCTTGCTTTCACTAGAACAGTAACTGTCCTACTACTGAACTGTCCTCACCCCATTTAAACCTGTAGCTAATTGCCTAAAACTCAAAAGGAAAACGATAATTAAAAGATTAAAACTCAAAAGGAAAACTGTAATGATTAAAAGATTAAAAGAATAAAGATTTCTACTATTTGGATACACTTTTCCTTAGCTAATATTGGCCAATTTTTCAGCCCAAGGTCGAATTTTATACTTACATTGACATGTGTGTGAAAGTGGTTTAAAAACATAAAAATGTCAGTGTGAGTTGTAGTGGGAAACAAGTAGAGTGTAGAGACTGAGCTTGTTTAGGATTATTCGTTCTTTCAGTTATTTACTTTGTGATTCTTTTTGCTTTCTTTCAATGCTGAAATTTTATTAATAGTTTTAAGAATCTCTAGGTCACCAATAGTATATAAATGAAAGACAATGAAATTTTACAAAATATCTTTAATCACGTAAGATCTGCCTCATTTGACAAGAAGCTTAGTTAATTAAACAACAAATAAAAGGATTCTGCGAAGTAGTGAGCTAAATCCAAAAGCTGATAAATTGCTATTGGACAATAAACTCAAAATAATAAATTGCCTCTTTATGAACTCTGGTAGCATTAACATTTCAAGGCACATTTGTTGAAAACTGTTTGTCTTATGGTCACCCAAGAGATAAAAATAAAGCCGATTGTTCTTGATTTCTCCATTAATCTAGGAGAATGCTCACTTTAGTTGTATTGAATCTTCTGAAACATTTAGTTCTTGGGAAAACTTGTATTACTACAGTTTTCATTTAATTCCCCTTTTGATGGTCTCAGTTAAATAACAGTGAAACATCTTAAATAGCACCTGCATGTTTTAATAAACCCAAATTCAGTAATGAGTACTGTGTGAATAAGAAGCTCTCTGCATTCTTACTCTGTGAGATGTCATTGAAATCAGGCAGGGACTGATGAATGCCAACTGTGAGTTGGACATTACTAAACCATAAAGAGTCTTAAGTAGAGTAATGCTAAATTTGTGATATAAAGAGCAAGTTAAAACTGTTATAAAATGCAATGGGAATAGAAGAAAAAATTTGCCAAGAAATTTCTTGTTTATTTTTCTCTGTAATAGGTATTAAATGTAAGACATCAGTAGTCGAAACAAAACAAAATCTGTTTCATAGTTTTAAATCGGAGGAGAGAAGTTTTAAGTATTGTAAATAATGTCTCTTGGGAAATATTAGGATAAAAATGTTGCAATAATATACTGTGGATCTCTTTTTTCAAGATTTTTAGAAGAAAGTTGGAAACCCATATTTTCCCATCATAAAGAAGTAATTTTGTTCTAGGTGAATTTTCTCATATTCTAATACGCTTAATTCTGTTGCTAAAAAATGATGATATTGTAATGATAAGCCATTCCTAAAGGTACAAGTTTCTTGCAACTGGGAACAAAAACTGTTTGCCTCAGTGATCTGAAACCAGAAGAGTGAGCTTATCTGCTGTGTTTATTCAGTTATCCAACCAAAATAACTCTGTGAAAAAAAAAGTGTCATATGTTATGATTATCCATAGATACATGTAAACATTTATGATTCAGCTTTCTACCAAATGATGGTTCAAGTGATGCTAGATACCTTACTTTAAATCTGTTCACATATTGATCTAAGATGTTGATATTTGTTGTTCGCATATGTAGATAAAAAGTATATGTTACATATGTTAACTAATCTTATTTAATACTCTAACAACACTGTGAATAAGGCATTGTTTTTATCCTCATAAAATAGAGATACTGAGAAAGTAACTTTCTTAAGGTCACAGAGTTGGAAAGGGACACAATTAAAACACAAGCAGTCAGACTCCAGAGCCAGAGCCATTTTTGTAGATTCTGATAGAATAACTTTTAAGGTCCACAAAAATCAATTAAAAGGAAAGAGCATTTTCCCAGGAAGGCATTGTATGAACTCATTTTATTGTGTTAAAGATATCACAGTAGACTTTTGCTGTTCTCTTAGAACATCAAGCCTTCCTGAAAATAAAGGAAATAAAAGTCATGTTCTACACCATCCCTAACTGTCCCTTTAATCTTGAGTTCATCAAGGTGAAGATGAGGGAATGAGGGAATTACCCCTCTGGAACATGTTTATTTTGTTGTTGTAGGTGAGAGCTCCCTTTGTGGCTATGGGAGCAAGTCTGAGCTCAGACATAAGGTAACTATAAAAAAAATTTATTATTCATTCTCCTCACCTCACTGTACAAACTTATCAGGATGTGTCTCCATAAGTTCAATATAGCCTACAGTTTCTCTTAGAGATAGAAAAAGTGTTCTTTCTTTATGGGTACTGTTGCAGCATCAACTAAGTATAACACTGAGACACATTCAATTTTTCCATTTTCTAAATATCTTTTATATAATGAGGTATAAAAAAAAAACTATTTTTGTTTTAGTTTCATTACTGCCAAACAATAAAAGTATTGAGAAAGAGAGCTGCAAGCTTTGGGTTAATTCCAGAACTCCTTCGCCCTCTGAATTTTCATTTATGTATTATTGAGGACCTCTGTTGTCAATGAAAACAAATTTAAAAGCAAGGAACAGAAAGGTTAGATGTTTTCTAACACAGAGTATGAGTTGGCAAGAAAGACATAAAAGGCAGAGCTAAGTGCTAAGCCATGTGCTATTTTAGGGTAGCTCTAGTCGTGAAACAATGTGCTGAGCTGTAAAAGATGGCAAGTATATTCTACATTTTCAAGGTTCATGCTTTTCAAAAACAATTATTTCAACCCTCCCTCCTTATTCAGTGGGAATTAACTGCCTTAGAAGACTCAATAGTGATATATTATTCTACAGAGTACTTTTTATTTTTTGGAGAATTTCCACCTGATATCTTATTCGTTACAAAATGCTTATGAAGTAGGTAATGTGGAGGCCCAGAGGGGCTGAATATCTTGGCTAAGGATCTACAGCTAGATGGTGGCAAAGACAAGACTAGAAGATGGAAATGTTATAAGAAGAGAAAAATTAATTACGAACTGTGCTTGTAGAGAATCAGAGACATTCTGAAAAAAGCATATTATAATATCTGCAAAAATACTAGGCCATTATTATGAATGTTAACAAATTTGCCTCATACTATTTGCTTTCCAAATTATGCACAACACTGTGGTTTAAACATACCTTAACTTTTTAATTAACTGCTAAATTTTAGCAATATTTTATGGTTTATTATATATCAAACTTTAAATATGTTTAACACCACATTAGAAGTGCATCTAAATTCTCTTTGAAGAGATTGAGGCAATATAAATACCCAAAGTATGTATTCATGTTTTCATTTGTCTCTAATTCATATAAATTAATGAACATACTTTTCTTGTCTTGCCTTTCCCAAGTGACTGCTTTTATAATTAAGAGTTTCGCTTGATGTGGAATGTACACCAGGATTCCATTTTCCCTAGAATATTCTGCTCTGCTCATTTATATGTTGCCTTAGAAGGAAAACAATCATTAGAATAATCTCATATTCTAATTTGAAGTAATGCCAATGAAAGTGCCTAATATTCTTGCCTTTCTCAACATTAACACTTGCTAACATTGAAGATTCTTGATAATAAAAGTATGAAATAGCCTACCTAATTAATTCCTAAATTATTACCTCACTGAAACTATTTTCTTATCAAAAATGAGAAAGTGCTAGACTCTGAGTATAAAATTACTCATACTTACTCTTATATATAATTTAATAGCTAATGTCAAGTCTCTAGTCTATATGGAATTGATAGATCAAAGCAATCAAAGCAATATAATTTGATGGAAGATCATTGTTATTTTGCTAAGAAGCAAGTCAGACTGCTAATCTCATAAAAAGACTGAGTTTCTGTAGGAGTAAAAGTACTAAAGAAGCAGTTACTAAATTCTTTTATGAAAAAACATCTTTTTTTGTTACTATAGAATTTCACTTTCTAAAGACAAAATTATGGAGAAGGTATATACATCTGAGTCAAAATACATGCAGTATCTACACACACACACACACTCTATGAGTAAGATTCATTCCTAAGTATACCTTGTGTTGTAAATGCATATAACAAAAACTGAGAACTCAGAGAAAAAGCTATTGTGTTTCTGGTATTATTTAGATGTATTCTTACTTTAAAGTTTCAAACACCACAAATTTATAATTATATGATAATTAGCTTATCAAATATTTTAGTACTTAAAATGTTACTGTAACAGTTAAGTATACAGTAACGGCTTGGAGCAGAACAAGAAACTGGTGACTTAGATATTTGAGCTTTTCCTCCCTCCGGGTACTTATAGCTCATCATAGTGAGAACAAAGTGAGTTACTGTATAATAACCTTCCAGAAGGAGGAAATCCATTTTTAGTACAGATAAAAGGAACATAAAGAGAGCGAATGCAGCAAATAACATAAAGACATAGTAAATAAATACCTAAATATCTTCACTATGCTTGCTTATATGGCCAGCGAAGTCTTGCAACCCAAGTTGCTAGTGCTACTATAGTTAGCATCATTTGCCACAGATTTACTAAAGGCCCAATTATAGTACATAAAACATAATCTTTCATTATGTGCTTCTGTCTTCCAAAATCTTCATTTCATGAAATTTAGATGAGAAAAGTCCTTTTCTTTTTTGTAAATGGCCATAACTTCATTGAAACTGTGTGAAGTGCACCAAATTGGCACTTCATTAATTATTGAAATTTGATAATGAACACAGCAGGTCTGAAGATTTTAAGACAGCACTAATAAAATTAGAAACTGAGAGTAAGGGGAGTTGAGCACCCTAGTATTCCTGACCTTGCTTATTTGAGTCAGGTAGAAGTAGAATGAGATAGAAGTAGTATATGTGGCCACAGCTTCCTTTAACTGGTAGAGACTACAACATGTAAAAACAGAATTCCAACAGAACTATGATTCTTAAACCAGGGACCTCTTGTTTAATGAATAAGTGAATAGTAGCAAAGTGACTATAAAATTGGCTTATTAAAAAATAAATAATATTTTTATTAAATTTCATTATGGAATTAGAGTCATGTCTATCTATCTATCTATCTATCTATCTATCTAATCATCAATCTATCTATCTATATCAATCACACAATAGACTAGATTGAAAAACATTTAATAAAGATATTTAGGATGATGACCAGGCATATAGAAACAAGTTTTGATAATAGAATGTGGTGAATATTTTTATAACTTTTCCAACCTCTCAAATATGCGCTGGTGGTCATAATTCAAGCAAAAACAAAACCTCATGACTTAAATTATCCTTTGATTCAAAAAGACTTATTGGATAATTTTTTTTGTGCCAGTTGCCAATGAGAGCCTTAAGCATTCTTTAAAAATTATCATTCTAGTTCTATATTCACAACTAGGTGTGATTATTTAACAACAATACAGAAAATAGAAAGATATTGGTATCTCATTGCTATTGATACAAAACTGGGTTAAAAAAGAAGCAGTCTTTTTGGCATCAAAAGCTTCTAACTTTTGTTGGTCCTTCCAGCCAGACTGTCATTTGATAAATTCAGTCTCTGGGACTTTTTTTTTCCCTGAACAGTAATACTCAGAACATTCTAAGAGACCAGAACATTAAGCTGGAATTAAACAATGAGTGTATTATCATCACCAAAAGAGCATTTTGAATTTTATTAGAAGAAACCAATTAAGATGTTATTTTCAAGTAAAGGGATTGGCATGGCTTTAGAACATTACTTTTTGGAGTCAGGCAGGGGTTTAGTTGGCACAGAGAGCAGCCCTTGAGCATCTTGACAGCTTTAATGCACATGTAACTGGGATTTTTTTCTTTAAGCTGATTCTCTTAAAAGCCTTGCTTCCTGCCACTGTTCAACATAATTGCATCAATTCCATTTTCCATTAGTATTCAAAACCTGCCGATATGACTGGAGTTTTAAAACCTCCATGTGAAGATCTAGTTGTGTGTAATTTTTTCAGGAAGATCTAAGAATGCATGTGTTCTATGCGGTTGACTTTTTTTAAATTTTGACATCTAAAGTAGGATAAACAAAGATCTTTACACTAGTATTGTAAACTTTGGTTATTCATTTAATTGTATGGGCTACAGTGGTATAAGCAATTTTCTATTACAGGAAGAAAACATTCAATAAGCTATGTTTTGTCAAAGGAAAAAGCACATATCACTTCATCACAGACTAATAAAATACTCTGATTTCAGGTGAAAGGAAGTGATTGCCCTTCTCTGATCTACAACAATTATGTCTCTTTTATAATGTGTTTATTTTCAACAATTTGTCTTCATGGACTCTTTTATAATGATATCTATTGGCTTCCTTCACCTTGTATCTTTCTGATTTTCTGTTAGGTATTTGATACTTTTCTATACACATAGTTATGTATAAACATTTCAGATATTACATTAGAAATTTAAAGTGTAAAGTATATTTATCTAACAGTTTATCACCTTGCATTCGTTTTCCTCACATCCCCTCTTTAGTCTTTCTTCTTTATTAATCACAGTGAGAAAGTGAAGTTTTCAGGCATAGCCTGGAATTATTCATGAAACAGTGAAATTTTCAGAGCCCAGGTGCTGAAGGACTGTGTAGCAGGAATTGATTTAAAGGTGGCCTAGTGTTAAGATGTGTCATATATTTGTGCTTTGGAAACAAAACTCAGTGCCATAGCAGTTAGATGAAATTACCTTTAAACATATATCCATCTTTGGTTTCCAAATTTTACAATAAATATTTGATACTAAGGCAGAATTTTAAAACCTTTTCTAAAATTGCTTCTATGTAAAAAAAAAAATATATATATATATATATATATATATATATATTAGATTTTTAATAACTAAAGATATATTTGCTGAGGTCCATTACTAGCATGGAAATTTTTCAGAGTATGTAAGGATCTGTATTACGCTCCAACAGTACAAATTTTGTTCACATTAAAGTGGAAACTAGAAAATCTGGTTAGAATTTATAGCTGGAAAATTATTAGTCAATATGAGAAAAAGCTTTTAGGCTTTTATAAAGAATGTTGTGTCCATCCATCTCTTATTTCTTCGCTCCCCCACTCAACCACTCTACTTTAGAAAGATTCCTTTAACACATTATTCAGTTAAACAAAAAGACCCATGATCTTCATTGGATTGCATTAATAGTTTAGCATGCCTACTTTGTGTGATGTTATGTTCTACATCTATGGGTGCAAAGAGAAGTATGGTATGAATCCTCTTCTCAGTGAACACTTGTTCTAGTCAGCAGGATAAGCCAACTACATAAGTAGCTATTACACCAAGTATACCCTGACATGCACCATAAAAGAGACACAGATAATTCATAGAAGAGACCAGTTTTGGAATAAAAACATCTTAAATTGGTTTAGGATATTGGCTCTAAACCCATTGTGGACATTAATCATGCTACTAGGAGGAATTATATTTTTTTATCATGGCTATAAACTCGATTGAAAGGGGAGTACATTTGGAGTTCCAGAAGGTTATTGCACTTAACCAAGGATCTCCAAGGCTCGGAGGCAAAGCCATTTTGCTGGGTTTTGTTTTATATTTCTTATTTTCCTCCAACTTCCCAGCAGTGCCTCTAGTTATACAGAATCATTATGACTGCCTGACTGACTTATCAGTTGACAAGCAGCTTGGCTCCCATTTGCCAGGTTGTCTTCAATGTCATTAACAATTCTAAAGTAGCTATAGTGATGAGGATAGGGAACTGTTTTTAGAGTCCTCTCCATTTCTCCAATTTCTGAATCTCTCTTGCATGTGTTTTCTCTTCTCTTCTCTCCCCCACCTCCTCTTCTTTCTCTTTCAAATCTTGGCCCATTTGAGGGAGAGAGCAAAGGCATGAAGAAACCTATCTTAAATATCAGAGGATCAAAATAATTTGGTCTTCAGAAACATCTTTAATGCCTCAAATGAGTTCCATACCAGAAGTCAAGAGACTTCTTTCTCTGGGCTTTCATTCCCGTCAGCAGTTTGTCACTCCATCATAAGGCTTCAAGACAGAAGGAATTAGACCAGGACAAAATCTGATTCTGAGTTTTTGAAATGACTGATAATGTTAAACCCAAGACCTTAGAACAGTGATTCTCAATGTTGGCTACATGTTAGATTCACTTGGGAGCTTTAAAATCTTGACTCCAAAACCACACACAGACTGATTAAGTCAGTATGTCTAGAGATTTTTAAGTCCCTTGTATTTTTAAGCTTCCTCTGGTGATTCCAGACTGTAGTCACATATAGGAACCACTACCCCCAAAACCCTGAAGTTCAGTTTCTGTTAGAGGACATGAAATCTCCATGGAACTTATTGTAACAATGGAAGAGAACTCTATTCAATCTTTTGCTCTAATGGTTTCCAGGATAAAGTCTTTGCTAAACATTAAAATTTAGCCCCTCTACTCAACAATTGAAATTTTCAATGCCAGAAAATCATCATTAGTTTTGTCATAATGCAGCTTGAATGTTGACAACCCATTAAGAGTCAAGAAATACCCTTCACTTTTGTGTAAAATGTTAAGATTTATTTCAAAGCCATGACCTGGAAAATTGTGTTCTATTTTCTATTTCCTCTACGTTTTGAAGTGTATGACATCTGAGTGATATTCTTGACAATCTAAGCTAGGTATTAATTTAGGTTATGTCATCAGGCCTAGCATAGGGCCTGGTCCAAAAAGATTAAATAAAGGTTTATGCAATGTATATTTTCTCACAGACAATTTTATTTGTATGTACTTTGTTTCTAACTATGGGGTAACAGAACCTAGAATGTGAAGTGACTACATACAGTGGTGGAAGTGATAGGGAGAGTGGGAGTAGATATAAGAAAGACAGAAAAGGTTTCTTCTCACTCAGAAAAAAATATGTCACCTGTGGCAACTGGAACAGGTTCTGGTTTTTTTTAAATATATAATTCTTTTTCCAGCCTCTTTAATGATATATGCTACATAGTAGATGCTTAATAAATACTTGAAAATAAATGAATGAATTACGTCTGCATTAGCAATTTAGAGGACTAAAGGGGAACAGAAGTAGGTTAGAAAGCACAAAAATAGTGAATCAAACCCTGTCCAGTTCTATGTACAAGGGTCATAAGCTGCCAATAATTCAGAGTCCTTTCTAAATATGCTTTTAACCTTCTTTATAGCAAATTATCTTGATTTAGGTCTCTGTTGTTTGTATTTTGATTCTACTATTGTCAGGTAGGTAGGAAAGTCATGGGCTAATGGCTTTCATTAGCTTATGAAACATATCTACATATTTACAATGGAAGAATTTCTGGAGAAAAACATTATGGGTTGAGTTTATGGGGTAGAAATAAACTAAGCAATATTATGGGCAGCTACATAATAAACAGAACACAAATTGAGTACTTTGGGACTTTGAAAATATCTGTATTATCTGTAAAAGAAAGACATGTTTGTGCATATTAAAATAACATGAATTAAAAACTTCACTTGGTCATTGTCTAGAGCATGATGATTTATATTTCAGTGTACCAATATGATGCCTTTCATTCGAGAAAAAAAAGGAAAAAATTTGTTTTTATGGAATGTATAAGTTTAACACCATATAATGTACAACATGCCTAATACCAAAAAATTCAAAAAAACATATTTCGCTCATTGGATGCAGATTAAGAAGAGGAAGATAATCAGACAGCTATCATACTAAATGAAACAGCAAATGATATTCTAGGACATTGTGTGCTTTTAGGATTTTAGTCATATCAAATTAAGATATTATTGTTTCTGGACTTCCACCTATTACTTTATTGATCAATCTTAAGTTAAAAGATCTATATATTTATATATGTACCTATATATAGATATACCTATTTATAGATAGTCATTTCTTTTAGATTTAGTGTGCTCCTATTATTTAGAATTTGGTAGCAAGTCTTGCAAAGTTTATAAATAAAGTGAAGTGAATGAGGAACTGACAAGTAAGAATTAAATGCTTAAAATATTTTCAGGAGTACAGCCAATATCTGGCTAACTAGACTATAGAAATACAACTTCCTGTGTGTCAAAATACAAATTTCACAGCTGTAGTTCTCTGAATGGTGTGAAAAAAAAAAAAATGCTGTGCTGAATTAAATTACCTTTGTAAAATACTAAAATAGTCACATTAGTAAATTGTAGGGTCATGTGTCAAAGGTAGTTTGTATTTTTCATGGAATATTTCACTTATTTGTTTTAGAGTGTTATTAATAAAACCCAAATTATCATTTAATTCTAATTTAACAATTGGAAAAAATTACTTGGCTTTCTAATGATATTTAGATTCCTAATTCATTTCTAGAGTTCATCTACCAAAATGAAGTTCAGTAATTCCTTGTACCACCCACTTCAGTTGGCAAAACTGTGATGCATTTTCTCCCCGCATTCACACCAGAACTGTTTAGTGCAATGTACAAAACAAAGTGTTATAGTGCAGTGTTTCCTGATTTACAGTTAAGCCAGGCAGGCCATATATCTAACATCTTCTTTTCTAAGGAACACACACTGAAGCACAAATGACACATTGTTCATACTTCATTCTTATCCCTGTGTTATCTCAGTAGTAATGAGGAAAAAGGTGATGGAGTGTTTATATTGCAGCACAATAAACTAACAATGAAAGGAGTATTTTTATAAATTTATTTGTTAGATGAGGGGCCTTCTTTATGTAATTTTAACGAATGGTTTACAGGACAGTAGTGAATAGGCCCCCCTAATAATTATCTTTCCCTGATTTAAACCAAAATGGAATCAATTGACTCTGTTTTGCACAGACTCCACTAAGGCTAATGCATAAAGCCTAAGTCAGGCACAGGAGCAGATTGCCTGGGTTTGAAATCTTGCTCTACCACTATGAGCCTTGTAACTCATGGCAATTTCCTGAACCTCCTAAATTTTATTTACTAGGCTATTAAGTAAGGTTAAATCAATTCCTACCTGATAATATCATTGTGAATATTAAATGAGGTAACATATGTAGAACACTTAGCAAGACATGACAGAGTAAAAATATACCAAATGTTAAGTATTATTGTTATTGTGTATAAAGTGAGGAAATTAAAAGGTGACTAGGATATATTCCATGCCCTTAAGAAATGTATTGTCTAGTTATATTAAGAACCATTATTCTAGATGTGGTCTCAGACCAAGAAAAGGATGTCCTTGGCTCCCATAATATTTTAAAACTAATTAGCTAACATTTAAGAGTCAGGAGATGTCAGTCGATGATGTAATTTCTCATTTTTCTTCAAAAGTCAGAGGACCTAGGAAGGACATTGGGGGACTGTGCAGGGCTGTCTTCTTCTAGCATGGTTTCCTTTACTCATCTATGTTACCTGTCTGAACCTCACCAGCATGAATTTTTCTGCCCTTGGTCTAGATTGGGGCACAGTGACCAACAAACAATTTCTAGATAAAGCAATAGGTCTTGTAAGAATACTGTCTCCATGGTGATATTGGAGCATAAAAGAGAAAAATAGAACTCCTTCTTTCAAGGAAATTATAATTAGAGAAAAAATAAGTAAAAATCATAACACAATGTTTGTATCATATCTTCCTAAAAATGTATATATCATATTCATGACGCTCAAATCAAACAAAATAATACATTTACTTTTGTCTTAATTTAGGAAGATATTTGTTATGAAAAAATAAGTTGAGAAAGTTGGGCATGTTAGAATGTTTAGTGAAGGGAATCAACTTCTTTTTCATAAATATACAGATGCATGTGCATGTGTTATAATTGTTTGACATATGTCTTTATTTTTGTTTCTATTTTATTCTTATACATGGAGCTCAGTACTAAATAATTTTGGAAATTATTTAGAAAAAATAAATCTTTTGTAAATAGTCAACATAAACTATGTCTGTGCCTAAATTCTCTCTTGTTATTCTTTAATGATAATTGGCCAGAGTTTTAACAAGGCATATCAAGCTGTAAGTACAAAGAAAAGATATGGTTTCCAAGTTCATGAAGAGTTTAGAAAGTTTCATTATGTATTTATTACAACAAACATATGATCCATTTTTCTGTACTATCTAACTATACTATCAGTTCATAAATGTACTGAATAACAAATTAAAAGTTATTAATCTAAAACAAAGTAGCACAGTAGCTTTAATCTTAAAACTGTAAATGCAACCTTCTTAACCTTCTTAGCCTGAATTTCTATTCAGTTCTTTGTTTCCTCCAGTATCAAATCTTGCAGCCAATTAAACAGGTTCAAACTGTTTTCCCTCAGCTAGTTATCTTTTTGCTCTTCAATTGTCATGATTTTCATTTTTTCCTTTTCTTCATCTCTAAGCACTTTTATCTGTGTGCCCTGTCATGTATACCTTTTCTTGTTTTCACTTATCCTTCATCTTTCTTCTCTGGTGTTCAGGAAGAGAGGCCTTAATTGACCTGGGCTTATAGGCAAGTCTGAAAACTCTCTCCTAAAGCTTACCAAAGTAGCCCTTTTACTTTTAAATACTTCTTATAGTCCCCACCCCCCAAAAGGAGACATTACCTCCCTTTGGAGATCTACTTATTCCACAAAGAACAAAAGAAAAGAATGTTGACTTTTTAATGGATCTTTTGTTGTTTTATATTTTTATGTTTTGATGGAGATGCTTAAATTTAATATTTATATTCACTGTCCCACAACCCAGGAAACAATTTTGTCTGGCTGTTGTTCACTTTAAATCTTCATTTTTCTAATACTTACTAAAAGGGAGACTAGTGGGAGAAGAAGTGGGTAGAATTAGTAACTTCCACAGTGTGTAGGCCAGCAGATTGGTCAAGCCGTGCTGGCTGCTGGGCAGTTGGTCAAGCCGTGCTGGCTGCTGGGCAGTTCCGCCATGCTGTCTAAGGGTCTATCTGCCTCTGAGCATGTCTCACCCCATCTCTCTCTGAGGGTAATGCGCCACAAGCTTTGCCACCCCGCCACACATGCTCTCATCAGGTTTACTTTACTGAGAGGTTGATTCCAGAAGAAGCAGAATACAAAAAGTTAGCACAGAAGGAAGAGAAACTAAGATGTAGACTAGCTGGGTCACAGATGGCAAGACTAGACTAGGGGTCAACAAATAACCCTGTGACAGCGAGTTCCGAAAAATGACCACTGTGGTTGACGGAGATCCATTCAACTGTGAGAGCTACTAGTGTAGTCCACCTGGGCTTCCAGTTCGCTATTAGCCCAGTTTAGGTGGCTGCCAAGATGACCATTTTGTTTCCCTTTCTAGCCCATCTTTTTTCTTTTCTTTTAAAATGTAAGCCCTTTACAAAAGGTAACTTGAGCTATACCTGTTTTTGCCATTAGATATATGACTGAGGTCTAGTTAAATAACAGCATGTGGGGATAGTGAAATGAGAAAGAATTCCCATAGTTGAAGTGACTAAAGGAAAGATGAGACTTTTTACCATTACTTTGATTTGATGCAAATGATGATACCAATGGGTACCTAAGTAATCCTTTAATGATCCTGGTTTTATTGAGTTTTGAAGCATTTTCAAGTTCTCTACAATTGCATTATTATTATAAATTTTAAAACACAAATCTAATATTCGTAGTTGTAGGACTATTTTAAAGATAATGACCTATTTAAGCAAATCGAAAATTAAAGCAATTTAAAAATCATATTGTAATGTGAATGATAATATTGTGATTATGCTAAAAATAGTGTAGGGCTACTGACTATGATTAATATGAAAAGTAAACATAAATCTTATATTCACATTACTGTATCTCTCTATTTTTTCTTTTTATTTCATAGCATTTAAGGAAACATGAAAATCATTAATTATAAAGCGACTACAAACTTCATTCATATACTAATATCATATGCCTAAAGATCAGTCCATATTATGAGTGGATTGTAGAAGAAAACTTTTAAAATGAGAGAAATTAACATATTTAATTTCTGTAGGTTAAACTTAGCCTTAGCCTTAAATGGGATCATCACTTTGATTTTTCCAGATCACAACCATAATTTAGGTAATGAGATAGTAGTTTGGTGGTTTAACAAGAAATTTTTTGAGACATTCTCCTTTATGTGATTTTAAAGTCCAGAATTGTTTCTATAGATTTCTATAGATTTCTTATATTACTGAGACCCTTTTATGTTTAAACTAAATAATCTCTATAATTTTCTAATCATTCTGTGCTAATTTGTAGTTTGACATACATATGAGGAGTTTGAATTTGAATTTCTGTAGATTTTTATTTAACATCTTTATGAAAGTTTGCCACTTTGTTAAGGATGGTCGAGAAATATATTTTAAAAATGAAAAGATCACTGTATCTGAATTGGATGTAGGGAACACCGCCCTGCATTGTCATTTTACATAGAGAAAACTAATGAGGCTATAAAGAAATGTTATCTGTTTTATTAGAATTTTTTAAACAAGCAAAACAGCTGGAAAAACAAAGTTAGTCAGCTGGCTTCCATTTTCCATTGCTTTTTGCCCTTTAAATTCAGATTTCTTCTTGTTCATGACCACATGTTCACCACACACAGGCTCCTTGGCTTGTAACTTTAAGCCACATGGAGATTAAATACCATTATTAAAGACTAGTCTAGTAAAAGTTTAACTAAAATAAGTGGCACTTTCAAAGAGAATGTGGATTTATGGAAGGTGTGTGTGTGTGTGTGTGTGTGTGTGTGTGTGTTGGGATAAGTCAGTAAGGAAGAAATTAGGCTGTGGTGGTTGGGTTGGATGTCATTAGTGATTGAGTCATGCTTTATGTTGCACTCCTATTTCTTACAGCCTAATTACAGTAATATGCTAAGTGGCATCCTGGTGGCCAGAAAGAATATGTATCACTTTTCTATATTTAGAATCAGAATTTTATTGCTGAAAGAAAAATTAGACATCATTTAATCTGGCCCTTTTGTATTGTAGCCGAGGCCCAAAGACATTAAGCATCTTGGCCATGAGACAGAGTAACTGGAGCCTGGATATACTTGACACCTGTCCACAGCATTTCCACATCATTATCACTCTCTTTTCTACCTATCCACTAAGGAATGTATGGAGAAATTGGAAATGCAGTTTGAGGGAAGATAGGAGAGAGGATAAGAGTGGATCCAGTCAGGCTTTAAAGAGACATAATCTTAAAAGGTAAATTGAAATGTGAATTGGGAGAGTTTTGTGACAAAAAAACAAACAACAATTAGCTGATTTTTAAAAGCACCTACTCTTGGCAGTTAGTTTCCAAAAGTAGAAGAAAAGAAAGCATTTATAGTCACATGCCTCCGAAAAGCCATTAAATGCTAATTAGCCAGGATCAGAGAGGGTCCAAATCCGTCTACTTTGGAAGCATGCTCTTTAGGAAAATATGTGAACTTTGTTTTAAAGAAAAAAAATCTGTTGGTAGAAGCATGCATCCATAACTTCTGCATTTCTGAAAAATTCTCATAATTATTGTGGGAAAAATTTTTGGAAGGTTTAATTCTAATAAACATTCTACTGAAATGACAATGTGAAATAACTGCACAACACATGAAAAACTGCTTATATTCTACTTTATTCAGGAAACATAAGGAGTTTCATCTTTAAATTGCACAGTGCAAGCCTAATTTATGGGTTTTTTTTATGTACTTTACCAATAGCAGCCACTACATTTAAATAAGAAAAATAGTATATTCTAATACAGTCTCTTATGCAGCTGCCATGATTAAAATTGTAATTCACAATATTAAGGAACTAGTCTGAAGTATTTGTGTTGTCTACCAAGGGAAGAATTATCTCATGATTATACTATAAAGTGGATATTTATTTTATAAAAATGGCAAACATAGGTTATCTTTGAGATGTAGGTTTAGTTTTCTCAGCAATCATGTGTGAGAAAAGTTAAAACTCAATGAATTATAGCAATAGTATTAAAAGTAGAGAAATGTCTTCAGTTACCATTCTGTCAATACAGCATAAAATTCTTGTAACTTTTTAAGGTTTTGTTTACATTTTTAAAAATTCTTGACTATTTGATAATAGCTGAAAGACAATTTGTTAATTTTTTTGATGAGGCAGGCTTTCTTTTGTTTTTAGGAATTGATATACCTTGGAAATATATTTAATATATTTCCCTGAGTTATTCATATAATCCCAGCGCTGGTGTCTACAAAATATAGGGTGAAAATGAACACAAAATACACAATAGTACATATCAATATGATACTTCCCCCCTCGGCCTTTCAACATATTTTCTAGTTAAAAAAATTCTGATTGAGAACCTACTATGTTTAAGGCATATTTCCTGTATTATGCAGAACATCAGTAAATGACTTACCAGGAATCTAAAATCACATAAGGAGATGACAAGAATAACAAACTAAACAATGGATAGTGTTAATGATTAATGTTGCAGGCTATAAAGATAAGGAAAAAATGAAAGAGAGGATGTTAATCTAAATTTTACCTGAAGAGTACAGTCTAAGAACATACAACCAAGAAAGAAGGTAGAAAGTGTATCTGTGATAAAGCAGTGATATCAACTTTCCAACTTGTAATGTTTGAGTCTAAGACATCATGTGATGGATTTGAACAATGTTGATTACAGGGATTAGGATGAAATGGGATTGGAAAAACTAAACTGGCTAATGTGTTGTCCAAATGATGAGGCAAGTTGCCATGGCAAGGCAGTTTGTTGGAGTTCAAGTTTTCATGAGTTTGAAGTACAACTTTAGGCTGTCCAGTGTAGCACCATTTCCAGCTTCCATTCTTTTCTGAAGAATAGGAAAATACTCTAAGAATAGTCAATGCCCTATATTCCTTTAGAATAAAATCACAAGAAACATAATCATTTATTGTTAAAGCAATGAAAAATAGAGGAAAAAAATTGTAAAATAACCACATAGTCTAAACTGTAATAGAGGGTTCAGTTATTCAGAGTGAGAGTTTAGTTAGAAACTTGAATAGATGGAGAGCAAAGTACTTACCCTCAAATCATTAGAAATGCCTTTTTAGATGCATGTTAGATAACATGTTTTTGAAGAATCTATATTTGTGAAAAATGATCTAGTGGCCTGTATTCTTAACTGAAAAAATTATTGGAGTATCTTTTGTGTCTCTTAAGTGTAGGAAACTCTGTCTTGCTCTTTTTTTTCCCTTAGTTTAAAAGCTTTGTAATGTATTATTTTACTACGATGTCTAGGGCTGGCTTCTGTCTCCCTTTTTAGACAATGTACACACTCTGTTTAATCACAATTAAGTCTACGATAAGGAGCAGAGAATCATATGAAAAGAAGAAAATATCATGACTGTTTTGGGAATATTGTTTATGTATCCCTAAGAAAATAATCTACATAGTTCTGCAGGATATAGATGACCTTGGTACTTGAATAATAAAAAAAGACCCACATTAACTATTAAGATGCAGAATCATCTCTCTAAATACATTTCATTAATCTGTGCTCTCTCATAAAATCGTTGATAAGTACTCAACTTTTAGCTATGAAAGACTACAGAGAACTAAAAGATAAATTAAACATCCAAGTGATCTTAGTCAATTTGTGAAGTAGTAGCTTGCTGTCTCCAGTAAAGAGACTATCTACAGAAGTCAATGATTTTGTATGTGATCCTAAGATTCTACCTTTTTGTAAAGTGATTGCAACACTGTTTCTAAATGAAGCAGCCTATAACTAATGAAAATAAATAGAGGAATATATATTTTTAAGATATTAATTATTTTCAGATTTATGGGGAGTATGCTATCCTAAGCATATGGCAGATACTTCTAGAAGAATCAGAGGAAAAAAATAAGTTTTCCTAGTTGATCATTCTAGTTTGAATTTCACAATTTTTAATGCTTTTTACATTCAAGAGTAAATGTCATAGTAATACCATTTTATAGTTAGCATGGGAAAATAATCTTTCTTAGGGAAAGTATAATAGCTTAATTATCTGGAGAATGTATTTTAGTTAAGAGTGTGAAATTACTAGTTCTCGTGGTCTTACTTTTTTTCTAGTTTGATTTTGACTATTATATTTAGCAGAAAAGGTAAAATATTTTCCCTAGGACTCAAGAAAATAATTTACTTATTTTCATTTGTTCATTAAAGAAATTTGGTATTTCCCCTTTGAAATATTTTTATCAATTGATTTCTCTCATATATTAAAATGATAAATCATTTAAAACAAAAAAGTGTGAAACAGAACCTATTTATGTCTTCTTGTTTTTCATTACTTTTTTGTTCCTTTCCTCATTTCCATTCCTCTGTATAAATTCCAAATTATTTGAAGATTTTTTTGGTGTGTGTGTAACATAAATGGATAGTATCCATTTATCAAAATTTAGGGAGGCTAGAGAAGATAAGCTGGCCCTACAGGCTATTGCTACTACAGAAACAGTAGAGATATCATGGAAAAGTGAGATTAAGGAGGGAGAGTGGTTGGACTCTCTGCAACAGATTGTGCACAGTAAGGAGGGACACATATCAGGAGTTTGGGCTCAAAAAGGGTTGCAGAGGAAAGATGGCAGAAGGGCTTCAGTGGCTGATGAGATCCCTTTTGCTTTATTCAATGACCATCTGTAAATTAGCTAAGCATCACAAAATGCTGAGTATGTCCAAAATATTTTTGGAAACCGCAGAAGGATGGACCATCCAAGGCCCTACATCATATGAGGCAGAAGGATGCAGACTGCTTTTAACTGAGAGGTGAAACAGAGAAAAGCACAAGGAAGTTAGACATGGAATTCCTGGGAGACTTTTAATTATATCAGGCCCTTCGTTTAAGGAGCATCAGGTAACATACAGATTACATGTGCTTCCCAAAGATAATACTGTAAAGGTCATAAAATAATAGCATTGTTATTAAATAATGCACCTATTTAATACATGGAACATTTGAGTGTTGTTTTTCATGTTGAAGAAAGTGAAAATATGCTAATAATATCATGTGGTCTAAAACAGTATTTAAAGAAAGGAAAACTTGCCAGAATCTGAACTTTCTCTTTAGAGATGTTTCTCTGACACTGAGCTCTTGGTTCTTCTTTGGTATTTTTGAAACTCTATGAACTATATAGCTCATTATGTGCCAGTCTAGTTGGGGAAAGCTCAGTCACCACTGAACATGTGTATTACAGCCAGATTTAAAAAGCAGATATATATAATAAAACAACTGGGCCAAACCTCAAGTAAAAGCAACTTCTGTCATTTTTGAGCCTTCAAATTTGGTTTTTTAGAAGTGTTTTCCAAAGTTTACTTTACCAAGCGCCCTTTCGAGATTTTGTTTTCTATACTCACTTTCACTTTTCTTTATACAACTTTAACCTTGTCTTCATCTTTTTATTGAGCTTCATGGTCTGTACAAAGGGCACTGCAAGGAGAGGGAGAGACACCTTCAGACACTTGGAAGACCCTCAGCTTCCTACCAAAAAAATTTTTAGTATCAGCTGCTGAAGAGATACAAATAAAAGCAAGCTTTCTTTTCTCTTGCCCTTGATTGAGCCACGGTAAAATTTTATCCAAAAGTGACAGCAACAAATGTTAGATATTTATGTATTCAAAATGTGATAGTTTCAATTGAACAAGTGCCCAGATTGTCAGACAACAGACTTTTTAGCCACAATGTCAGTGCCTTCAATATGTTGGACTTCTGAAAACAAATGTTTTTCTCTTAACACACATCTAAGCTGATTCACTTCTGCACATTTTAATTAGTTTTTCCAATTAAGAGAACAATAGACTACATATAAAAAAGGCAAAAACTGAATAATATGGCTGATAAATTTGCTTACAGCTGCAAAAAGTATAATTTGAATGATTTTTTTGCCCTCTCCCATTCCATCTGCTTGACCTGACTGAATTAATTCATTATGATTGTGTTATTGAAAATTGTAATAGTAGGTATTATTTAGGAGAATGCTACAAATGAATCCTTTTTTCTTTTTGCAACATATGAGGAGTCATCATTTCTAGCATCATATTTATGTTTAAATAACTACATCTCTGCCTTTAAAACATGGCACTCTATTTAGAAATGTATACAATTACTTTGATTTGCATTTACATTACCTAAAATAATGTATATTTTTACTAATAATGCATAAGAAATTTGTAACCATACTTCTTTGAGAAGACTATATTTTAAAGGTTAAACTAAATTATAATTTAGAACCTAATAACAGGTATCTTAAGTCCATCACAGGGATGTGTGGTAATACAAGAAAGAAGAAAATTGAACTTTCTATATTAAAAAGAAATCATGAATAATAATTAGTTGCAGATTTATTCATAACATAAAAAGTTGATTATATGTAGGTATCCATGATTAGGAATAATGTAACATAGATTCTAGTTTTAATTTTACTAGTGCCTGTTCCTTTAAACTTCACAATCTTTCTTACTCTCATATCTAAATGAAAATTATAATAAATACTCTTTGTCAAAAAGGGTATTGTGAGATCAAGTAAAAAAAGACACTTATTTTTGTAATATAAAGTTCAAAACATATTGCAAATATAAGTTCAAATAAAAATGAATTTTAGCATTAAACTATGAGACAAAATACTGCATACTTTATCTCTTAATTATACAAAAATTTCTTTAATGTGGTTATCAATATTTTTCATGTGTATTATATCTAAGCATAATGAAAACCAGTTCAAAGATACTCATACTTTTGAGGCATGAAACAAAAGTAATGGCATAGACAAAATTTCAGACATTTAAGAATGATACCAGATCTTTCTCATCCTTTGTTAATTGCAATATAGATATCCAATGTATATCTCCTTTCTTTCAGATGTCTCTTTACTACATTAGTATTGTGAACTTAGTGTTCATATCAATAATCTTGTATCAACTACAAAATTCTTTCTTTTAAAGTTCTACTGCATTCATCTCTGGAACAGTTTCTGACTTTTTAAGTTTAAATGAGGGAAATGCCAGAAGACATCTTTCTAAAATATTTTTTTATTTCACAATGTATAAATTTGTTAATATTTAAAACATGTAGAGCATTCTTCAGATAAACAGCATAAATCTATATAACTGTCTTCCAAACTACATTTTTTTATATAGACTATTTACTATTGATAAACTAAAATGAAAGATTTTCTCATTGAGATTTCTAAAATAACATTAAAAGCCTCCATACTAGACTACATTAAACATGTAAATATTCCTTTAGAGAGATGGATATATTTCAAGTCTTTTAAAGTTTTTTTTCCATGATATGCAATTGTTAGTAGGTATTCAATCTCTATAAGTCTTTTTACTTAGGGTACACAGTACTTTCAATTTACGTAATAAGTCTATATTATAATTAACTCTAAGAAATGTAAAACCTGTAACCAGTATAACCAAAAATAACTGGTTTGATACATTGAAGGTAATATTCTTTAATCTTTGCCTTGAGGCTAATGTACTGTTTAATACTGTAATTTGTTAGACATTCTACTAATGCTTTGATTTGGGGATTTGATTCATCCATTTAATCTTGGTTTAGGGAGTTGAATCATCAATTTAATCTTTCTGCTTTATTCTAAATTCAATATATTTACAAAGGATAGAACCACAGTGAGAGACATTCAAAAAACTAAGTTATAAAGTTTCCATGGGTCACTTTTTTCTATTTGTTAACTTTTGTTTCCTCCTACTATCTGTTATACCAAATTGAAATAATTGTTTTGGATACTATCTAAAAAATTGTAAGATTAGTCTGTTTAGATATTTGATAACTTTGTCCATTTAAAACTTCATGAACATTTGAAATAAAGATTTCATGTGAGAAAATTTTAATTTGCTGATGTATCATGCCTTAAATTTTAGATCTGTTCTATAAAATCACATAGCTACATTACAGTACAAGTCTTTTCATGGTATATTTTAATTTAATCTGCATATGTAAGCCAAGCACTGAGAGACTGAAAATATATGCCATAGTTTAATTAACATTACCTATCAATGATTTCACAGATGCATACATTCACACGCACACACACACACACACACACACACACACACATGCACACACACTCTTAAAGATTTTAGTGGTCAGTTGTGGATGAGAGAAAAATTTATCAATATTTGTTACCTGGGAATATTCTAATTCCTTTTTCATTGTCTTGTTTTAAGATATTGACTTAGTGAAATTTTTAAATACTTATTATGTAAATTCAACCATATTATTTACATTAAGAACCAGACTAAATGCTGACATTAAATCAGCACAAAGCTGATTTAATAAATTTTTAGATATTACATTTAACTAATTGCTAGAATACTGAATCCTTGCTCACCAAGAAACTTCTCATATTCATTTCCATGAAGAGCTCGAGAATATAAATGGTCCTTAAGAAGTTTAATATCCAATTATATACACACTCAACTGAGCCTTTTTCATAAATGCATGGACATATGAGTACATGCTGCATATACAATAAAAGTTTATT
Organism: Eidolon dupreanum; assembly: GCA_028627145.1. Classification (NCBI taxonomy): domain Eukaryota; kingdom Metazoa; phylum Chordata; class Mammalia; order Chiroptera; family Pteropodidae; genus Eidolon; species Eidolon dupreanum. Next base: position 35,257,745 of record CM053514.1, read on the forward strand.
GCACAAATGCCAGCTGAGAAGCACTTTATCAGATGTTATAAATAAAATAAACTCACAAAAGTAAAAAAAAAATAGTTTTGATATGTGTAAAGCTATAATTAATTAATTTGAAAATTGGTCTTTACTATTAGATGGGATCTTCAATAGGAGATGCATTCACTAGTGATTAACTATCCCTCTATTTGAATTAGTTTGAAAAGATAATGTGAGTATGCTCTAGACTCATAGAATCTTATGGAAAACACAGCTGCTCTAACATCTCAAGGGGGACAACTGAAACTAAAAAATCAATATATCACCAGCAGGTTTGTTGTAATAGATGCTTAGCACAGCAGGTTTGTATAAACTAATAGCTCACTAGGAAATGACAAGACATTTAGATTAAAGGACTTCACAGGCAGAATCATTGGGGCAGCAAGGCATCCAAATATATAAATGCGGTATGTTTTGACGGGGAGTGTGGGCCACAGTTCAAAGGTACCTATGCTGGGATGGATATACTACTGATAACAGATTTTAACAAAACAAATTTACACAAGTGTAACAATCACTTTGAATTAACTCATGTATTCAAAACTCTTATCATCAAAGAGCTGTTAAAATTTTTACTTTTAACAGTAAAACAGTTTTACTTTTTATATAAATTCACAAATGTATAGGTTCTTTAAAAATGCAAAAATTTTTCTTCACACAATTGACCTAGGAATCAAAGAGGAAAAAATGAAAGAAGAGCTATGTTCCGAATGTCTGCAAACAGAAAAAAATTATATTGCAGACATTAGGTGATATTCTGCTTCAGATATAATACATAGGAGGAAATTCTGAATTGCAAAATGTTAAAGCAGTTAATAGATTTAATTATAAGAATTGTTTTCTTTATGTCATTCTAAAGAGAAATGTTATCACAAAACTATAATCTTATGAAAGCTTACAACTGAAATGATTTCATAAAAAGAATGACTTTAACTCAACAGTAAAATATTTTACTTATACCTGTGGGAACCAGAGATTTCCTTAGAAGGCTTTTTTAAGGACATCTAATCAGTGTTTTCTTTTCTTTTTTTTTTTTTAATTCATACACTGGCCTTAATGTTGTTTATTCTCCGTTTTTTTACATAGTTTTCCTATATAGTCAACGTATTATTACAACCTGGTTTGTGATGTGTCATCACAGTCTTATGACTTTTATGCAGAAATTTATGGTGTACATCCAAGCAGTAATAAACGCATGAAGAAATTCTTCTACAGAGAAACAAAGTCTCTTCAATATTTCTGCTGAACATGTGGCTACAGTTTACATCTTGGTCCCCTTGCAACAGCTTCTATGAAAAACAATGCCACTGTTTGTATGAGTGGAATGCTTATGTTCTCACATCAACACTTTCCAGTTCTCTGTCTGGCTTGTCTGTTTAGATGGTTGTGAAATAAGGCCTCAAATTTTTGTAGCAAGTACATAGAGTCTAGTTATGATGTTAAAAGTCTTCTATGGTAGTCAAAAAACTCTGCCTTGATTCTTTCACTAACAACTTTATGATCTTGGACCAATCTCAGTTCTCTTGCCTATTAAATGTAGAAATTCAAATGGATCATATATCTAAAATACTTTACATCTTTTAAGAGAAATCAGTGTATTGAATATGTGAAAATTTACTTATATATCATATATAAAATTAGGGATAAATTTCTTTTGCTTATAATGTTTTTATGACTATAAAATGAAAATGGGCTTACTAATAGAGTTAAAATTCTAAACTAATAAAATTCAAATGAAGAATGCTAAGTTAACATAGAAAATGTTCTTTTTTTACTGAAATTTCTGCTCACAAAATGGCCATGACACTGACTTTAACCCTAGAGATTAGTGTGTGATCCCTTGCATTTACCACAGTGTTCTCACATTTATTATTGACTCTAAAAACATTTCTTATAGGAAATTGTGACTACTAAGTGAAAATGAAAAGTGAATGATGATTTTTGTAAATTATGATTAGTTGGTGGTATGAGTTAATTTTATCAATATCTTGGGTCTTTTCCTTGTGGTTTAAAAGATGTGCTTTGATACTATGAAGGACTACAGAGGAGTGAATCATTGTACTTTTGAAACATGTCTTAAGGCAAATTGTGAGCCTTTTTTGTGTCCAGGGTGGGACGCACAACAAGAAGCATGCATGAGTCATAGGACAAAAACACAAAAGGTCATTCCAAAGAGAGGGTGATGATCTTAAGTCTGAGTATGCAAAATTGAATTGGGTGTGTGGGGGTCAAATATGTGGTGACAGAAAAAGATATGGCTATGGGAGGTGAACACACAGAGTAAATATATATGTGTATGTATATATATATATATATATATATATATATATATATATATATATGCCTTACTGTTAAAGTGTACAGCTGAAACTTATTGGATTTCATTAATCAATGTCACCCTAAAAAAGTAAATTAATAAATTAAAAAAGAATTTGAATCTATGGTCATGCCACCCTGAACAAGCCTGATCCCATCTGATCTCGGAAGCTAAGCAAGGTTGGGCCTGGTTAGTACTTGGATGGGAGACCACCTAGGAAGACCAGGTGCTGTAGGCATAAAAAATAGAAAATAAGGGATTGTAAGCTGACAAAGTCCTTGCAATCTGTGAGGTCAACCAAGGGTTGCCTCGCCTAAAAAATAAAAAAAGAATTGGGGAAGTGAGTAGCCTTTTCAAATGTTCATATAATGCAGGTAAAACCAATTTTTTTTATGCCATTGTATTATATAATTACTTTTATTTGATATTCTAAGTGAGTTATCTCTGATTCAGTTTGAAACTACCCCTGAACAGGCAGAGTCCAAACACAGATCTTCCTGGGCCTATTTCTGCATTTTGTGATTTGGAAAAAAGGGGCATACTAAGATGTATGTTTCTGCCCTCTGAGATTTAAAACAAATCTGAATTCCGTATATGCTATGGTGTACTAACTTTCTTAGGCCCTTTAAATTTTGGAAAGAGGCTGTAGATTAACATTTGTTAACTTGTATATTTTGTATTGATTGCTAAAAAAAAAGAAGTACCTATAGAGTAGGTTGTGGCATATTAACAAATACTTGAGATTTGTAATTATAAATATTCTAATAATAAAACATGGAAGAAGTCATTAAAATCAATTACCTGATGGAAGAGAATTTCTGTGTGAAGGAATGTCATGTTATGGAATTCTCATTCTTTTACTTCAGGTGTGTTTACCATCATTCTTTCCTGTCTTATGAATGGGTTTAGGTAAATGTCACTTTCTGATTGGAGTCTCCTCTTTGGGACCTTTTCTTTTTTTAAAAAAAAATTCATATGTGTGTGTCCATTTTTATATGGAAACAGTCCAAATTAAACATTTATATTTAAAGTTTTCCAGATAACTCTAAGTTCTATTGGATGTCTTTACTGTATTAAAAGACTTAAACCAAAAAAAAAAAAAAAAAGGAAGAAAGAATATATCCAATTAAAATAAGGAAAGAACTCTTGAACCCAGCCATGCATACAAGAAAAATAAATTGTTTGATGTGAGACATGAGGTAATCTTGACTCCTCAGGGGAAACCATACTAATCTGGCTGCTGACACGCCTGTTCTAGATGAAATGTTTCATTGACATTGGTACTTAACAAATCACCAAATGTTCAATGACTACCTACTACAATTCAAGAGGTCTATTAAATGGCTTTTTTGTATGATTGTATTTTAGCAAATATGTAAATTATGAGGCACAGTTGGCAGTATAAAGTACCAGAAAAAAAATGCATTTTCTAAAATTCCTGGGGTGTATTGCATTTCAAGACAATAAGGTACCTTCCAGAAAATGAAGTGTTTGTTCATAGACATGATAAGCACATTTTCTTTTATAAATTGAGATTATTTGAGATTTTGAGGGGGAGCATTTTAGTAGTCTAATTCATACAGTGTTGAATCAGTAGCATTTGGGGAACTAGGTATAATATGCTGTACTATCAGTATAATGACTAAAGTCAACTGTGATTGTAGTTCTTTTTCATATGGTCACAGGGAATTTTGTACAGTATACATGACCTTTAAAATAACACAGTCACTTCTTGCTTGCCTAAATGTTTCTATATGCTATATATTTTCCTTTATTGGTATATTTATATTTTATTTAAATATAATGCATTCCAAAATATTTATTCTTATATTAAATGAACATAACCACATAAGAAATTCATGATTATTTTCCAATAAACAATATCTATGATTCTCAGCAAGCTTTCTTTGTTACTACAAATTTTATGTGGCTTGACATTTTCCCCTCTCACTGCCTTTACGTTAATGCACTGGCTGATTAGTTGTTTTTAGAACTCAGTAGGTTGTCTCCACAGCGACAAAATGAATCTAATTCGCTAACCTTATTTCAACTCATTGCTAGTACTGCTGCTGCTGCCGTTATGAAGCCAATTTTAAGTGCAGATAATTGTTTCCCTGATTACCAGGACAAACACCATATGTAGGAGGGTTTTGGTTTTTCCATACTATAAAAGATAAGCTCTGGGAGAATGTAGCAATTGTAGCATTCAATTTTCTAATGAATTACACATGCAAAACTCCTCCAATGATGTGAAAACTCGCCTGTTATTCTTGTAAGCAGTAAATAAAATTCAGAATACACTCAGAGGAAATAATCTATTTCCTTGGAACCTGGTGCAGCTATGTTAGTGGTACTTCATCACAAAGCACATTTCAAATTTTTCTTTGATATCTTTACAGGTTGTTTTTGCATATATTAAAATGACATGTGATTAGCTAAGAAACTACATGAGCAATATTTGCATTTCCTTCAGAAGAATAATCATGTCGGTCTTCTTGTTAACTTCTTAGATAAAATGACTGATACACTTGAGACTATGTGTGTGTATATGTGTTTCATTTATAAGTAAACTACTTATAAAGAAAACTAAAAAGAAAACCACTCAAGCATGAACTTTTATGGTGGAAGATTATTCTTTAACAGAAACAGCCCTGTATATCCTCGTGATCAAATTAACTTTAGTTGTTTATCATCGAAGGTATAATTCCATGAGAATGATTATTATTAAATATTTACAATGCAAGGAACTTCCCTAGAAGACATGCAGATTCATTTCTCACTGTAGTATGATCTACTTTTAGATAAGGTTATTATTTATAAGTGGAGATCATGAGTGAATATTTCAAGTGCATTTCGCACACAATACACTGAAGGACAGAGAACTTTTGAAAGATTTCTGTAAATTATGTAGCATGTATTTCTAGGAAAGGAACCACCATGATTTTGAAATATAGTAAATCACTACAACATTATTCAAATTTACTCATTCATTTAACAAATACTTATTATTTAGCACTTATTATATGCCAGATACTTTTATAGGTGCTCAGAATACATCACTGAACAGAACAAATGCTCCTACCGTAGTGGCCCATACATTCTAATGGAAGGAGACAGATAAAAAAAAAAGAAAACATGCCATGCAAATAAATCATCAGTACTATGGAAAATAAAAAGTAGGATAATGGTGTTCTGCAGGAATGGGGGAGGGAAGGGTGAAGTATTAAACTGATAGTTAGGGTAGGTTTCTTTGAGACTGTGAGATCTGAGCAGAGACTTGACGGAGATGAAGGATAACTAAGGGGATATCCGTGGGAAGAACATTCTAGACAGGAAAGACCCAGAGCAAAGGCCCAAAGGTGTGAGGGAACATTTCTGCATTATCTGTGAAGAAGGCAGGTGGGGCTGAAGTGGAGTGGGGAGAATTAGAATAGTAGGGGATCAAGTCCAAAAGATATTGGATTGATGAGGGGTTGGTGCAGATCTCATTGGGCAGTACTGTGATTAACCTCCTACAAAGAGAAGAACTAGACGTTCTGTAAACTGGATAGGGGAGCTTTATAATCCTTTTGGCTCAAGGTCACTGAATTAGATTTGGCTATGTGTTCAAGCTCATTTCAAATACCAACTAACCTCTTTGTGGTTTGCCTTCTATTGTTGTACTCCATATTAGTGTTTTATACTATGGCTTTAGCTAAAAACATTTACACATATATAAATTAATATATATATATATATATATATATATATATATATATATATGTACCATGAATAATTTAAAAATACATGAATCAAAAGTGGTTTTCACAAAGTGTTTTATGAGTTTGGAGTTTGTGCTTCTTTGCCTCTTTTTCCTTCTGTAGCATCTTAAGAGCACAATCGGTGCCTGCAATCTTGCTGCAGCCATATTTCTCTGCCTCTTGCCCTCTTGACTGAAAAGGACCAAGTGTCCCTCTTCCTAAGGCTATTTGATTCCCTGAGCTCTGGAATTCCACATCCTTTGTTTATGAAGGGACTTTTTTCCATCACTTATTGTTTCTCTCCCATATCTCCAACAAAACCTTTTAAATAACCTTTTCTATTAATACATGCTGAGATGTATACCATCATTAAAAAAATTCCTTCCTAGGTCCAATTTTCTAGCAGTGCCTACCTATCTTCTGTTCAGTACCAAGCTTTTTAAATACATTTCTGTATTTGCTGTCTGCACCTCCTCTTCTTCTGTTCAGTCTTCAGCACTCTACAATTGGGATTCTTCTCCCATTACCTCATTGAAGAGTCACCTGCCTCTTTACTGCTACATTAAAATACTTTGCATTCTTTATCTGATTTGATCTCTTTATAACTTTTGACATTATGGAACACTTTTGTCCTTGAAAATAATTTATTTAGCTTTAATGGCAACATTGTTTCAAGTCATTTTCTACCTCTTTGGTAACTTCTTTCTAATCTTTTTCAAATTCCTACTGTACCTACTCCATAAATAACAGTGTTCCTAGGGTCACTCAACACTTTGAGTGATCTCATCCCTCAGAAGGCTTCCATCATTATTTTCATGCTATGAGTCTTACTGGATGTAACTCCAGTTGAGGTTCCCATGAACTCAATGTTCTCACATACAACCATGTACTAGACACCATTATGAAAATCTATATCCCATTGACACCCTCAAACTTAAGATGTCTAACTCTGAATACCACTTACTCCTTCTCAAACTCCTTTCTCTTCTTTGTCCTGTATCTAGTAAATGGCAGCCCTATAAACCCAGTGTCCAGGCTAAGAACTTGAACTCCAGTCTTTATTTTAGAGCAGTTTTAGATTCACAGCAAAGTTGAGAGTAATGTATGGAGATTTCCTATATACTTCTTGCCCCCACACATTCGTAGCCTCCCCCATTATCAACATTCCCACCAGAGGGTACATTTATTACAAATGATGAACCTACATTGACACATCATTATCACCCAAAGTTTATAGTTTACATTAGAGTTTACTCTTGATGTTGTACATTTGATGGGTTAGGACAAGCATACTTGACATGTATCCATTACTATAGTATCATACAGAATAGTTTCTCTGATGAACACCATTCTTGATTCTTTTTCACCACTTCCCTATACAATTGATTCCTTTTGTCTTTTATAGCTTACAGCATAGACCTTCCTAAATTACCTAAGTGTTCCATTGTCAATATTTATAAAATATATTCATTTTTATTCCCTAGAACTTAAAACAACTACAATAAATTCCATTGTAAAAATAAAATTTATATTATTTAATTTGAATGAAGAATATAAATTTTAAACTTGACGTTACAAAAACGCTAACCAAAGGTGTGATTTAGATCGAAAGATATACTTTCACCCTTGGTGGGGATTCATTACATAGGATCTATTGAGAGGAATTTTGCCTTCTTTCAATCATATTGCTTCCAACTGTACTACATCTAATCTCACCCATCATAAATTATCTCTTACATTTCAAAATTTGCAAAATTAATTTTGGAATAATTTTAAAGTATAAAATACACTGTTATAGTCAATTTTCTTATCAATGCAGAAAACTACATGGGAAAATATATGTAAATATTTAATCACTAAAACTGTGTAAAGATGGAATTTAATTTTAAGAACAGAAGAAAACAGGGTAAATGTGTTTTCTTTTGTTCCATCTGTCAACTCATAAATATATTTAAGGAGAAATGTAGTTAAAATACTGTTTGAAACATCAGTGGCCATCATTACCAAATGGCATAAAAAACATTGAGACAAGATTAGATGAGGGAGTGTATAGTAATTAAAATCACACATTAGATTAACCTTTACAGAGATTTAAAAAATAAAATTTTTTCAGTATAAAAGGGAGTGTTTCTGCTGAAGTTAAAGAACTTTAGGTTACAAAGAGCTTGGCAGTTAAAGGAGAATGAGAAAAATATTCCAAATTTGAGAAAGAATTCAGTAGGGCATAACTAACAAATGTCATAACTGAGAATACATAATAAATTAGGACACTTGTTAAAAATTAACAAATTTTAATTGAGAGTGAATAATGCATGTTTCCTATGATATGCTTTAAATTTTGTAACTGTGTAGGATCAATGTATACTCATTATTTTGCCATGGTCTTTTCCCAAGATAACTAGCTGCTTCAGACTTTATAAGGCTGGCTTAGAAACAAATTCTAGTATGTCAGAAAAGTAATCTCCACTACTTATAGCTAGCAAGTGGCCATCTAACATGACAGATGGCTCCCTGCCTGTCCACGGCAGCTTGTGGGACAAAGCTGAATGTCACCACCACTGGGATATAATTATTGCAATCTCTTGGGTCCAGTTTGGCATGACCCTGAAAGCAATTTTCCGGGCACTGCTGAGAGCAATGCAGTGATGGAAAGAGCAAAGAATGGGAGCTTTTTGAGACCAGCAGCATTTTCATTTTACTGACAAGTGTTTTTCTCACTGCACAAGAATAAGTATTTTACATGTTCCAAATCAAATTGACAAGGAAATGAAAATTTGTGGGACTTTGAGGGTAACCTAACATATATTATCAAATGTCTTTAATTTATATTGTCTAAGGAGCTATTCAATGATCAAAATAATTTTGAAAAATATTTCTAATGATTAACAAACAGTATCCTTTATATTTCAGTTGTTGGCTAAATTTAATAATGATCTCTTATATTTTGGGACATACATTGTAATCACCACCAAAATTCATTTAAATCTTTAAAGCAACCCTGTAAGTTAGATATTGTTATTAGTTCCTATTTACAGACGGGGTGAATGAGACACAGAGAGGTTAGTTATGACACAAAACAAGTGGCATATCCAAGGCCCAAACCAAACCATCTGCTTTCAGAGTCCCTGCTCTTAATCATTTTACTTCTCTGTATGCCACCTTCTGTATTTCTTTAAAATGCTCAATCTACGTGTGTAGCATGGTAGCACCTATAAAGATTATTGAGCTTGATAATAAAAACATAATATAAGAAAATCTAAGGTTCCAAAGATATAATTTCGTTAAAGAAATTATTAATATATTAATTGATGAAACATAAATTTCTCCCCAGGAAGGTGCATACACACACACACAATAAGGGTGCTGAAATACTTTTTATTACCAAAAAAAAATTATCAGAAAGGTGTGTTTCCATATGACTTTTATTGGGGGAATTTATAAAAATGATTTTTTTCTGACTTATGAAAAGCACAGACATTTCTCTTGTTTGTGAGGAAAAGCTGCTGAAATTTGTGTTACCAATGATAGTTAAGAACTGAGCACTGTGTATGTATTATCTCATTTAATCTTCACAATAACGCATGAGGGCACTGCTGTTTATTATAACTTCATTTTACAGATGAAGAAACGGAGATAGAAGTTAAATTACTTGCCCATGGTCTTTTAAATAATTTATAGAACAAGGGAGCACCTGTGCTATAAAAGCAATTGCTTATAATGTGGATATAATTCTGATAATTTCTTAAAGATCTGCCTATTCTGATCAATCAACCAACAGGCAAAGGGTTACTGAGAGCCTGGACAACGAGAGGGAAGCACTTAAGGAATTGTAAATTCTTTAAATGCCATTGCTAGTTGTGACTTTTTTTCTTGTCAGATGGGTAGGAGCTGTCAGTTCTAGGTGATCAGAGTAATAGGTAAGTTCATGTCCTTAAGGAATTTACAGTGAGTCTAGTCAATTAAACTATGGATTATAAATTCTTGGTGTAAACAGATAGTACCATAAGAGCCTGAGGGGGTGACTGTGGTCTGGGGATACTTCCCATTTATGTCTCCACTCTGCAGAAGGGACCGAGAGACAGATCTGAGGGGCAGAAAATGTCAAGTAAGATGTGAGTGGGAGGGAGGGCATTCTGATCGGGAAAGGCAGGTGTGAATACAAAATTTGTGATATACTTGAGGCCTGGAGGAGGCAGAGAGTGGTGGCTACTTTAACAGGTGCTTCTACTCTTGCCCCTTACAGTCTATTTTCCACACAACAACTGGTCAGCTTTTAAAAACATATAAGAAGGAGGGTATGTTTTTAAGCATACCACAATTTAAAGATTTCCCATCATCTCACTTGGAATCAGAAAGCAAAAGCCAATGAGTCCTGCCTTAGAGGTCTCGCACATAGAACATTTCTGTGGGGTGAGGAAGGTGACTTTAATAAATGAAACAGGCCTGGGCAAATGGCAACAGAGAGGGCTTCCCCTTTGAAGAAGTGATAAGGAGTGGTGGAGACCACGGCTTCCTCTCATGCGAAAGACTGCTACTTAGCTGCCTCCCTTAGAAGAAGTCCTATTGATGTTCTGATCTGTTTAAGAGAATCTAGAAATCCAGATTTTTATGTCAAATCCCCATTTTAAAATGTTTGGCTCAATAAGAACAGGGAAAAAAAGCACCATGCAGACAAAATACATCTGCAAGACAGATGTCTAGATCAGAACCACAGGCCACTAGTTTATGACCTCTGCCCTGTTCAGTCTGGCTCTGCCTTGCTGTGTAACCACAGTTCATGCTGCTCTTCCCTTTGCTCACCACATTCTCACCACACTGGCCTCCTTTTAGGTTCTCAAATTTTTTTGAGCTCTTCAGTACTCTGGTTCTTTTGTGCTTCTTGTTTTCTGTGCCTACTGTTGTTTTGGGTCCTTGTCCTTCAAACCTCAGCTCAGCTTTCACTTCCTCAGGGTGGTATTTCCTGACCCCTGTCTAAAATGACTACCCTACCCTTTGCCATTTGTCTTCTCTTATACCAGTGGTTCTCAAAGTGTGTTCTGGGGACAACTGAAGGCCTCTGAGATCCTCTCAGGGAGCGCCACAAGGTCAAAACTAGTTTTATTATAGTAGTAAATTGTAACTTCTTTTTTTTTGCTCTCATTCTTTTATGACTAGTAGAGTTTTTTAGAAGCTATATGATAGGTGATATTGTCATAACCTGAATGCAGAAACAGATATGAAAAATCAGCTTTCCTCCATTAAGGCAGACTTTGGAGAAATCTGAAAAAAATATAAAACTGCCAATCTTCTCACTATTTTTTTTGTTTAAATATATACATGTATATAATCAGATTATTTCTAGTAATATATAATGGGTTTATGGATATTTTTTAGTGCATTAATACATATTTGACTTTTTCCCAATTTTAATTTTTATTATGATAAATAACAATAAACATAAACCCAAAACAAGTTCTTCGACATACATAGTGATTTTTTAAGAGTGCAAAGGGGTCTTGAAACCAAAAAATTTGAGAATTCTTTCTTTATAGATATATCCCAAACACTAAAGTCACCCCTCTGGTTTATTTTTTTTTTTCTTTTATTAAAATATAAGTACCATGTGGGCAGGGTCTTTGTTGTATTCACCACCTCATTAGCTCCTTTCAGCACCTAGATCAGTGTTTGAAACATAGTCACTAAATATGTGTAGAGTAGTCAGTTAATAAATGAACATGTAAGACATCTGAATGGGAGTTATGTTTAGAAGGATAAGAGAAGGATAAGCTCGAACTAGCTCTGTAAGAACCTTTGCATATACGACAGTGACTGTAAAACCAATCATACATTTAATAATGCAGAAAAACTAAGGGTCTCTAAAAGGGGAAGGAAAAGGATAAAAGTGATGTATTAGAAAGATCGTTTAATAGTGAATGTTAAATAAAATACATCATCTTTAGATTTTTCCTTTTTTCCCACACACCTTTACCAACTCTTCATTCCTTCCTTTGCCTTTTTGAGTGGGCAAAAGGTTTTGAAACCTTCGTACATTTCTTACAGCTATAAATACTTATGTGCTAATGAATGAGGTCACATCAATTTAAATGGAACACTGACAAAAAATACAATTTAGTTCATTAGTAAGGCATGACAAATTTATAGCCAGAAACTCATGTTGACTTTTATAGAGGAACATAAATTAAAGCTGGCCAGTGTTAAAGTCTGAACTCATTCAGGAAAAATACACATATTCCTCCAAAGCAAGCAGTTAATATAAAGCAAGGAGGTGTGGCATCCATGGTGTGATTTGAAGGGCTCCAGAGGAGGTCTTTCTCTCTCCTACCCAGGGAGCACAAGTGTCTAAACTCTACATTTCAAAGCCTTCCTTTAAAGTGTCTCTGCTGTGTTCTTTTAAAATACAAATCCCATAGAGCACTTAAAGAATTTGGGCTCTGGTACTAAGCTCCTGTATTTAATTCTGGCTCCATGTAATGTTAGCTGCATGATCTCGGGCAACTGATTGAACATCTCTGTGTTTCAGTTTATGTATTTGTAAAGTAGAAATTCCTATAAAGTTGTTGTGAGAATTAAATAACACATAAAAGTAAGTAGGACAGTCCCTGACATATGGTACATCCTCTGGCAGTGTCACGTTTATTGTTATGGCATAGTAGGTAGCATAGGAGACTGGGTGTCAAGGAAGACTAGCTTTACAACTAGATGGACAAGAAATCCTGATTAGGTCATTTAGCATGTCTAAGTTTTGATTTTTTAATAAAAAACAAGAGGAAAAATTCTGGCTTTAGTTCAATTAAAAGGGAGAAAATCTAACACATGAATATAAATGTGCTAAATAAAAAAGTAAATAACGACTTACAAAGTTATATGGTTCTTGGTCTCAGGAAGTTTACAGTCTAATGGGAAAAGACTAAATATAATATAAACTCTACAGACAGCTTTAATGGAGGCATCTACAAGATGATATGGAATCATGGAAGAGGGGGATGATGATTTCGATTAGTGGCATCAGACAAGACATAGGAAAGAAAGAGACTTTGCAGATAGATTTTGGACACATTAGAAGGGTAGCATCATGCTACTCAGGTGGGGAAATAAGCACTGATTGAGCCTGTTTATATAATGAGGAGTGCACAGTGCTTAGTATACACTAAGAGGTGGTGTAGTAAAAACTTAATATGGGAGAAAGAGTTCAGAAAACATCATGGAGAACACTGAACTCTACAAGCTATAGGCTGAACTTTTACTCTGCAAGAAAGAGAGAGACTGAAAATTTTTCAGCATGAGAGCTTTTGATCATTTATTATCGTCTGTTCTATAAGAAAATAAGCTTTGGTAAAAAGGCAAAAGAAGAATTGGTGAGAAGATAAAGTCTGAGAAAGTAGCCAGGAAGGAGAGGAACCTGAAGTTGGAGTTAAAGATGAGAATTAGAACCCATAGAACATGAAGCCCTTTTTGGTTTGAGGAATAAGAGACTAAGAGTTCAAGATGATACTGATTTCTGAATCCCGGAAACTGATAAAATGCTACTAGATGAATAGTAATCTAAGGAAAAGGAGACACTGGTTTGGGGAAGAAAACAGTACATCTAAACAATAGCAATAAATCTTATTGTGCTAAATACCAACAGGAGGAAAACATATCAATCAATAACATATTCAAGGTCCTCGTGGCTCCTCTGATTCACTTTCCTCCTGCCGCCATGCCTGGCGTGGAGAACATCAGTTAATACGAATGCAGCCCTGATGGAAGGGCTCTAGGTTGGGGGCTGGAACGGAGAAGAAGGTGGAAATGGGAATGAGGCTATGTAGGAAAACATCACCCAGTGCACATTTTTACTTCTTTAGAGTTTTTATGAGGCTATAAATGTTAAAAGTAACACAGAAAATTCATGTTTTTAACGTTTAAGAACATACCTTATGAATAAATAAGTATATATATGGAACAATCTCTGCTAACTTGTAATGAGATACCAGTTTTCTTTGCTGCTAAAAAACATACTTTCATTATCATTTTCCTAGCTAGAGTTCATTCATTATAAACATTAAATTCATATGTGATTCCTTACTTACAGCATTATTAAATGTATATGAGAGGGGGAGGCCATTGGAATTCATTCATCCAGGTTACTAAAAATTGCATTGAGTTGTAATATGCCTTTTGAAAAATCTCTATTCCCTTTGCAGTTAAAATTGTAGTTACTCATTATTTATCCCATTAAAATACATTCAACTTAGGCTTTAGAATAGTAAATAATTTTTCTTGATATATCTAATTTTAAGTGTGTATTTAGTGTTATAATACAGCTTTTGCTTCGACAGAACAAGCCTGTAATACACAAGATTTAGGCAGCTTCTAATTTACAGATAAGTTGTTTTCCAAAGTGTTGCTGGTTATTTGCCCCATTTCCCTTTATGGCGCTTGGTATAGCTACAATAGTAGGCTGTAGAATCACACAGACGTTAGCTGTGGAATCTTGCAATCTGCTGCTAGTGAAATTTCTCCAGACTATAGTCACCTCCCATCCTCTGCCCTGAAAGAACCGATTTTGAAATCATCATGTAAATTTCATGAATAATCTTTGTTTCCAGAGAAAGAAAAGTATATGGTCATCAGCTAGCTGCAAATATATTACCAATGAACATCTATATTAATAATAAAATCCTATTTTAAAATATAAAGGAGGTTGATGGGGAAGGAAGGAGTAATTGCCGTTTCTGGTGTGGCCTCAAATCTGCCACTTGTTTTGTCTTCACTGAGAGAGAGTTGCAGCATACTCTGTTCTAGAAGTCACAAATTGTTGGCCGCAGGTCAGATTGACCCAAAGACATATATAGTTTGACCAAAACAATGTTAAAAATGAATTAGTTTTCAATATTTTTAAATTTCAAGATTTCAAAATAAAAATGAAAGTGTCTGTTTCTCTTGAAAAATTTTAAAAATCCGGCAGTACAGAGACTAAAGTATTTAAGAAATACTTAAATGGCCACCTCTTCTAGACAGGGCACACACTTTCCTAGTCCTACTGCCCTAATCATGCCTTACTATATCCTAACACTAAGACCAAAACTCAGTTCTGATTTAGGATCAATTTGTAATATCTCCTGGACTGCTTGACTCACTTGCATTATATATTTGGTCTCTAAAGCTATGGAGGGCTTCCCCATCATGATGTCTTCCACAAAGAGAAGGTAAACTAGCATGTGCATGTGTGTGTGTGTGTGTGTGTGTGTGTACATATGGGTATATAAAGAAATGATAAGTTTGCTTCTAGTATTATAATGCTAGTCTACACCATTATTTTCCTGCCTGGTTTCAACACTATCACATGCCTCCTACTTGTCCTAGCAATTCACAAAATTTCACAAAGCACCTGGGACAAGACAGGGAAACATGAGGAGGTCAGTAAATTCAACACTGTAGGCAAAAATGAGAACAGGGTTAGCTTTGCAATATCATTATTTATTAGTGGTTTCTGCACTGTAATACTTTGAAATATTGGCACTTTTATTAGGATGTAGGTCCCAATATCAAAAATTTGCCTTAAGTATATTCCAACATAGAGAATTATGTTTGAAAATGTATATTTTTTGATTATTTAAAAATGTTTTCCTATAACCACTAACTATAAAATATTATTATGAATTCTCATACTAGCATGTTAATTGGTAATTCTTTGTTGATTAACAAATAAATTCTTTCCAAATAGGAATTTCTCTAATAGGCATTTCAACAGAACCTCTTCCCTGGAATTGTCTCTCACTTTGTTCTGCTTATCTGAAACCTGCTCATGTTTGTTGATTACAAGGTTCATTTTTCACACAATTTCAGCCTCACATTTCTCTCTGCGTTCTCTCTAAGCACTTCTAGTTAGCATGTATGTCAGCTTTTAAGCTAAATAGGTTTAAGAATTTACTTTGTGAAGTTTATATTCTTGTTTAATTTTTCTACCATAGAAATCTTATGTTAAAAATGCAATGTCTATAAATGAAAATGAATGTTCCATATATTTTAATACTTCACATTTTGAGTGATTACTTAAAATTACTATTGAGTTACAAGGAACTAAGAATGAGCTCCTTCAATACTAAGTTCATTGTTGTTTCTTTAGAATATCCAGTTTTCAGTCAAAACAAATGCCTTCTCCAGCTGCCTGGCACCTTGAGAGAGTGCTGATTATAATTCTGTACAGCCATCATCATGGGATTTACTGATAAATCAGGCTTTGCTCAGGTGACATAACTACTTTTTAAAGAACTGTGAAAAATAAGAAGTAAAAATAACTGTTAGAAGATTTAATTTCAGACTTTTTTAAGCTAGGAAACTTCTTAAAGTGTGCTTTTCATTGTGCAAATAAATTTCTTTTAATTTGAATTTTGACCATTCTATCATAGAAAAAACAGGAAATTCAGAAGACAGTTTTTTAATTTATTTTCTTTAATTTTAGAGTTGTGTCACTATCTAGTTATATAATCTTAATAAATTACTTAACTTACCTGAGTATCAACTGAGAATCAATTTCTTTGTCCAAATTGAATCTATGGTCTACATCATATGATTTTATGCAAATTAATTAAGGAAATATATCTGAAAGGACTTTGAAATTTTTAACCTGCTATAATAATGTAAATTATTTTATTCCAGTTGTTTGATAAATGTTATTTAAAAGATATTTTTTCAGTATTACTATATGCAAAACACTGAATTAGGCACTGCAGGGGTTAACAAGAAAGCAAAACACAGTGCCTCTTCTTAATACATTAATAGTTGGGAACTATAATATGAGGAGTTATCTTCTTATAGATCAAGTAAAGTAAAAACAGTACAAACTAACTGCTATGGACATTGAAAAGAGAGAGGTCAGGAAAATCCGGATATGTTATAATGCATCACTAATAGAAAGGTGAATTTGGGGAGAGAATATTCCATGTAAAAGAGATAACAAAAGCCAAGACATGGAGATAGAATGATTAGAATATGTTTGTGGCACGTTTGTGGCATATTATGTAAACTAAGGGCCAGAGTGGAAGATATGTTTAGAAGTATCATAAATAATATGGCTAGAGAAGTTAATTGTTATAGAAGATAAGTATATATTTAATATATGTGGATATGAAGCTTTTAAGCAAAAATATTTTTGAGTCTCTGACATAGGATCATTGACTTTTAAATAAAGAGATTTTAGACATTATTTAATTTCACACATTTATTTCTCAGAGTTTAAGTGACCTTTGTAAGATTATGAAGCTAATTAATAACAGAGGGATTTAAAGAAACACTATGTTAGAAAGATTAATATTGCCCCAGAGCATATGTAAATGCCACAAATGACCAAAATAGTTAGTAAAAACGTTTAAGAGATCATTTCAATATTCAGGTGATGAAAAGTACCAC
Organism: Eidolon dupreanum; assembly: GCA_028627145.1. NCBI lineage: Eukaryota > Metazoa > Chordata > Mammalia > Chiroptera > Pteropodidae > Eidolon > Eidolon dupreanum. The sequence goes on from CM053514.1 coordinate 35,275,226, forward strand.
TTAATATGTGTTGTAAGGTAGTATCAAATCCAGCAGAAAGGATATGCTGAGAGCTTGAGAAACGATAGGAGAGAAAAAAAATGTTGATCCAAGGTGTCTGGGAGAATCATGGCACCTTTATTAGCAGAAGGTAAACAAGGCAAAGAGCTAGTTTGAAGATGAAATAATGAGTTCCGATCAACATATACTGAGTTAGAGTTACACTTAGAAAAATCAAGAAGAAATATTTAGTAGGCATCTGGGAAAATGACATTTTTTTAGCTCAGGAGAGAGATAGAATCTAGAGTGATAGATTCAAGAACCATCTAGATCTATGTGACTCTATGGCAATAAAAACTCTTTCATCTGGTTAAATTATTTTTTGTAGGCTCTGAGGTATTAGTGGGTTTTTAATTTGTTTTTCTTTATTTTTGTTTTATAATCTCATATCTAATCGCTCTTGATGTTTTCTCTAATTATTACATAATTGAAGATAGCTTTAGTAACAACATAATAACCCTTGCAGCATTAAACATTAAATAAAAACTTAAGGAAAGAGACGTGGTATTTAATTCAACATTGTATTCTCAAAGTCTACTTGTTGGCAAATACTACACACTCAATATTATTCTTTGAAAGAATTACTTTCTCTATTTCAATAATACTTACATATTTTTTTAATTTTGAGATCTTACTAAAGGCTTTAACCGTTTAAAGTTATAGCTATTTAATTTGTGTGAACAGAGCTAGATCCTGGCTCGATATATATTTGACTTGATATGCTGCCACAAATACTTCTTTTAAATGTGATGTAGCCATAAAATGAAGTAACTTCAAATGTAAGCATTTTATTGGATATTCAAGCAGGCCCATAATATTGAAAACCATTGCAAGTAAATATGTGACATCATTCATTTTAGTGACAAGTTTAATTGTAAATTACATTATTACATTATCACTAATGACTGCATTTTCAAATATATTTATAATAATTTATAGAACTAATTGATCTGGAAGCAATGTCCTCTGGGGAAAAAAGAATATATATATATATAAATATATATATAAAAATATATATATTAAAAAATATATATATATATTTTAAGGATAGACATCATTATGGCTTAAGAATAATGGATGGGTGAATAGATTTAAATATCAAAGTTTTGCTGTATATAGGAGAAAATAACATTTTTTTCATGTGCCCTATAGTCACAATTTTCTCCAAATGACAAAGGAATGCTCATATCGATATGTTCTCATTTTCTCGTGTTTGGTCAACTGGATAAAAATCTTTGTTAATCAAGTAAAAATCCGTAATATTTCATCCCAGTGCCTTGGATTTAAAGTCACACATAAAGCTATGTCAACATTACTGACACTAAATAAACAAACATCAATTAAAGAAGAAATGTCAAAGTATGTTTCTAAGGTACCTCTGGATGAAAAAGCACTAACCAAGCAGTAGGTCTCACAAGACAGAATGTTTCAAGACCCACAACACCTGTCTTCACAGCATTCTGTGAAAAGAACCAAGCAAACAAGCAAAGGTTTGTGTGGGTGGCCTCTTATTCACTGTTTATCCTCTTTGAATGTATTGCCAGTTCTGTTTCTGCCACCGCTGGAAGAATAATGACCATGGGCCCTTGACCTCTGCAGTTTAGATATCAAACCTCCACTCTAGGTTTTAGTCAATTAAACTTAAATCTCACTCCCTGATTGAGATTATTTTAATACTATCAAATGGAAACAGAGTAATGCCACCTTAGTACTCAGGTTCTTTGGCACAGCTCAGGTTATAAATAGGTTTTATCATATTAAAACTTTCCTGGTCATATTGTAGCAGTATTTCAAGGTGCACAATTGGACCTATTGTATGTCCACAGCCTCATGTTAGCAGAAATATGGTGCTCCACTCTGAAAATGGCTATAATAGAGATAAGAAGTATAATGGGGAAGCAGTAAGTGTTCATGTAGTCACAAAATTTTAATGAATAAGCCAGAAAATAGTTGACCATCAGGGAAGATTCATTATCTCTTTAAAAAATTCATTTTTATGATTAGAAACATAAGCTGCTGGACCATGGTCATAGTTTATTTTGTTTAATAAAAATTAATTTATCTTAGGAAATAGTATTGCTGAATGGAATGTGGAATAAAAACACTAGTCTATATTCATTTGCTAGGCATATATTTAACCACAGGATTATTTCATAGGAATTAAGACTTATTTGAATAAAAGCTAAGTGAGTGTTATACAACCTTTTATATTTTATACCTCTTCATTAAAATATTGTTCTCCAATATTTAAGTGAGTTTGTAACCCAATAGATGAGACATTCTTGAGAACAGATTATTTTAAAAATAAGTTGCGTTTGATACACTTACAAAGGGACTCCTAAACCAAAATGTATGTGAAAGGTATTGGAGATTTCTAAATTTCAATTCAGAAACATTTTCTGTGCCAGCCACTGAGCTAGAAGCTGAGCTATCATCACCAAATAAGGCCTTGTGCTTCGTCTCAGAGTGTAGCTTACCATCCAGTAGAAACTAGACTGTCAGCATCCCATGGCAATAGTAAGATGCTAGATTTCAAAATGTGTGCCCCTTAAACAATTGTTAACAGAAAACACACACACCTAAAATCATATCAGCTATACATTTGATTTAAATCTCCCTCTTGATTCTTTGTTTTCAACATACAAGATTCAGTTCATGCAGTCATATAGCAATGATTGAGAGGATTAATTGGTACCCTGACTTAGAGAAGCTCTTTAAGTATTTGTGAGCTTACTGAATCCACCTGAGTCTTCATATAAATCTTTAGGATGAAGTTAGAAATGATAGAGCAAGAAGATCAGATATCCCTACAAAACAACCCAAAACTCTAAGACAGGCATGTCAAAACGTAGCAATACACTTGTTATAATCAACAAAGGAAGTGATTTCTAGTGGTAAAGGAAAAGAAGGTATATAAATATGCACGTCTAAACAAGCAAGTGGGATAAACCATTATAATGCCTCATTTGTGTAGTTAAAATAAATATACTTCTTTTCATATACAGAAAAAAATGGGGAATATTCTTAAGTTTTCACCACTTTATTTTTCTTGGATTTATGGTCTAAGAACTAAAATGTGATGAATGCCTGTTTCAGGAAGTAGTTTTAGTCAAAAATTTCAAATGACGAAAGATGAAAGAGAGAAAAAATTCTAAAAAATCAAAAGCTAGTATAAAGTCTGAGTGCTGCAGTGAAGGGGACAAATAACATAACTCTAAAGAAGGAGTCCAAAAGTCATCCTCTTTAGATACCATTTAGTTCTACATGTCTAGGGTTCAGTTGTATTCAAATTCAAGTTGTAATATAAAGATTTCTTTCCTCTCTAAACTAAGACTCCTAAAATAAATGGAAAAAGAAAATGAAGAGGTACCTCTAATTCATGTTTGTTCTATGGAAAATTGGACCCGGTCTGGGCTAAAATGCATTTGATCTAATTAAGTATTCCAGGGCTGTATGAGAGGCTATAAAAAGGATGGTCTCTGATCTACACTTAGCAGCTTCATGAACCTAAATAGTTCAACCTGATGTAAATGAAAATTCTTGGTTCTATTTATCTCAGGCTTTTTTAAAAGTTCCCATTCGTTTTGTACACTCTCATTTAAACATCTTTGATTTGCAAATACCAATGCCATGATTTACTTTATTGTTCTCCTTGTCTGTAAAAATAGGGACCAAAATTCTTCCTCAGAGTTCTGTGGTGTTAGAACTTGCTACATAAAACTCTAATCTCAAACTATGTTAAGAGCAGTACTCTCATATACTGTTCATTACTCACAGAGGTTTTTCAGTTTGGAATATATCAGGACATCTACTTAACTAAACATTTTCCTCTGGGGTCTAGTGTAGGGTCATCAATTAAACCTTACAGGCAAACATCTTTGCTCTGTCATGATATAGATCAGTGGGTAACAAACCTGCTTGAACTTTAGTATTGTCAGGAAGATTTATTTAAAGTATACATGCTTAACCCCCCGACCCAAAGAGATGGTGATCCAGTGGTTTACAGTGGGATCCCGAATACATAATGTTATAAGGCTCTTCTGAAAGCTTTTTTCATACACGCAGAGGTTTAGGTGTCTAGGGTAGGGTAGCAGATGCCCAATGGTATTTTCAATGAGTTGGTGCTGTAAGTGTGGTTAAGTCTTTTACATGAATAAAAAAATAAGGTGAAATTAAAAATATATAACACAACAAAACTCTCCATTATCAGAGTTCAAAATCTGAATAATATCAAAGTTTTGGGGGAAAAGAAAAATTATTGATCTGTTTAATTCAGTTTCCTACTTTGTGAACATAGAATATCTTAGGTCATATTTAGAAACATCAAATTTAATAATAAAATGTTAACAAATATGTTATGCAACTAAGACACTGGTTAATGTCTAGCTGGTAAAAATGTTTGAGCTGATAAAAGTTCTCACTATGCTTAGTTAGCAAAGAATTTTTAGTTCCTTTTTATGTTCTTCATACTGATTCTAATCTATAACTGATCTGATCAAAATATTTCCCTCAATATTATTGTCAGGTGGTCAGGGGTCAAGAAAAGGGAAAAGCTAAAAAATAAATTTTCAATAGATTTAAATGCAGATAAGTATATAATTTTAATTTTTATGATATGTTCTTGGATGCAGAGAGAATGCCTTGTGTCAGGCTTTTAATTTTAATATATCTTAAGGCAAAAATTAATACACTTTAAATATTTTATCTAGTGATAAGCAATCCTGAGATATCCTGGCTGATTTAACAACGAAACATGAAATTTAACTGGGTACTTTTTTTTTTTGGTCTTAGTCTTTTCTTGCCTTTCCTTTTCTTTCTTTTGACTGCTGAACATTTATAGAATTATTATTTTGTGAAGTAATTTATTGGGTTTAAAAATATGGCACATGAGAATTTGAGCATGTCAAATTCTCTTTCGTAAAGGACCCATGTCACTGACATCAAAGCCTGAATCATGTGAAGCATTTTTGTCCTCTTCTTGGAAGAAAGGAATTTAACTCTAATATAAGGAAAACATATAAATATGTAAAAAGACAAAAGGAAATAAAAATGGATTAAATTCAGGAATTAAGTTAATGAAAGACAAAACGGAGGTTAAGAGATGCTTTTTTTATCTTTAACATATATCAATGATGAAATTCGTGGGGTTAGGGCCTCAGTGACTGCTTCTCCTGATCCCATTATCCAGTGGCATGTGGTTGTTAAAATGAAATAAAAGGGAGGAAGAGGAGAGGAAGGGGAGGATGCGGCTAATGTTGATTTTTGCTTCAAACTCAATCTCCAGGGTTGTAATTTTCATTCCACAGCATAGGGGAGGCAAATGTAGTGACCGTTTAGGTTGATAACACCTTGAATTTCTGCCATACTTGAGGGATTGGTGGGGGTGAGGCATTCTCTTGGTCTTTCCATTAGGGACCATAGGACTAGATAACAGATCAAGTCCATTTTCTTTTCATTTCTAGCTCCTTCAGCTGTAGAGACGTGTAAGTAGGTGGGTTTTACTCAGTAACAGAAGTGTCAGTAAGGTAATAAGATAGTGCTTACAAAATTTTTTTCTAGAAAAGGATTTATATCCACAATGTTCCTTTGGTTATAATCCTTAAGATCTAAGCCTGAAGTACACAGTTTTTATCAGCATAAATTCCTTTTCTGACCTACTTTTTTCATTGCAGAATTTTGTGTCCTTTGAAAATCTCTCATTGGAGTGTCACCATTATTTTGAATGCTGTGCAAAATGGCAGTGCCAGCATCTCACTACTTTTACTAATCTTTGTTCTTTCCAAATTATCATTATGTTAATTCATGATTAACTCACATTCATGTTCCTTTTTTGTTTGAATGTGTTTTATTATTTATCAGAAGCAGACACGCTTTCTCTGCTAAACATAGGAGAGAATAGATCAAAAATAGTAAATGTCCAAAAATGAAGCCTTAAATGGTCATTTTTTAAGTTCAAATTATTTGTCAAATCCATTGTTATCCTGAAACATTTATGAAATTGGAAGAACAGTAAATTTTTACCTGCATATTCATAGAGTCCTTCAAGAAATAATAATATTAGTTTTAAAACTCTAAAAAAGTAACTATTTAATTGAAAATTCTTTTGCTAATTTATTAAATACTATTTATGAATAATTATTATCAGAATGCTATTAAGAACTGTGTTATCATAATACATTTAATCCAGATACTTTCCCCCACACAACCCCAGTTTAAGAAGCAAGAAATAAATTCATAAATGCTTATCTTTTCTATAAATACATGATAATGAGACTGCTAAATACATGCCAAGCCTAGTTAAAACATAACATGAGTGATTGAGAAAAGTTTATTTTTTAAAAGAGCTTCACGACGAAATGAAAGCTAAACACAAGGAAAGAAGTTATCTCCCCAGTTCAGACTGGTGTTACCACTAAATATTTCAAAGAAGGAAAACTGTTAACATTATAATCTCCTTTTATCGCTGTCAGTTCCCTTGAGTTTGCATAGTGTTGATTCTACTGTAATCATCCAGGTTGGTAATTAAGATGAAGGACTTTGGAGTCACACTGCCCAGAGAGCCAGACCTGATAGTACCACCTGGTAGATGCTGTGAATATGGGCATATTATTTAAACATTTCTGCTGCAGTTTTCTCAACCACATAAAGGTAAAAATAATTCAAGGACAGTCTCTGTTCATGCCAGTTGTCCTGTAGTAATCATTACTAGTTCCCCCGTTCCCACTCAAAAATGTCCCATTTTAGATGATAAATTATAGAATCTCTTTTCTGATATGGCTGTTGTAAAGATTAAATAAACTGATCCATAATTATGTAAAGGGCTTAGAAAATGTTACTTATAAATATAAGATTATTATTTTTCTTGTCTATTATAAAGCCAATGCAAAGAAACAAAATCGACAGGGAAGATAGAAAAAAGCTGTATATGACCTACGTAGTAACATAATAGTCAGTAGCATGGCATCCTAAATACTCTCAAACTGTTTTAAAAAATATGATTCTGTCTTGTCTTAATCTAAATAGTAAAACAATCTTGTTCTGTCAGTGTGCTCGCATTTCAAATTTCAAACCACTAGAATAATAAAATGCAAAAATAAAAAATAATATTGGTAAAAAACACATAAGGAAGTTATTCTTGGTGTTTCAAGCAGATATTGTTTTAGACAAATAATAGGTTCTATATTAGCCATAATTAGCCATAAGCATCAAAACTGTACTGTTATTAAAGTATTGAAAAAACCTAGGTGACTCTTTTCCACCTTAGTCAACTCAGCCATACCCAAGAACCTTGGTCTCACCAAGAGGTTCCTTTATGGCTCAGCAGGGGGGTCCTCAGAACTGGACTCTGGCTTATGGCTGTGACCTTTCTAATGGAGGTACCTGTGCCATTCCTTTAATAGCTCACCCAAGTGTATAGCATGGGAAAGTTCTTCTAAGGCATGATCAGATAAAGGAGCACTTAATCTCCCCTCTCTATGTAAATTTATATGCTGCCTTCTTGTGCAAGTTCACGTAGAATCTTCTCTAAAGGTCACTTCAAGCAAAGAAAGACAAATGGAAACCTTTGGAAAGGCTTTCTGTTGTTTTCTTTGACAGCATTTTTGGAAAAGCATATGATTTTCCAGAATTTAAAGAATAATTTTATCAATAACCTTACTTAAAGCACATAACCTGTTTTTTTTAGAATCATTTTGATGTCTAATTTATAATTATACTAAGAGCAAAATCATATTTAATTGCTTAATAACGTGAGCTTTCATTATGGAGATTATGACAATGAAATTATTTTATTTTTCTAGAAAGGATGTTAGAACAGAATCTCATTTTCTTTTGAAGAGATTTGTGAATAACAAGTGACACCAGCTACTGTTTCAAAGGAGATAGACATGCATTTCTAAACCAGTGGCATTGATAAGGTCAAGGACTGAGATGCACATGTTACAATAATGCAACAATAATGTGAGAGGTGGGCATATAAGAGTACCTTGACTTTTCACAAGGATTGTTCTTAGAGATTCAACTGGGAAATACAATGAAAGGGTTCTTTTGCTTCCAACAAATTGTGTCTGAGTCATGTTGTAGTGCCAGAGTGATGATGAAATGCTTCATCTCTAGCAACCTTCTTCTGTGAGTGTGTTTTCATTAGCAACCTGAATAACTCTGCATAAGAATAGCAAGCGCAAACAGGCATTTAGAGAAGACAAAGTTTTCAGAAATGTGGAAAACCCTCAAAACAAACAAAAACTGTTAATGATTTTCACCTTTAAATCATGTTTTTATCATATTAAAAAGAATATTTTCACAGGTGTAATTTCTGATGTGTAAATACAGCTAAAATTAATAATATATTTTTTCATGAATGTGTACCATATTTTAGGCACATTTCAATTTGTTTTTACTAGTAGCAGATTATAGTTTTTTTTTTTTCTCTCTATTGATTGGCATCCTTTATAACCATTTTGAACTTTGCCTGCCTGCTCACTATATGTTCTGATACCATTAACCATAAAAGTACATTTTCGTGAACCTCCTGCTTCATGAGACCTTCTCAGATAAATCTAGTACCTACTTATTTTTCACCTCTCTGAACTCAGAGTGATTATTGTCAATGACACCTATATATTGTGGGCTGAATAATGGCTTTTGAAAGTAGCCATTGTAGGAAAATACCATAATGTGTTTATCCATTCTCTTGTTAATAAACAGCTGTGTCATCTCTAGTTTGGGACTATCATGAATAAAGCCGGTATGACTATTCTTGTACATAGTTTTGGTATATACTTAGGAATTGAGTTGTTGGGTAATATAGTATGTGTGTGTGCAAACTGAGCAGATAAAGCCAAATTATTTTCTAAAATGATTATACAAATTTATCTTTTAGCAATATATGAAATTTTCATTTTTTCTATATCTTTGCCACATATTGGAAACAACCATATTTTTAAAAATTATTAAAACTAAAAATTTAGCCAATTTGGTAGCTATACAGTGGTATCTCATTGTAGTTTAATTTGTATTCTCTGGATTACTAATGATTTTGAACACTTTTAAAAATGTTTCTTGGTCCTGTGGATATCTTCTATGACAGTTATTTCAAAATACTGCCCATTTTATTTCAGTTTATATTTTTTTTTATTGATTTCTAGGAGTTCTTTATACATTCTGGATATCAGCCCTGTAGCAGTTATATGAGTTTACAAATCTTCCATTATTGACTTTTTTTCCCCACAATTAATAATGATGTATAAGTGGAAATTTAAAATTTTAGCGTATTCCAGTTCATTATTCTTTTCTTTGTGGTTTATATTTTTTCTCTATTTAAGAAATCTTTACTTATCCTGAGGCCATAAAGATAGTCTCCTATATCATTCTCTATGAAGTTTATTGTATAACTTTTCTATCTCTGATAGACCTGCCTGCTGGAAACAACATACAGCTTTATATTTGTGCAAACTGAGATTAAAAGTATCTGTTACTCTGTACCCTTACCTATAGTGTTTATTTTCATTTTCTTTTCAAAACTATATTCTGTAATGCCCCACTTTAAGAAAATATATTTTTATGAAAGTAACTTTTTTATTATACTTGAAGTAAGATCATAATAAATGTAATAGATAACCTATATGTTTTAAAAAATATATTATGGCTTTAAAAACAGAGAAAAGTATTTTGTCAGCAATGGTAACTTTTCTTTTTAGTATCTATTCAGCAAAAGCATCAAAATCTCTTTTATCACCACCATTGCTAAAACTGTCTCAGTATTAATCCTTTGGTTTGAAATTCTAGGTGGAAAAACTGTTTATAAATTATATAAAATGAAGGCTGAATAAATACTCTTGTGTTATTTTTCATGCAGAACAGTAACTGTAGAAGATTAAGCAATTATCCACTCATGGTAGAATAGAGTAGACATATTTAAGGCTAAATTTAGAAACTTAACTGCAAAATTATGTTTTGTATGACATTCAAAAGCTGGATTAAAAAGGCAGTAAAATCTCTTACATTAAGATACATGTGTTGATGTGAAACATGATAAGGGGAAGGGTGCTGAAGTGGGTTTGTAAGTGATCTTATAATCTCCTCATGTAAAAGACTCTGTTTAGTTTCAAGAGAGGGATTCTAGAATTGGAAAAAGATAGAATTCCTTGATCTAGATTCTATAAGGAAATTATCATAAATAGACCCATCATAGATTAAAAAATGAAAGAGAACATGATGAAAATGACTGTTCTATAAAATACATAAGCTGCATAAATTATCTGTAAGAAAGAAACTGAATTAAAACTAGATAAAGGAAAGGCTGATAAAGAATGTTAGATTTGAAGAAAATTTTAGACGAATTATTTTGCCTATGTTTTTTACACATACTTAACAGAGGAATCGAGAGAGTAGAAATCCTTTGAAAAATAAAATCATCAAAACCTACAAAAGGATGAGACTAAGAAGTTGTTTTATTTAAAGAAGACTGTATTTTTTTTTCCCCAAGAGAAGAAGTATTAGCAATGCCCTGTGACTTGCCTTTTAGTGCTATTCTATGTCCAGAGTATGGAGATATGAAGGTAGTAAAATTATCATCTAATAAATAATCATTTTTAATTGCTTGATTTAACACACTAGAGTGTACTCGATAGGGAAGGGGATTATTTATTATTGTACTTTTTATAGGTGGAGGATTTTAATCAAGAAGATACAGTACTTTCCTAATGTCAAAAATTAGAGTTTCAAGTTCAGTTATGAAACTGAAAAAGGTTCATGGTTCTAGTCTAAATACAAAATAAAATGTTGCTTGAAACAATTTTTTGGTTATTTTCCCCTGAACTTTAGTTGTTTGTATTAAATTGTATTGTAAGTATTAAATCAGAGCAAGCTAGAAATATACAAATTGAAATTTAGTTAGGTACACGTGCTTTACCATTATTCAGAAATTATATAACTACTTCACAGACACTAGGATTAGGTACATGTGTAGTAATGGGAATAATATCAGGAAAGAAGAGGGCATATTATAGAAAATTTCGGAAGAATTCAGTTTATGTTGGGTTAGGAGTTAAGGATAGTTTTGTAAAAATTTAAAGTTGGGGGAAAAAAACAATACTAGAAAGGATTCTATTAATTATTTTAATTCGACCCTTTTATTTACAGATGTAAAAATTGAGGCTGAGATGATATGCCCAAGAGTAAAAATTTGTTTATAAGAACAAGACTGTTACTGTATGTGTCTGCTACTGACTCTATCTATAAGTGCTTTTCACAATGTCGCCTTGTTTTTTGTAGCCACATCGGCTCTCGTGCCTGCTGCTTCAGTAAACCCAGTATGGATTGCTCAGTATTGGAAGCCTTCTTGACTAGTTACATTGTTGACTCATTGTTTATCTAAAAGGTTTCTTGAGCAAAACGAGAATGCCAAGTGAAGTTGCTCTTATTACTTTTGGAAAAGGAAAACTAGTTTCTTCTCTTCCTCTACCCCTTACCCAAATTGGGTTGAAAATTGAAGTTGAAATTTGAAGGCCTTTTCCATCAATTTAAACAATTTTCTATGAACAAATATTTCTAAAGTATCCTGGAAGTTTATAGAATAAATAATATATTTTTAAAGCAGTTCCTAGACTTGTAGAACAAATGAGTCTGTCTTGGCCTAATATGTGTAAGAATGGATGTGCGCTCAAGTGTTAAAATGAAAAGAACTTTAAAGTAAAGCTTTCCTGGATTCTGGATTCTAGTCCTGATTGTATCACTACCTAGCTATCATTCATCAACACATATTTACTTCCTCTAAGCATAATTTCTTTATGTATAAGACATGAAATACAAATATAAACCTCATGGTACAAAATTATATGTATGTAATTAAAACACATCTCAGTGCCAGTAAAAAGTATGTTGCTAATAAAGTCATTATTCTCATTTCTCTCAGGATAAAGTGAAAATTGAGAAAGACTTTACAGAAATTACAGTATTGCTTGAAAATTAAAAACAGAAAAATTAGCAGAGTAGATAAGGCAAAGAAGACTAGTATGAACCTAGCTGAGAAGCATGAGGCAATGAGATGTGTTTTAGATTTTCCAGGAAGCTGTACTGCAGGAGCATAAAGATCAGGGAGAAAATATCAGGTGTTGGAGCTGAGGAAATAAGCAAGAGTCAACTTACAGAGGCCTTGCTTAGCATACTTGTAGGTGTGGAGTTTTCCTTTTAGTGGGGACATTTATAACCTGAATGTGTGGACCTCACCTCATTGAATATGGAGGGATACACAAATGAATTCTAAAGTATCAATGACACCCTGAAGTTGCATGAACCCTTTATGACTATTATTATATGTGAAATTTTTGAGAAAAAGGAAGGCCATAACATTTACTAGATTCTTAAAGTGCCCACAGCTTCTAACAAGTACAGAACTATCAGTTTAGAAAATAGGAAGTCACTGAATAGATTTTAAAATGCGACAGAAGTGCTGTGTTTAAAAGACATAGTCATGCTTTGCTTTCTGATGGGAGTTAACTCAGGTAGAAGCATAACACTGATATAAGAATTCCACTTGACTTGTAGGCTAGGGTCAGAATCTTTGTATCTCCAGCTCCCAGCACATAGTGCCCGTTTTCCCAACATTCAGTAAGTGTTTAAACAAAGGATAAGACTGAAGGTGACTGGATACTTTCATCTCATGAAAGTATCCAGTCAAAGATGACATGACAAGTGTATATAATTAAAGAGTAATAAGTTGGATGGAGAGGAAATGACAGATTTTGGAGACAATTTAGAGGTAAATCAGCAAGACTCAGCAACTAACTGGCTGGATGTGAGGGAGTAATTGAGAATGATTTTCTGTTTTATAGGTTCAATGATGGATGCCAGTGCCATTCTCTGCCTCCTTTAAAAGCAGTTATACTGCCTTGTATTATATTACCATGAACAAACTATATCTCCCCTTGAAGACTGCGGGTTTATAGAAGACATTTTTTATTTTTTAATTTCTATGGTATTCTCAAGAGCAGTTAAATTAGTGATATCTGGCTAAGAAGTACTCAGGAAATATATGCCACAAAGGGTATAGTCAAAATTCTAGTGTCTTCAAGAATGATTATGTTTTGTCTCCATTTTCAAACTTCCTGACAGTTTCAGCTTCACAATAGTTTTCAGTTTATGTGAAGGAACAGTAGAGATCTAGGAACCTCTCATAGACTGGGAATAAAAAAAACCAAATAGATGCATATACACTTTGTAAACAGTGAAGAAAGTGAAGATGGACAGACAGGGTTTGGGAGCTCCTACTGGAAACTTGACAAGAACAGATTCTCACTGCTTTGTTTTATGTTTTGAGTTTCTGGATTTATTTAGGAAGTTCTGGTCCTCAAACAGATAGGGAATGAAACTCTGATAAGGAAAGATGTTTTTAAAAAACAGATACAGAGATTTAGAGGAATATCTTCATGATAGCTGTGTTACATATGTTGAATATCACTGCAACAATGTACTAGCTTAGCACATGGCATGCACATCCTCAAAAACACAAGGTCCATTGATAACTGGGTGCAGTTCAAAGAGTGGTTCCCTGACAGTGTACAAAGATAGTGTGGTATGTTGGAAAGGACAGTGGTTCTAGAGCCAGAAAAACCTAATTTCAGTTTTCTCCCATTGCTCATTTTTATTGTATGACCTTGAGAAAGATATCTGACCTCTCTGAGGAATATTACCATAATTCCTTGAAAATAAGAATAATGCTAACAACTAATATATTCCGAGCAATAAAATCTGCTTGTAACTGCTCTGAGTTAATTTATTAACTTAGTTTATCATAACGACAAATCCATGAGACAGATGATATTATCCCCATTTTACAGAATAATAAACCAAGGCGCCAAAGAATCAAGTAACACTGCTAGATAACACAAGGAGTAAGTGGCAAGTAGGGTGCTTACTTGGCTCTCTGACCCCAGGACCCACACTGTGAACCACTGCAGACCTTGTAGGAGTATAATGAGGACAAATTATTATTTTCATAATATTTAGAAAGTAACATTTGATAAATGTTTGATTAAGTATCATCATAGTAATATTAACATGACAGTCTGTCAGATAGGCTTTTGCAGAGAGAACTGTTAGATCTTTGTACAATTTATAATGTTGTGTTTTTTAAAGAAAAAGTCGTTTTGAACTTCAAATAATTGACTTGCTCATGAAATTTTAGATCATATTTAGATATTAATTGGGGATCACCTGTACCAAAAATTGAAGAGAAAGATTTTCTACACAAGTGTTAAAGCTGTGTGTAGGGTCAGTCTCCCTTCCCTGTCTCCATCTCACACATTTTTGAGACTCTTCCCAAATTATTTGTGGAAAGAGAAGAATCTTGCAAAAGTATAAATTATATTTTATCTTAACAAAATGTTGTAAAGAAAAACAAGTTCATCTTTTGTAGAATCTTGAAATTTTTGTCAAATAAAAACCATTATGAAAACTAACACATTAGTGGATATATTCCCAAAACAATTCTAGTCAAATATTGATATTAATTCTACCCTATCAGGCATAATATGTAAAATAAATTTGAACCTAAAGACCAGAAATAACATTAAGACCTAGAAGATAACAAAATAGGGCAGTGACACAGAGAATACTATGGAGGGGCTTCCTGAGATGAGGTGGACAGGGAAATCCTGGACTGGGTGCCAGCTGGGATCTGAATTGGAAGAAGAAGGCGACCTTGATTAACCTCCAGGCGCCCGCCCTGGTACCACAGCAGGTTTGCTGCATTCAATGGACAGATCTGAAAAGACCCTTTGAGTGAATGTTTCTGGAAGGAACTATTGTTATTCTTAGGAATTTTTAATTTTTTATAAGAAATTGACATATTTCTTATGTGTGTTAAAATTTGAAAGTCAATGCTATCCTCAGAAAAAAGTGGAGACCAAGTCCTCCAGCTGGGTGTGTTCTCAGAATCTATAAATGGCTGGGGGAGCATGGACTTTGGGTCACACAGACTTCACATTCAAAGCTTCAGCAAGTTACCCAAGATTCATCTGCAGTTTTTTCATATTTTTAAAGCAGAAAACAATAGGATTTAGTTACTAGGATCGTTGTGTAGATTAAATGAAACAGTGTAAACTTTTCTTAGTAAAGTGATAGGCACTTTATAGTCTCAGTAACTATTAGAAAGTGTTGTGTTAACTTAAGAAAGGCAGAAAAGCTTAAAAGTTGTATTTTTTTTAGCATTTTATTTTATTTTGTTATTAGTTTCAAGTATACAGTACATTGGTTAGACATTTATATAGTTTATGAAACGATCCCTCCGATTACTCTATCAGCCGTCTGGCTCTACCCATAGCCATGAAAGGTTGTATTTTAAAAAGATTTTTTTTTAATTTTTGTTTGAATTAGAAAATTATTTTTCCAGCATTTTGAAACCTAACTATTTTTATTGGTACACAGGTTTCACTTCAATAGAAATTAGATGTTAATTCAACAGACTTTATTTAGCAGGATTAGCACAGAAAGCAACTGCAAAGTTATGCCCTAAAGCTATGACGGTCCACAGATATCCTGTTTAAAACTGAAACTCTCATCTTGGCATGGAGACTAACAGTTGTGAATGATAGCTACTATGCTCCAGGTGCCCTCACTTACTTTTTCTTTAATTAACACAATTGTCTTTTGAGACAGGTGTTATTTCCATCAGTCAGGTAGGGCACTTAGGCACTAATAATTTAAATAACTTGCCTAAAGCAATATTGCTGGTCAGATGCATTGCCCAGATTTGAGCGTGTAAATCTATCTTCAAAGGCCAGACTTTATTCCAGGAAAAATTAAGTTTAAAAACAGCAGAGTTTCATTTAATTATCTTTATGTCTTATGATAAAATGATTTTTTAGAATTGAATTGTACTAACTTGAATTAATTTTCTACTTGGATATTAAAAGAAAATTTTGGTTATTTTTACATGTATTAATATGATTAATACAGCTTGCAAAGTTATAAAATTAGGGAAGCACAACTTGCATATCTCTTTAATGAAGAGAAACCAAAGGCAAATACCTAACTAGAAATCTTTTTATTCACTCTCCTGGTTTTATGGCATAAACTGGTTAGTTTGACTTAATCTTGCTAAGTCATTGGAAATGTGTAATGTGGAATCCCTCCAAAAACACCATCCAAACTACCTACACCTGTCGTTCTGCCTAATAAAATATGTTTTGCTTTTTGAGATTCTGGGATAAAAAAATGGCTGTAAATCAGTGGAATGAAATGTCTCTTCATGTTAAAAAAAGGCGACTGGGAGCTGTTAATAAGTCAAACTTTGGTTTCTAATAGCTTGTCACTTTCTCTTTTAAGTATGCCTTATTTCACCAAAAGTTTTTACTTTTACTCTGAAAATTAAAGAGACAATCTTGGCTAATGCTTACCTCATTGAGGCAACAGCATTGTGTAAAATAAATAAGCTTTGAGTTAATATTCTGTTATCCTCCCTGAAGAAATGCAGGAATAATAAATATTGTTTCTAGAGCAAAAGCAGAAAAGTGAAACACCGATCTCTTTCGAAAGACTGAATGATGTTGCAGCCACTCCACCTCAAAATGCCATAATGCAAAATTTGGACACAAACAGTTTCTCATTTGTGGATTAAGAAAAGAGAAGTGTCTTGCATATACATTGAAAGCTGTTGTATATATGATTAGACTTGGGCTTTTTAAAGCTGCAGGAAACATGGTCTGATCTTTTGTGCTTCTCTTGAAAAGAATCAAAGAGTTGCTCTATTGCTATGTGGAGGCACACTCCCAGTGACTCTTTAAATCTCCTCTCCAGCAGCTGAGCACTGCAGAGTCACTGACCTTGTATTCTAGGCAGTGTCAGGGGAGAGAGATACAAGAAAAAAGGAAGAAAAGGGAGCTGCTGTATTGAATGACTGATGAATGTGTTTAAAGTGAAATGAACATGTCTCCACTCTTCTCTACATTTCCCCAAACTTGTTTCTTTGTTTTGAAGCCAAATGAAATATCTAGGCTAAACAATGAGTCATGTTGAATTAAATAATGTTTAGATAAAATAGCTGTCTCCTTAGGAAAACATCATATTTCTTTGTTCATAAAGTCTGGTTCTTTAAATTTGAGATTTTATGGCATATAGTTTATTATATTTTTCCTGCGTGCAAATGAAAATGGGTTTAAGAATGTATCAAGTGAAAGCTGAGTTCAAGAATTTCAGTTAGTAGGGGGATCTGGATTGTTAAATTCCAAATAGTCTGCCTTACTGAAAGTTGTGGGTGGTCTTCCATCATTCTGAAGGTATCTAGTAATCAAAAATTTTTGGCAATATATAGCTGTTTTCCAGTTAGTGATAATTGGTATTTCTTTCTTTGTCTATCTAGTTAAACATTTTGTTAGCTACAGTGCAGCCAGACTCCTGTCTTAGAATATATTTAAATCATCAAGACCTGCAGAGAAAGTTTACACTACTTGATTGTTGATTGAAGAGTAATTATAATTCTTTAAACTGAGAGAACATTGAATTAGCCATCAATATTATCAGACTCATTTCTAATTGAACATATTGTAAAGGAAAATGTTACTAAGTTGAATTTTTTCCAAGACTTTCGTCTATGCCTATGTATTTCTATGCAGACATCTTACAGTTTAGTTATATAAATAGTTTTATTCCACTTTAGTAACAATATTGTGTCATAAAATAATCTCACTCTTGAGAACTCTTCATTAGCAGAATTAACTTTCTAACAAACTTGTGATTATGTTTTACAGTTTCTCAGATTTTTCCATTGACACCTCAAACAACTTTGAAAAAAATTAATTAGTTTGGTTTGATACACAAGGAGTTTACATCTTTGCAGGTTGCTTGTGTCACATGCAGGAAGTTGGCGATTTTGCATGTTGGTTTAGTTCTTGCTTATGCATAGAAAGGACATCCAAATCTTCTTTTTTATCAACTCCAAAACTAATCATCCTTGACTTTTCCACATTGGGGTTTCTACCAAGTTCTTTCCACTCCTTGGAAAATGCTTATCTTTTCATTAACTCATATTTATCCTTCAGGTCACAACTTATAGGACACTTCCCCACAGAAGCTTTTTCTGACCCCCGATGTAAAGCAGCTGCCCTTGACTTATTCTGTCTTTTACCATACTTTATTCATTTATTACTGTGATTATTAGTTTAATAGAGTGGCTCAACTAATATTTGTTGGATAAGAAATAAGGTCAAGCACTACCTTCTATCTAAGGTTTCCCTGTTATTCCCAGGAACAGTTAATCTTTCTTCCTCAGTGCTTCCTTAATTCCCTGAGTTATCTTCTTGTACTGGAATTGTTTGTGTACCTCCATTCTATACTATTCATTTTGAAGTGAGAGACCAAGTATTTTCACCTTTATACCTGGCTCATATACTGTTTTTGAATGATTGAATAAATATATACCTCAAATAATATTTTAATTTATGTAGAGTCTGCTACATTATAGAAAATGTAAGCTTTATGTCATAGAGAACTATGGCATGAGGAGTCAGAGAACTTTTATGTTCTCTGGGGAAGAAATGGGACAAGAGACTTCACTCAGCACATAGAATCTTCTGCTGCTCTTCTTGGCTGTAACCAAGCATGCTAAAAAGTTCCCAATGGAAACCACAATGTATCCAAAAGAAGTTTTATTGAAAGCATGGAAAAGCAACAAATAATATAAACTGTGTGATAGACAAGTGTTAAATGCTGCTGTAAGAATCTTTCCATATGATGGTTGAGAGTGCTCACTTTGGGGATCAGAGTGAGAGAGTGGGTCTATTGTCCTCCGTGCCCTAGGATTTTGCTGGCATGTCAGCTCCTCACCCTTGCCCACTGCACACTGTTGGTGTGTGATATTGTCTCCTTGTCTTTAAATTTCTATGTCTCACCATCCAAGTTCTTTTAGTATTAATATTTTAAATTATTTTCTCCTAGCTTTTTTTTCTGAATATTCTTTAACAACTGTTTTCATAATGAATATAGCCTGTTTCTAAAACATAACAGCCTGAGAAAATTGTTCATATCTTTAGATCTCTACATAATCAAGCATAAGACAGCATATTATATAGAGATACACTAATGTACACCATTCTTCAGCTCCAGTTGTTATTATATCCCCCTTCTTCTTTTTCTTCTTCCTTTTTTTTTTTTTTTTTGCCTTTCTGTTGTTATCATTTTCGCTTTTGTTTTGCTAACCACTTTAGACCTACTGTTCTCACCTTGGACCCACTGTTTTTGAACACCTTGCCCCAAAGCAGCTTTTCCAGAAGTGTCAAGAGCTCTAGAAAGGAGGTGTTGGATGAAGTGTTGTCTCCTCTACAAGTTTATCTCCCTTGTTTGCGTCTCAAGTGGATACTGAGACTGAGGACTTCCTGACAGTAAGAAAGCTCTCATGCTGTCCCCTACAGGTTAGCAGTGAGTTCAGATTTGATTCTGCTTTTCAGAATATACTTCCTTCTTATTCAGAGACTCTCAAGACATCTTAGCTGTTCCCTAATTATATGATCTCCATAAAGAATCCAGCAACCACTCTCCATACAAAGAGCAAAAGATTGACACTTAAATTCTTTAAAGTCTGCTTTCATGTCTCCTAAGTAAGTTTAGAGGAAGGGAAGTCAGAATTTATAATTTCCCAGTTTAATCAAACCACACAACACAAACAGAATATGTTTAGGTATGGGGAAAGAAAACCTTGGTTTTTGAGTTAGCTTCATTTTTCCAGAAAAGACACAGTTGTATATTACTGTGGTCATTTTCTTAAGATAGGTTTTTAAACTGACCCTTTCTTCCTATCAGATTTATAGTAACGTGAAGGATTATATTAGCTTTACCGATATTCTATAACAGTAAATAGTTCTTACAAACTGTGAAAAAGTAATTTTCATGGACATTTTTATTGATGAAGGGAACATTAGAGATCATTCTGGTTAATAAATAATCTCATTCTTTTGTTTTGTAGATGTAAGACTTAAGGTGGGGGGAGGGAGAGGAGGAGAGGGTGACTGCAGACCTGAGACCTAACCTCCTGGAGAGGATGAAGGAAATCTTTGTGAAGCAGTCCCATTTAAATTACATTGAAGCTACTGCTTGAGTTATGAATAGGAGTTAGAAAAAAGTAGGAAGAATCCTGTCAGCAGGAGGAATAACATGTACAAAGGCTTTGAGACAGAAAGGAGGAAGGCAAGTTTGAGGATGTGAAAAGAAAACTAGAAAGGCGAGAACACAAAGGAAACAGGCAGATACAGGAATGACGACTGAGATTTTCCAGTGAGGTAATCTTGAACCAAATGATGGCAGGCCTTAAAGGCCATGTTAAGAACTTTGGATTTTGTTCTAAAAGTAATGGAAAGCTGTTCAAGACAAGATGAGGGAGCTTAAAAATAGAGTGATCATATAATTTAACATCAAACCATAAATCTTTTGAGAGCAAAGGTGGCACTATTTGCTGGGAAAATGGCTGCAAACTGATCTCTTTGGGACAAATCAGAATGAGAATCATCCTTCTTAAAAGCTCCTGCATATAGGCTAATTTTTTTCTCTGATGCAACACCTGAGAGACACGTTCTGTATTCACCGTTGCCCTTTCCTGGCCGGGCTCACCGAATAGAAATGTTTCCCTTATTCTTTTTTTCATTCATTTGGCATTTTGCTTCCACTCAGCTAAATGATGCCCATCCATCGAAATACATAAAATGGAACTTTTTATCTTCTACATGAAGCTCTGTCTGGCTCTTCAATCTTACATCCATGTATCCTTTCTCAGACTTGTGATGGTTTAGCGAGAACAGCATCCCTGAGAATTTTGTCATTCTCACATTGTTGGAGTATAGTCTCCCCGTGCCCCGCCTTGCTCCCCAAACTGACAAAGAAAATTTGAGAGGTTGAGGCATTTTTTATACTATACTTGATACTATACAGACTCATGTGCAGGAAAAGAACATGATAGAAAAACAATATGTAGGTGTTGAAGTTGTCTGTCTGATTTGAAAAACAAGAGGGTATCTGATTGAGTTCACAGATTAAGCAACCCACCTTGCTTTGAATCCTGGCTATAGCCTCTTCTACTCATTACTATGTGACCTTGGTTGTATTACTCAAATTAACTGAATTTTAGTTTCATTATGTGTGGAAGAGGAATAATGTTAAGGCCTAACACAAAGGCTTTGAATGCAAATTAAATGAAATTTTATAAAGCACCTAGAACAATTATTCCTACTGGTAACCCACAATTGGTAGCTAATTTAGAACTACTATTTTTGAGCAAATGTGGTTTTAACAGTATGCCTTGTAAACTCTCTTTGACTTAGAAAATAGGAGCTGTTGTTTCACTCTCCTAAAGTTTTACCCTCTTGTCTTTATCTGCATTTTTGTCCTAAAGGGACAGGTGAAGTTCAGTTTCTAACCCTTTCAAAATAGCCTCAGGGAGAGGATGGTTCATTTAAACCCACTCTACTTAAAATTCTTCAGAGATAAGACATTTGGAGGAAGAAATTATTCTGTGGATAGCAATATCTCTAAATAAAAGCTATCCTAAGGATTTATTTTGAAATCTGTAGATGCACATTCTGCCTGAGGGAGAGCTGAGGTTTGAGAACTTCACGGTGGGCTAGGCAAACTGAGTACAGTTATCGACACACAGTGATGAGCTTTTCAGCCAAAGACAGAGCACATATATTACCATCTTCCCATAAGATTATAATGGATTATAAACAAAAAGTTTGCAATGTTGAAAGAAAAAGCTGGACTCAACTACAATATTGAATTTTCTGCTACCTCGAAGTGTTTTAAAGACAAGGAAGCTCAGCATGTTATCCACCCACTTTGCTGGCAGCTGGGGCAAAGAGTTGTCTAAGGAGGGAGAGGAGCGGGCTGAGGAGGTGCGGGGAGCCTGGGAGCCAGCTCCTGCATGCACAGACATACATGCACACACAGAGTCGTGTGCACAAACTCACTTCCCTGTTATTCTCATTTCAAACTTTACCTCTCTGAGTCTCTTTTGATCTCTACTCTCTTTCTACTCTCTCTCTCTCTCTCTCTCTCTCTCTCTCTCTCTCTCTCTCTCCCTTTCTCCGTTCCTCCAACTGACATCTACCCTCCTTCTTCGGGCACTTCCCTCTGCGGCTCTTCTCTTGCACCCACGGTGCTTGTACCTGGGCTTGGACCACTTTTACTGTACCTTTTCTGTTTTGATTCACAAATACTATTGTGTCACATTTGCCTACAGTAACGTGCTGTACAGATTTGTAACCTAGGAGCAACGGGCTATATCATATAGCTAATATGTGAGGTAGGCTGTACCACCTAGGTTTGTGTAAGAGCACTCTATGAAGTTTGAGCAATGACAAAATCGCTTAAAGACTCATTTTTCAGAACATATCTCCATCGTTAAGTGATGCATGGCTAACATGTCAGGTAAGATTTGGAATTGTCATAAGGTCACGGTATCTTTATATGACCTTTTATTTGGGCAAAGTGTCTAGCCTGCTGTGATAAGAGTTCAATAAATATGTATTGAATACATAAATTAATAGCACCCCATCAACTTTAAATGTAATTAATAAGTGACTCTTACATATGCTTCTAATAGAGAGACCTCTGGGAGTTGATTGTAATCTTTTGTCTATTTTTGAAATTTATAAAGGTCAAAGATAGCTTAGTATTCTGAGTAAATGAGTTCCCCTTTTTAGAAATTTAACAGATATATATTATTCATAAAAGAAAACCCTAGACTCTCCATCCTCCTCCAACAAAATCACATTTAGGGGCACATGAATGAGTTCTTATTGACTTAAGTGTTAGTTTTTAAGTGTTAGTTAGTTAGGGACAGATGTATTACTGCATATTAAACTATGTTGTAATTGCTACAACAATATATTGACTATATCCAGGTGGACTCAGAAACTTATATTGCTAGGGTTTACATTTTGAGGGAATGTTTTGTTCTCCCAGCCATGGTTAGATTCTCAAGACTCACAATAGTTTATATTACAAAGAAGGGTCCATGTCAATACATGAATTTCAGGTAAGCATATTGTGCTGCGAGTTCTCTCAGGGAATATTGACATGGAAAGCATTACAGTAAGCTTTTATCATAGAACTTACAATAATGTAGATTTTAGGATAGAAGCATGCAATGTGTGTGTGTGTGTGTGTGTGTGTGTGTGTGTGTGTGTGTGTGTGTATTTAATACTGTTTCCCAGGAGATTTTCCCAGAGACTTAGAGACCTACACTGCCCTTTATGGGGTCATTGCATTCTTTAATACCACATACTCTTCGCCAAAGTTTCTTCTCATTCAATTGAGTATGTCTTGAGAAACAACACAACTAGTTGTACCTCCAATGATGTAAAAAAGATGACATCACTAAAATTTAAAGGACTGTGGAACAGTGCCACTCTTTCACTTGTTTAGATGACAAAACAGTAATTGTGATTTCCTCCCCCCACTGTAGCCACATCATTAAATCAGTCATTTTCTCTAACTGTGGCCAAATAATTGAATCATTCATTGACTTAAGTTGGAACTACATTAAACCAAAATGATGGATTCTTTAATCATTCTTTTTATAGATAAAAATCCTCGATGCTTTGAACTCATCTCTTTATTCTAAAAATAAAATGTTTGTTTGTTTTTTTTCCGAAGCCCCAAAGTTCAATTATGGCTAACTTAAAGCAATTTAAATAGCATTTTAACAAAATAGCCTCGTTTCTAGGCTTCTAACAATATTCTAAAGTAAATCTTCCTTGGTTAACAGCTGTCAACTGTCAATGAGTTAAAGGTAATTAAATTTGAAGATAGCTTTATGGCTCAGAAAAATAGATAAAATCCTTGGACCAGAAAGGTCTTGAGTTAATGCAGTTAATACTCCCTTTGGTATTTGAATTAATGCAAGAAATTGATTCTTTTCTGATGAAACAGGTAAAGAGGAGAATTGCCATTGTTTGTTACATGTAAGTAAAATTCATTTGAGGCTATTTCTCCAGCTAAGATAACACTCTTGGTATTATTTTATTATAGATTAGGAGGAAGGGGGTGGGGGGGAGAAAAAAAAGAATGTTTTGAAAAAATACCCAAACTAAACAAACCATGATAGAAAGGGTGAGAACGTAGTTGTAAGGGATTGTGAACACTCCAAAGATTTATTAGTTAATCAGGGTTTCAACAACAGGAAATGAAAACCTCAATTCAAGTGCCTAAAAATTGCAAGGATTTTTTAAAAAAATATTATGTAACAGAAGCAGTTCAGTTACTATAGAGCAGTTCTTGGGTTAGTTCAGACATTAACTGATTTCTTAAGAACTCAGCTTTTTTCTCTTAATTTCTGCTTGCCATTCTCAACTAGCAATTTTCTTGTAGCTGCAACTGCTACAAGTATATATGTTCACATACCAATGTACAAAGGCAGAAAAAGAAATTACCTCTTTTTTGTGCCAGTTTTTAAGACCCAAGAAACCTCTTCCAATATGCTTGCAGAAAGCTTCTTTTCAAATCTCATTGACCAGAACTAGTCACATAAAAACCACTCACCGGCTAGGAGGATGGGACCACTATGGTTAGCATACACCAGCTCTGCCAACAAGGGAGAAAAGGAAAATACCTGTTGGTGTCTCATACTGAAAACAGGACACATTGAGCTTCTATTATATGCTGGTGGTAGAACATCCTTTGAGTTGTATTTTAATATAACCAATTTATACATGAGGAAATTAAAACTGGGAGAAGTGATGTAGCTCTCTTAAAATTGCACACTTAGTAAGTAGTAAAGCTAGGATTTCAACTCAGAATGTATGAGTCCAATTCTGTAATCTCTCCATAATATCACACTGTTGCCTATAAACCATGATGCCCTTTCAGTTTCAATTCCAAAGCTCCTGTTTTTGGATCTAATAATCAATTGATCTCTGTGCTTTGCTTTTCACTTCAGAATTACTCATCCTCAGAACTATCTACTTACTCTCAGAGTTTCACATAATTCATGAGAAGAATTGAAAACCTCTATCTGCAGATTTGGTATTTCTAATGGCAAATGGATTATTTAATTTTATATGTTCATGAGACATGTCAACCTTGATTTGAATTTAATCTACCAACACTCAATAATAACAGCAATCCCCCAAAAGTACAAAAGACATGTTCATTTCTCCTATTCTTAGTTTACAATTTGGGGGCGGGGGAGAGTAGCATTTATATCTTCCTTTTACCTCAAGACCAACTCCATAGACAATCATTTCAAATCTTTATTTTAAGTGTTTCTCACGTCAATAATTTCTTTTTATTTCTAGCATATCAGGTCTTTACCAACATCATATCTAGAACAGCATATCTTAGTTTTCCAGTCTCAAAATTGTACTGCCCACTCAAAAAAAGTCCTTGAAAACTACTTAGTATTTTACTTTCCTACTCAAATAATTTGAGTAGAATATTCTATATGTGAAAAGGTTAAATATTAAATGCTTAATACATATAAATCAGGAAATTTAATCCTCCATATTTTCTCCTCATGTAAAGAATTGTTTTTATTTTGCTGGCTGAAGCTTGATGTCTTGTCCCAAGTCATAATAATAGGTAACTCATGTAACCTATGTCACTATGAACTCGGTCACACTTACATCTTTGGTATATATCTTTTACTGGAGAGTTATTTTTTGAAGATCTAGTCTGTACCATAAACTATACCTTACTCTTGATGTTTTACAGAAAAATTCTATAACCATAAATCTGCTCCATAGGATGAAAAAAGAACCTGGACAAAACATCCTAAATTTTAGGCAAAATCAAGGCAGCCTGTGTCTTCACATACACTTGAGTGACTGTGGATTCTATGTTCTTTCTTATGTTCTGAGCTCTGGGATTTTCCCCCCTAACCTCTTGTCTAGCAGGTGCTGACATTTTTTCTGATGACATCCCGCCATGTTTTCTTGCTCTTCTCCTGAAGGAAGCTGTTTCCATTTCTAGGCCAGTGGCACTACCTCTGCCAACTGCATTGCTTCTCTGTGATGCCTAGTGAGGTTTGCTAACTAGCTTAGCACGCTACCCAGTGCTCAGGTTCTCAAATCCCCTATTTCCGAAGATCTGGCCTCTAGTGCCATGTGTAAATGATCTTTCAATGTCTTATGTTCTTGTATCTTCTCTTGATCAGGTTCTCAGGATTCTTCTGAAATATTTTTTTTGACTTCTTCATGATTTTTTTTTCACATAAAAAGTCCTGCACTTTACTGTCATGTGGAAAGAATATTAGAGCCTATGTTTTAAGATCATATGTTAGTAATTTTAGGGATCTGGCTCCTTGAATTTAAAAAAAGAAAATAGGAAAATATATTTTTTATCTAATTCCATATTTCCTTATAGCATGATTAAAACATGATAATACTAACAATAGTAATTATTAGAATTTGTTGAATACTTTCTCTGCCACTCGTTTCAAATATTTGTAGGTATTAAATCAATTAATTTCCATGGGAATTCTTGGTAGAAATTATTGTTATTATTGCTTTTTACAAATGAGGAAATTAAGGCACAGAAAGGCTAAGTAACTTGTTCAATGTCACAGGAAGTTAGACACCACAAGATGGCTTCATAATTGCAATAATATTCCCATGGCATTTTCAGTTATTGGCTAGATATAAAACAACTTGAAGGATATTATGGCAAACATTCAGAACTGGTGTGCACAGAAAATGGGTTAAATGTGTGACTTCTCTAACTTTACATATATGACCCAAATGCTCACAGAATATAATTAATGGCTTTCTATAAGAATTCTTATAATTTCCATTTTTGGTTTAAGTAAAATCAAAGCCTGATCAGAATTTCTAGAAATGTATTTGTGAGTCATTGAATGAAAATTTAGAAATAGTTCATCATTGAAACAGTAATCTCTGAAAGCAGACTCTTTTGTAGAGTTTAATCAATGGAACAAAGAAAACCTGAACCATATGAAGGGAAAAGTCTTAAACTGTTCAAAAGAGCGTTTTGACTAGAAAGAATATTGAATCTGCTATAATTGTTATTGACATTTGTATTGTCGTGGTACATTTATTTTCTTTAAAGTTCAGCTATACAAGCATCCATTTAATGAAAAGAAGTTAAATGAACATGAGTCACTGATCACTGAGATACTGAAATCCAAAGATTCAGAACATCTGAAAGTTTGTATTTTTTCTTTGATATATACATAAGCATACGTCATTTAAACAACATTGCATTCTCAGTGAGGTATAATGGCAAAAATAGGTTTCTTTTCAAGTAATTTATTAAAAAATATATTAAACTGATTAGAATTATGTTGAGGAAGTAAGGTAAATGTTTACAACAGGAAATACAATACTAAAATTATGTATCGAGCCCAATAATAAAACACTAAGAGTGGCTAGGAATATATTTACACTGTCATTGTTGATTTCTTGGGGGGTTTTTTTTTGTTCACTTTGCTCACTTATTATATATTTTGGTTTATCTATTTTAACTAATTTTGAACTGATGGCAGTTAAGGGATAAAACTGAGGTAAAATTCTTGCAAAATGTGAATAATTTTGTAATCAAATAGAATCACGATATACTTTAACATTGAATTTTTTAATTTATATTTTACTTCAACACAGAAGCAATAAATAAAAATATCCACTGACATAACTCTATTTTAAAATTAATTTATTATTGTAGAAGGAAATGTATCTTTACTTTTTTTGGTAAATATTTCTGTAAGATAATTTTCATTAAAATAATAGAATCATAGTATAAAGATACTTTATTTTCATTTGTGCTCTTCACTATTTTAGAGCTTCGAGAAACTAAGACCTCTGAATACTTCAGCCTATCCCACCACCCTTTAGACTACAAGATATTATTAATGGATGAAGACCAGGACCGGATATATGTGGGCAGCAAAGATCACATTCTTTCCTTGAATATTAACAATATAAGTCAAGAACCTTTGAGTGTAAGTTTATTACTTTTATGAGAGCAACGTTGACCTCCCTAGGTGCTTTTTTTAAAAAAAAATTTCAAATACAATGAAAAACTTATGTATTTCATTACAACAATAGAAAATCCAGGCCCGTGTTAATAATAGGAAGTTAGTACTTATTTCACGTGCTGAAAATATAATCAATTCAATTCTCCCTTTTTTGTTTCACAGTTTTTAATAATCTAAAACCTGAAAATATATGAGAAAAAACTCCCTGCATATACATATATAGAAAGGGATAAAGAGAATCATGGAGAATAGCATGAAAAAATGGTCAGATTAAAGGAAGAACTGCCTTGCATCTGTGTGTATTCCAAGAAGGCCTTGAAAGGAACACGATTATTAAATGTAAAATTCTTTGAACAAATGTGGCTTATATTTATCGTTCTGTTTCACAACAAGTATATAAATTGAGCTTCATTGGAGTAAAGAAATAAAAGTAGATTAATTATAAATTTATTACAGCAAAGAGATTTTTGAACTTATTACTTTAACAATAAGCAATGGACAATTAAAAAAAAAAAATCACCACCACCAGACCTGATCCAAGCTACTATGGCTCAGAATGATAGTACAGTATTTCAGAGAGGGAATCTTTTGGATTTTATCCAAGTTATTTTAACAATTGGCATACATAGAGGCCCATTTTAAGTAAATCTACCAGCTTAGTTGTGTGGTTTACCAAAAATAATATTAAAATGAGATAGCAAAATAAATGTAAATTCATTGTGATATAAGCAGTTGGGAAAAGTGTACTATAAATCAAAAAGAAGGAAATATACATTATATCATGCACCTTATATTAATGACCTTATGTTAATATACCATTAGTGAATAGGCATATATTATTGAAAGGCTTTTATTAAAAGAAAAATTGATGGAAAGAAGAAAAACATAATTTTTAGAATAAAATAACAAAATCTTTATTGATTTAAATTCATAAGAGGAAAGATGAAATAATTTTGAAATATAAACATAGAAATATCTTAAAGAAATCTGTTAGCATAAAGTAAATGAAGAAGGTTGAGCTGTCACACATACAAGTGAGATTTATACAATCATTATTTTCCTTTCTGAGCAGGTTTTCTGGCCAGCATCTACAATCAAAGTCGAAGAGTGCAAAATGGCTGGCAAAGATCCCACAGTGAGTGCTTAAAAAAAAAAAAACCCTCATAACTTAAATATTTGGTCTTCAAATCCATGTACCTTCAGTGCAGCCAAGAGTGAGACAACGGGTGTTGGTGTTTTAAATCCTATACTGGACACATGGTAAAAAATGTAAATGCAAAGAGATTGGAACTCTTAAACACTGTAATTTAGGAATTCCTGACAGGGTAAAATTTTCCTGCCTTGCTTTCATTATTGCACCCTGACACTTTTTATGATGGATTTCAGTAATAACCCCTGTTCCAAGTGGATCCAACCTATGGAATTCTCAGCAGGCTGAGAATTAATGTTGAAATAATGATAATACAAGTATCTGGATCAACTCCCAGATACCATATGGGCTTTTCCAAGAAAGATTCTCAGTAAAAGGGTTGTGGTTAGCTGGCACATTCCAGAGGATAAATCACCTGTGATGACTAGTATCTTTGTTAATTAAAAATAACCATAGAAACAAAAGTTGAGGCAGATATAAATATTAATAAATTTTCAGTGTGCAACACTTCTACAAATTGTGTTCCATTAGGTAGAATTTGTTATAGAGTAATAAATCTATACTGATTTCCGCAAACCACTTGCTGAAACTGACAGATTATTCTTCAATATTATAAGAGAATACATGGAACAGATCTTTAATGTGCACAAGTCATTTAACGTTGATAATGGACCCTATATGTCATTTCACTTTCTTATCTCAAATCATAAAAAATAATATAATGGATCCAAGTCTCAAAATCACCCTCTCTTACAAAAATAATTTAGTAAAGAAGTTTATTTATTCATTCTTTCTTTCAATCATTCATTTAACAAATACTGAGTGATCATCTATTAATGCATCTGGCATAGTGTTAATTGTGCCAAAATAGACATCTTTGGCTCTCACTAACTTTATTATCTGGTTAGAGAAGTTAACATTAATCAAATAAGCATGGAAATGCATGCTAATGCAGGTATGAGATTGAAATATGGTGATTAGGTAGTAAAACTAGTAAATGTACACATACACACACACACATACACACACACATACAATTAGGTAGGGTTGTAACAAATAACAGCCTGGACTAGGTGTCAAAATGGTGATTACATACTTTATAAGTGTACAGGTAAGAAATGCTGATTTCAGGAGATAAGCCTGTGCACTGAGCCTTTGTAGTGAGTATTTCAGAGATTCATCAGGTTGGTTCAAACAAAGAAAAGATTAATCTTTGTGGAAGGAGAAAGTGTAGAAATGAAATTTTTATTTTTGTTGACTTTAACAGTCCCAGGTACAAGTTTCTGAAAAGTTGAGGCTCAAAGCTGGGGCCACAGAAGACTCTGGACTGCAGAATCTACAGATCTCACTGGAGGGTATTCTTGGCAAGAGGGCTCACCAGAGGCAACTCAGCTCTGAGTCTAATATTTTCAGTTTCATAATTCACCTTATAAGAGAAATTAAAAATGGGCAGAAGAAGCTTGCAGGAGGAGAATATTCACTAGCCACAGGATCTTCTAGATCACAGTTTAGAAGGAAAATTCCAGAAAAATGTGGAAGAAAGATTCAAAAGAATACATTACAATAGCCTTCTAGGGAACCGATATTAGAATGAAGCATAATGTGGAATATGTTTTTTTGTGTGTGTCCTCCAAAGCTGTTATTTCAATAATTGTGCATAAGTTAAGCTATTTTCTTTCATTCTCTAATGTAGAGATTATTCCACTAATGTGTATCTCATCATGATTTGCTTTTTGCCACAATAATATCCTGTGGCTGTAATTACTGGATTTAATTGTTTTTTGTTCAAAACAGATTTTCATTTCCCATTCATACAAACTACCACAGGCAGAATATGTAGGATTTGGATAACTTCACACGTTCTTGTTCCAAAAATTGCTGTTGATTTTCTAAAGAAACTTAGCCAAGTCATTTGATTTCTTTCTCCCTTTGGCAAAATAAAAATGTTCTGCCATTTGCTTTCTTATAATTAAAACTCATTAGATGAAATCTTTGATACATGCTTATATTTTCTTATAGTTTGTCATGCTGTAATATCATTCATAGTTATCTTTAAATTCTACTGTGCAGTCAATTAGTATACACAGCATATGTAACTGGTGGAGGGTTCTATTCTAGTATAGGCAACACTGTTGAGTCCTGGGAGATAATATTCAAACTAACTTTTTCAAACACATGTTCTGTCCATGCAAGAGTAGAGAATGTTTGACAAATCCATCTCATTTTATACAGATGAGATACTTACAGAGAAGTGTCCTTTAATCAGACCACAGGAAAAAGGCCAGTGGTAGAAAAATGAGGCTAAAAAATAGGCCTTTAGACGTTCTACAGAACAACTCATTTTTATTATGCTTTTCAATAAAATGAAATGTTAAAGAATCTCTTAAATTTGTTGGAATACATATAATCTAATAACTTCATGTTTCATCATTAAAAATGTTGGAAATAAATATTTTAATTGGCACAAATCAGTTGGTTATTGCAAAGAAACCAGAGATGAATAAGATGGAGTCTCTACCTTTAGAAATCTTAACAATATACCAGAGATGATGAGATATATATGCAATAATTATCAAATAACAATAGCCAACATTTAATAGAATGGGCCAGGCACTGTTCTAAGTGCCTTGTTTTAATCCTCATAACAGTCCTACAATATGAATGTTATTGTCATTATCCACATTTTTAAGATAAAGAAACCAAATCATTCAGAGAGTGAGGAACTTACCCAAAGCTGCACTGCCAGCAAGTGGGGGGCCACTGTCTGACCTTGACACATATGGCTCTACGTCCTACACCCTTAGCCAATAAAACATGCCACCTCACTAGGAAGAATATAGTAAATGCTAAGGATACACATACAAGACACAGTGGCAGCACAGTGGCAGCTGGGATATTTAGGAAAGACTTGATAGACATGGTAGCAACTATGATGTCTTATGTTAACCTTTCTCCTCCTTTCAATGGTGCCGATACTTTTTCCTTTTCAGTCATTGGTATATGCTACATGTAATTCTCTTGTTTAATTATCTCCCCATCTTTTTAGCTTGGGAATCACCTATATATCCTTTCAAGAAACCAGGGGAGAGAAGGAGTAATTAGATCATTTTAGAAACTATAAATGTGTAACCAACATACTGTATACTTGAAATTAATTGAAAGAAAGAAAGGAAGGAAGGAAGGAAGGAAGGAAGGAAGGAAGGAAGGAAGGAAGGATGGAAGGAAGGAAGGAAGGAGGGAAGGAGGAAGGCAGGAAGGCAGGAAGGAGGGAAGGAGGAAAGCAGGAAGGCAGGAAGGCAGGCAGGGAGGAAGGAAGGAAGGAAGGAAGGGAAAGTGCAAGTGTCACTTCTCTGGAGTCTTGCCTACCCTGCCTAGGACAGGATGAGCTGCCCCTCGCTCTGTGTTTGCACCTGAAATACTCTAGCACTTATTTCACTACATTTTTAACTATAACTCTTCCCTCATTATTGGAAATACCTCGTACTATGGATTGGTATCCCCGGGATCCAGATCTTTTCTAGCTACTTCATAAAATTAAAATAAGATCTGAAAAAATGGAGATGGAAGCAAGCAAGCACAGGAATCTGCTCCAAGTGATTGTCAGAGGTTGGTGGATCCACACCATGGATGTCGAGTTTACAAATGCCCTTAGATTAATAATTTTGTAGTAAATTTATTATGCACATATTTTAGAAGTACATTTTGGTTAAATTAAAAATGTGTGCTTTTAAGTATTATATTAATCATTAACTAAGCCAAACAAACTAGTGACAACTAAAATCCATGCTGCTGTAACAATTGAAAGAAAAAATAAAACCCAGAATCAAGCATCCCTTATTCCTTAAGATATTTTACTTATGTCAAAATTTAAAGTTATGAAATAACAATTTTTAGAAAATAATTCAATATAATTTAAAATTTGACCCCAGGTAATAATATATCATAATACTGTAATAGTCTAATGTTTATAAAGAAAATAAATGATTGTGGTAGGGATATGACTAATTTTCTACTTTGTCTAAAGAGAGTAAAACCTACTCCAATTTCCCTTTCTGCCTCTATGTATTCACATTCTTACATGCTCTGTTTATTTCTAAATGTTAATATTTTATTCATATGCTAAATAAATTGAGGTAAAACAATAACATATGCTGTTAAACATATTCAGTGTGATAGGGCATAATGATTTTGCTAAGTAAATACTGTAAGAGTTCATTAAAAAATTAAAGAGGATTATATATATTTAGACATATATGCACTAGAAGCACACAATGTCAGACTTGATTTATTAATTGTAAAATATCAGTTTCTCTATTTTTGTAACTAGAGGATCCTAAACTATTGGAAAATATATTTTCTTTACCAAAATATCTTGATTCATTCCCCAGGGCAGAAAAATGTAGGTTGGTAAGAAAAAAATAAGTGATATTTTATCCCAATGCAGAGTATGGATCATGAAGAGTCAATATTTAAAGCCCTGGTCATCTGTGCTCCAGGATATATTTTTAAAACACCTATTTTAAAATTATGTAATTAATATATTCTTACCACAGAAATCTTTGAGGCCTAGAAAGCATGTAGAAAGCAACAGAAAAAGCAATCTCTTATTAGCTCTTTGACCCTGAAGACTTAACCTCTCTGTGTTTTAGTCTCCGTATGTATATAATGGACATACTTATAATACTTACCTTACATGGTCAAGAGCATTAATGAGTTAACATTTGCAGAGAGCTTAGAACAGTACCTAGCACACAGTAAATGCTGTATTGGAGTTAAGTAAGTAAATAAAATAAATTACACTATCCCAAACATAGTAACTTAAACATTAGGGTTATGTTCTTCCAGCATTTTATTTTTTATTATATGACATATATGTATATGAATAAAATGGTGTTATATTCTGCGTAATGTTAGTGGCATGATTTATTTTTATTTAACATTATATCAGCATATAATTTTGAAATAGAGTTAAACAATAAAAAGAAAACATCCATGGTATTGAATTTCACTGAAGTCTTGTTCCCCAAACCCTCCACGGATGTCTACTACAGTCACGACCAGCACTCAGCTTTGTGCAGGACGGATGCCTTGTTCAGTTCAGAGGTTTGTAATGATTATTGGAACCCAAAATGCAGTGAAATAATCCAAGGTCTAACCTTGTGTGTATATACTATGTTCCAGACACTATTCCAAATGCTTTTTTGTTACTCAAATTTTACTCAAAACAAATATTATCATCACCATCAGATTTAAAAAAAATATTGAAGCACAGAGGCTAAATAACTGTCTCAAGTTCAAACAGCTAGTAAAAGATAAAGTCAGAATTTGAACCCTGGTAATCTGGCTCTGAGATTTGTACACTTATATCTCTATGCCCATCTGGAGACTATAACATGCTGACAGACCAACTCTAGAAGCCTCTGTGGTTTCATCAGATAATAATTCTCTATCTCCTCTAGGCACTGTTCCCCAAATAAATCCTGCATTGTCGTGCCCCCATTTTTCTGTTCATGCTCTGTTTTCTGTTGAGATATTCTTTCCTTATGTTTTTACCTGTCAAAATCTCTAACTTATCCTTCAAGTGCCAGCTCCAATGACACCCCTTTAATACCTTTACACCCAATTCAGCATTACTCTTTCTCTCTTCTTTCCTTCTATGGCACATTTTGAAAGTATAACCCTGTTATAGCATCTATCATAGCCTGATGTGTTATGCCCTCCTTTCTCTAAAAGCAGGAATTGAATCTCTTCATTCCAGTGTTGCTAGCACTATTTCTAGTGCTTGCATAGAATGAGTTCATAAATATTTGCTGAATGGAATTGACAGATTGCAATGGTTTAGGTTAGAAATAATGTGGACAGAAACTAAGGAAGTATGATGGAAATGGAAAGAACCTAGAACATAATTTTCAGTAATTAACTCACCTGATTTGTTTTTCCTTTTGCATTTTTCTCTGTGGAGAAGTTCAGAGAGGTACACTGAGCATCATCAGATAGCATGGGACTGTTTCTCATGGTTAATAAACCCCTTCCTATAGAAAAGATCGGCGGTGGAGGGTAGCCATGGTTCAAGACCCAGCTCAGTTACTTATTGAACCTAGAGCATTTCATTTAACATCTTTGAAACTCAATATCCTCATCGTTAAAATGGGACTAATACTTTAGGTGGAACATTGCTGTGAAGATTAAAAACAATTAACATCAAAAGATTAAGAGCTCTATAAACAGTAATAATAGTCATATAAACTCCCCTCTAACAACTATTGATTTCTAACATAATGACAAATCATAAAGTGGTTAAAAGTGCAAGATGTGTTAGACATATCTGTGTTTAAAAATCTGCTTTACCTTTTTCTAGGTATATGGCTTTAGGCAAGTTATCTAAAAAAGTTCTAGGCTTTGTTTTTCTAAAAGGGGTTGAATATTTGTAAAGAAAATTGAATGAATTTAAAGTGCTTAAGTAAGATATAATATGCTCAATAAATATGAGATATAAAGTTAAAAAAATAAACCTCTTGGGAAGCAAAAGAGATTAAATAAAAAATGATTACTTAAATGTCTAGCACATAATAAATTCTCAACAAATATTAGCCTTAATAAGCATCTATATTATATATAGATATAAACATATACATGAAATAAGTATAATCTATATTTGAAATATAAAAGATATTAGTGACTTTTTGTGTTTTTACAAGTATCAGTAATTCATGATGGTACAAATTGAATTCATGTCTTATGGAAAAATATATACAGAATCTCAGAATGACTAAGCTTGAATGTGAAAAAAATAAACATAAGTCTCATTACTCACAGATACCCTTAATACAGACATATTATGTACACACCACACTTCATCTATGTTTTTTCTCCAGAGAAACACAATGCCATCTGCAGTTATGTAGTAAATTCCCAGGAACCTCTATAAACAAGTCAAGATACAGTGACACTATGTGTTTAACAAAAATCCTTAATGTCTTAAAATAAAATTAAAGTGTATAGTCTGGTCTGTAAGGTTTAATTTTGTTGACAGCTGAGGTAATGATTGATTATTTGATAATTAAAAACCCATAATAGAAATGTATGTATAAAATTACTACATAGGAACATAAGCATATATTTACTGTCAATAATAATGAATATAAAAGGAGAAAATAATGGGAAAATATAAAACAATATTGACTTTAAATGTAACTTCTATGTAAGCACTTACAGTCTCTGACTCTCCCTGGGAAAACTAGTTACCTTTTGATATATTTATTTTTACTTAAAAATTGTCTTTGATTTGATGTTATGTTTAGTAATGCTCTTTGAGAGAAAAATGACTTTGTGAAGAGAACAACATCCATTCTCAGGCTTGATTAATTTGTAGTCAGCAAATGAGAGTGAGTCTAGCAAACATAGATCACCCAATGATTATTTCAGTAACAGAGACCTGTATTTGATTCTGACAATGTTTATGTACTTCTGCAGGGTCATAGTCAACTTATAATAATAATTTTGCATTTCATTGAGCGAATAAATGACAATTTTCAGTGGTTAGACTGGGAACAGCTGAGAAAAGGGATTTTAGAGAAGACAATATTTTAGGAGATCAAGGGCAGAGAGGTAATGATTGTGTCATTTTTCAAAGGAAGCAACAATGCTGGCTGACATTTTGTTCAAGATTTGTTTTATTCACCAGTTGTAAAGACCAATAGTGTTTTTCATTATGCATCAATGGCAATATGGGCCTTTTAAAAGCACAATTTTATTCAAAACATGTTTATGTTAAATATTTATGTGTGTGTGCATATGTATAATGTTTTTAGGAAAAACTGTGATGTACTTTACAATTTCTAAACTTTCTCAGGTAAAGATTAAGTCTATAAACTTTCAGAATATAAAAACTTACACAATATATAGAAATAAAATATGAGAGAGACTTTATTTTACTCATAATCTATGTTGTACTACTTTCCTCCTGAAATAAAGCTACAGTATAAACCATGTTGTTCTATTATATCCTAACAATTAAAAAGAATATAAAGAAAAATATATAGCAAAGTTTCACAACAATACTTAGAAATAGCAATAAAGTCATTGGGTTACCAACCACTTGTTTACCTATTCTTTCAGCATGGCTGTGGGAACTTTGTTCGTGTAATTCAGGCTTTCAACCGCACTCATTTGTATGTTTGTGGGAGCGGTGCTTTCAGCCCAGTCTGTACTTATTTGAACAGAGGGAGGAGATCAGAGGTAAGTGTAACAATGTTTCATTCTTAGTTTTGGTTAGTATTAAAGTTTCCTTAAAACT
The DNA here is from genome assembly GCA_028627145.1 of Eidolon dupreanum. Taxonomy (NCBI): domain Eukaryota; kingdom Metazoa; phylum Chordata; class Mammalia; order Chiroptera; family Pteropodidae; genus Eidolon; species Eidolon dupreanum. Next base: position 35,312,684 of record CM053514.1, read on the forward strand.
GTATATTACAGTAAAAACTTGGAAATATCAATAGTCATAAAAAGTTTCAAGTGCTTTAAATACACACAAAAAAAACACAAAATCTATTACATTTTGTTTTTGTCTGCCACATTTCTTAAAATATAACTTTTTGCCTTCAAGTAAATTATGCATATATATGTGTGTGTGTGTGTGTGTGTGTGTGTGTGTGTATTTCTGAATGGAAAACCTGCAAAAGATAAAGAAAAATGGTGTGATTTCATAATTACTTAGAATGTAAGATACTGATAATACTTGCTCCAAATTATAGAAATATAGTATAAACTCGCTTTTCTTGAATCTATTTCAAATAACTCCTTAATTTATTTTTCATATTTTGTAAACTTTTATGAGCTACACACCTGTAAAAGATGTGTAAAGCAGGATGCCAAGTGCCTTTGCTGAAAATAATTTTATGTAATTAATAAATCATACTTTCATTTTAGACCAACAGTGGTCCACACTAGGGTATTCTAGCCTTATTCTTACATTGGTTTAAATGATTTTGGTTCTGAGACAAAAACATCTGCTAAAAATAAGTATACAGCTAACACATAGTCAAACATATAGTTGGCTCAACCTCACCTGTGATATTTAAGACTGTGTTTATCCTCGTTCACAATTATTGACTGAGGAACCTATTCATTTGAGCAAAAGAGTTTTTCCTCATTCTTTTAGTCAAACATGTTGTTCTACTAAAAGAATGTAAGTATTTTAAAACCTGAATTCTTTCAAATTATCTTGCTTTGGTTTCATTATGCAACTTTAATCTAAGAAGTCCAGTACTTAAATAATGTCTTAATTCAATTTTACAAATTAGAATTGTAGCCACTGATATACCTTATTAAGTTTATTTTCCTTTAACAAGAGTTAATATATTGTAGTACTAATATAATTAAACAATGATTCTCTCTATATTCCTTTATAATTAAAGTTTTTCAGACATGTAATTTATACATATTTTTCTTGGTGAATAAAAAGTCATTAAAATAACAGTAATTATAATTTGACCCCATATTGAGGCATTTGCAAGTGGTTCGAGATGATATGAAATATTAAAATTTTTAAATAAATGTAAAGCTATGCTTCTTGGAAGAGTACAGTTGGCTGCACTGAGCTTGTCATTAGAACCACATGCCTATGATCAATTGATTAAATAAACTACTGCCCCAGACGTCTGCAATCTGTCAGACACTCTACTGAAGACTGTGCAGTCACTGTACCAGCCAACAATAGCATAGCAGTTTTCAGAGTACGGATTTCAAATGAAATCATTTTCCCATGTACAAATTGCCCACTATGCACTTCAAGGCTTAATTGGAAAGTCTGTCCAAAAAAATAATCTCCTTTGGAAAGTGAGTATGGAATAAATTTTAATCACTTTACTAAATATGAACTACTTTATTCTCACTTCAAAAGATATGTTTCAAAGGGGAAGCATTTCTATTAATCTCTTTAAATAATATGTGAACATTTTAAAAGCTAATTTAAGAATAAAAAGAATAATAAATTATAAACTTTATATGCTGTCAAGTTAAAGAGTTTTATCATAACATATTTATATACATATCTGTAGTAAATATAGAATGCAGTTTTATCAAACATCTAATGTATTTATTTTCTTTAGTTTAGGAAAAAAGGTCCCCTAGCATCAAATAACCACATGATGCAGAAAGTTGTAGTTTGAAAGAATTCTTATTCTTATTCATCACTAACAATGTGTTTTGTAATGACCAGAGATAGTACTTACTGCTAACACCCTATGGTAGTACTAATATATGTCATTTTTCTTGTATTTGAAACCAGTTTGAAAATGCATCAGGTTAGGGTGGAATACTCATCAATTATTCAGTTTTACTTCTGAGACACTATCCACCACCTTTTATCTGCCTGTCAAATAGCAATTCATCAGTTCTCAGAGAGTATCTTATTGGCCTACTTCACATTTAGAACAACATACATTTTTATTATACTCCGTGACTCTTACATTATTTTGGGAGACTGATTCAGAGCTTTCCTAGAGCATTTTAACAATCCTCATCTAAAGAGCCTACAATCCTTGCTACATCATTTTCTAACCACAGTTCTCTTCTGTCTACTATCTTTGTTCTCTGTCTTCTGTCTCAGAAAAAGGTAAAGCAACACATATAAATAATGACTTCAAAAAATTAATAAAACATTAATTAAAAACAATTATTGGTCAATTTTGCTGCGCATTCTTGGAATATAACCATACCTTATCTCTGGTTTTATCAGATGTCTTCATAACATTAGTTCCAACAATTGAATACCGGTGAAGCCTCTGACCCTGCCACTCACCAAGTAGATAACCTTACCTTTGATTGATCAAGAATATCACAGATGTCCAAGAACATCACAGGCACCCAAATTACTTCTTGTGCTTTTGAAACAAATTAGTCACCAAACTATGCATCTTTTTGGGTTTTCCTCTTGTCAGAAGAAAATTTGTACATTTTCCTTGTCAGAAGGAAAGTTGTGCTTGTCAATAAAGCTCTTGGGTTAATAAACTTTATCACTCTGTTTTATATTTTAATTCCCCTTCCCCTGCATTTACTTTTGTTTTCTTTTTAGGAATAGAATTATGTTTTTTTTCCTTAAAATTGTTTCTTGGATCTGTGACTTTTTAAGACTCTTCTTCTTTCTTTCTCTTTACTTCATTATGAAACCTCTCTCAAACTAGTAGACTATACTTTTAGGTTTTATATTTCTATTTTCCATGTCTTTGTTAAACCTCTCTTTATCTTTCATTATAAGCCATTAATTAAAATTATTTCCTAATAAGAAAGATTTCTCAATGATCAATCAACTTCCCTAGTCAACATCCTTTCTCCTAGTCCAATATATAATATGTTGCCCATGCCCTCTATTTCTCAGTGCCTTCACTGACTCATAAAACCATAGGATATTTTGCTATGTCTTCTTTTTAATTTTTCACCACCAACTCTCTTTCCTGTCCTGTTATTTTCTCTTATTGATTCAATCTACAAATGTTTTTATTTAATGAGAATAATGGCAGAAACTAAATCATGTCAGAACTTGTTAGTGATTTTTAAGATATTTGTATTTTTCCTGTTTTAAAGGAGAAGCACCTGGAACAACCTTAAGCTGAAAATGGCTTAAGCAGAACTGAATTGTCACTTGTGTGTTATTTTACAAATGATTTAGAGTGGGGAGTGGTTGGGAGGGCTGTGATTGGTGAGATCAGTTAGAGAGTTGATGTAGTAGGCTAATAAAGAGGTTATACTCAGGTGGTGGCAATGAAGACAGAAATAGACATGAAGTGTAGAATGGTGTAGGTGATATTGGTGGATTTGGCTATGGAAAAAGAAATATAGTGTAGATGTTGTCTTTTTTTGTTGTCGTTGTTTGTATTTTTGGCTTCTTTAATTATATAGTTGCCATGAACCAAGATGTGAACACTGAACGGAACCATGTTTGAGGTTAAGATTATGAGCCTGGATTTGGTTCTTTTGAATCTGAGATGCTGTTGAAAGATACAAGTAAATATAAAGTAGGCAGTTGAATATAAAGTTGGCTATATCAATGCTTGAGTCATTGCTTTATAAGAGCAACTGAAGCTCAAGCAAAGAGTGAGGTTAATTATGCAGGGAGAGTATAGTGTGAAAAAAGAAGAGTGACTATAGTTGAGACTTGAGGATGTCCTAACTTTAAGTCCAGATGGAGGAAAAGACTTACAAACAATGGTAATGAGTGGAGAGGAGGAGGAAGCAAGAGTTTGTTGGTTCTAGGTATAAAAATAAATCATTTAAAAAAGATAGAAGTAGGCAACCATCTCTGATACCACGGAGAATTCAAGTAAGGTGGGGTCTGAAAATCAGCACTGAATTGTATAGCATGATTGTCAGTAAGCATCTCATCTAAAAAGGTTCTAATAGAACAGTTGAAGTTCAGTGCCCAATTGAAGTGTATTGAGAAGGAAGTAAGTCAGGAAATGCTGACTCTGAAGGAGAGTAATGCGTAGGAGCTGAAAGGATTGTTTAAACTATGATGTAACGGGTACAGTTAATAAGATCAAAAAAAGAGAAGGCAAAATAGAAAGTATAAGTTGCCTAAAAAGATTGAAAATACTGAATCCAAAGCCTTGGTGGAGGGATTGTCCTCAAAATAAGAGAAATAGTTCCTTTCCTGAATTAGTGGTTGTATTAGTGTATATATGTTTATGTGTTTGGTAATCAGAAGTTAAAGATGTCTCATTTAAGCACTTCACTTTCACAGCAACATGAGTATTATGTGAGCTGAGAATAAGTTAGGAGATTTGACTAACATGGCAATGATTCAAAATCATTAATGGAAGAACCAGTTGACAAGAATGCCCATGAAAGGCTGCTGAGAAGTATACTACATAGGGTTCATTTTGGATTTGTGATCACAAATCTATACCATGTTAAATTTACCTTGTTGGATCATCTCCTGCAAAATGCTTAAGAAATTTGTAGGCAAGTATGGAGAACAAAGATAAATGTGTCCTTCCAGTCTGTGGATGCAATGAATACATCTCAGATTCAAGGAACTTAATATTTTTGCATAGAAATTATTGAAATTAAAAAGTTTTAAATCTAAACTGGTTAATAAAGAAAGTCAAAAGGAGAATGTTGATGACCCGGAAAAAATAAAGTTCTTAAAAGATGAGTTCAAAAATTGTTGCAGGGTGCTTGAATTAGTGATTATTCACGTGGACCATATCTCTGCCTGGTGATAACAAGTTCTATAACTGTGTGAATACAAGGATGTTGTGCAACCAAGGAGCAGGTCAGTGGAGAGCAAGTGTTAGCTAAGCAATCTCACCAATTCTTGCAGTGCCAACTTTCACTTTTTGCATCAAATCTATGTGCATCTCTGACTAAAGAATCATAAACAGGCTTATGAATTTTATTGTTTTTCCTCAAGTTTATTATTATTTATTTAGTTTAGTCATTATATAAATGATGACCTTTTAGAAACCAGATGTGGTTAGGAGCCAGGAGAATGAATTTTAATTTTCATTAGTCACTGTTTAGCTACATGGTCTTGGGCAAGTCATATTCACATCTATAGAGTTAATTCATTGAAGAGGATCATGTTGTAGGACTTTTCCAGGCTAAAGTACTGTGAGTCTTTTTAAGCTCTGTGCATCTCTATTGCCTAAGGAAAGTCCTGCCACTACATAAAAATCAATATAACAAAAATGAACTAGTTTTATTTTCTTTAAGGATTCAAAACTTCAGATTCATCTTTGTTTTCTTCATCTTCCTGAATTGCATCCAATTTGTAATTGAATGCCAAGCTCTGCTGATTTTTACTTTACAAATTCTCTTGTATCTTTACTGCCCTTACCATGAGATTCTGGTGGCATGTCAGTTTATTATTACTTAAGTCTTGGACTACTGCAGTTGAAAACCAATCTATTTTCTTGAATCCTGTGTCTGTTTTTTAACTGCCATTCTCAATCTTCTTAAAGCACAAGGTAAGGTCCAATCATCTTAAAGCAGCATTTTGATGCTTTCATTTTCATACTGAAAAATACTGAGTTGACATTACTTTTAGGATAATTTTGAAAAATCTTAGTTTGATCATTACAATCCTCCACCATCTAATGAAACCAACATTTTTTTCATTGAATTTTAGTACTAGCTTTTACTAATTTACATAAGAAAAAAGATGAATTTGTCAACAAAATGTCCCCTCTCAGTGAGACTACAGCGATCATTATATTTCAAACTAAACCCATTGCCCATAGTCCCTGGGCTTCCCTAGTCCCATTCCCTGCTTAATATTTCTCCTAAGCACTGAGCACTATCTAATACTCTATATTTTATGTTTTTATTCTCTTTATATTCTACATTGACATTTATATTCTCCAGCATTATATTATAAATTACTTGAGGGTAAAGATTTTTGTCTATTTTGTTTACTGTATCCCAAATGTTTTGTCAATGCCTGGTACCTAGTTGAAGCTCAATATATTTTTATTAAAAAAGTGAGTAAATGAAGCATTTTTATCTAAATTATGAATTACTGTGTTGAATCTATTAAATGCTTTATATACCTAAATTAATTGGTAACAAAATTTTATATTTGAAAAAGTCTTGCCTATTTTAGAAATATTGTAATCCTGTACACATTCTTCCTCTGTGGACAGTTTTCTGCATTTGGTCAATGTCCAACTTAACTAGTTCAGGTTTATAGTAATCCTTAATTTCCAAATGTTTTTTTTACTAGTATTGACTTGAGGAAAACTTGTTGGATTAACTCTGTTGGGAATGTAATAGGATAAGAACTTGACCTACTGAGGTTAGCTTGCAATTTATCAATGCATTCTTTACATTGGGTAAAGAAAGTCTTAATATACTAAATTGGGAAGGCATGAGCAACCAAGTAGAAAGCTTATGGTGATGACTTACTTTACCAAAGAACAATTTGTTAACTAAATATAAAGTTATTTATTATTACTACATTTTTCAATTTTATCTGTATTTAAAGGACCAAGTTTTCATGATTGACTCCAAATGTGAATCTGGAAAAGGACGCTGCTCTTTCAACCCCAATGTAAACACAGTGTCTGTTATGATCAGTAAGTGAAAAATAAAAGAGGGAGGGGAAAATAAAAGAGGGAAGGAGAGGAAATTAAGGAAAATAAATGTATGACATGGTATGCTCATTTTTTATAATTGCATGGATGATAGTACATGAGTAAAATAATAGGAAGGAAGTTGTATGCTGAGATATAGAAATTCCAATTTCTCATTTCCAGGAATATTCATGATTAAATGATAGGCATGAATTTTCATCTAATATGGCAGTGCTGTCATTCCTAGAGCAAGTCAACAATTTACAAAAAAGGAAAGTTCGTATATGCACATAAATCTATATATTAATACATAATAATTTTCATTGTTTTCTGTAGTTATTTTCTAGAATTAAATATATCCACTTTCCCACATGTTTTAGTAATCATTACAGATCATTAAAAATGGTGTTTCTTTCAAATGAAAGAATGACAAAGTGCATGTATTATCCAAGTGCATTCTCTGTGGATTGTCTAGAAGTTACTGTATTAAAAAAAGAGATGAAGATAAAGTCACTTTTTCATTTTCTCATTTTAGATAAAATATGTCAGTTAAGAAGCAAGCACAATTCTTTGCTGCTACTTATATTGACAAATCAATGTCTTTGAATCTCAGTTATCAAATGCCTTTCTATAACTTACTTAAAAGACATTCTCTTCTGGTTAATTAAGATACTTCCAGACTATGTCTGCTTTAATATGAGTTGACTGTGGGGACAAATCTTGGATTTCAGTGTTGACTGTACAGTAAATGCTTTTCCTTGTTTGCTTTCTCTGTGTATTGCCAGTGGTAAAATTACATCATTTGACAACAGAACAGGTGGAGAAATAATTATTGTGTTCAAAATGCTTTGCTTAATTTAAAGAGGCAAACCATTTTTCTTTCTCATATCTGGAAACTAAATTAAGACAGGCACATCTAGGACTGACTAAAATGTGAGCTTGGAAGTTATCCAGTGAATTATTTCCATGTGGTCATTCAGGTTGGGCAGGGAGGAGATGAAAATATATCATTAGGACAAAAAATTAGGAAACTTTGCAACTACCAGATATACAAATATATCTGATGCAGGATCTTCAGATACATTTCTAAATTTTATTTAATAAAAGCAGTACTTTGGAAGTCTTCCTTAAGAAGGAAATTTTGTTTACCTTTAGAAACTATATGATATACATATATATAATACTAGTTAAATATATAGAGTTTTCATTTATTTCAAGTTAAATGCAATAAAAATAAACTTCAAAGATTTATTAAAGCTAACACTGGAGTTTTATCTCAAATATTTTTTAGAATAAAAAAAAGGTTAGAATAAAGCATTATGAATCTCCCTGTTAAATCTGTGGTAAGCCATTTAATAGTTTTGCCCTCAGAGAACTGGATTTTTTATACAAAATTAAAGTTAGTTATTGGCCTTCATTTTTCAAGGACCTAAGACTTCAATTTCTATGCTCATGTTCCTATACTACCTTTTAATATTTAGATAAACTTTACAAACTACACTGTTAATGAAAATCATTAAACAATATGCGTAACTTAAAAACTGAAGCCAAAAATAGCAGGAAGCCTTATAAGCTTGTATTTGTCATTTTATTTGTTCTATTGATTATCTCTCTAAAACGATCTCCAATATTGTCTCCAATATTGCAGAGTAGAATTGTGCAGTCATCTCACTCCACCATATAGTACATCATCATTTGTGTTCAATCGTAATGCACTAAATAACAGATTAGTTAAAAGATTTCTATTAAAGTGCCATTGAAAATTAGAATTCCAGTTTCACAATACATGGCATCTAACCCAATGTGAAAATTTAGTGCTCTTTTGCTGTTTTTAGTCATTGTTGCAGCACAACAAAGAAGTCAGATTATATCTCTTAAAGAATCTACCAAAAACCTCATAAAATTTTTCTGGTCAGTGGAAGTACAATTGGAAAACAAAAGCATTTTACATTCAAGTTAAAAGGCATATTTATCTTTGGATAAATCTTACGAAGAAATTCTGAAAGAAAAAACCTACTTTCAAACAAAATTCTTTCCAAAGTGACATGAATTAAATATTTTTTTGTAGAAAATAAAGCAGAAACTTTATTATCACAAACTTCCTTTAATATTACGAAGAATTTAAGGCAGGAAATGAAGTCAGGCATGCAGGCTTTTGTAAGGTTTAAGACGTAACTAATAAGGTTTTATGCAATAGGATTAGAATCAGCCCTCTTCTCCATACACCATCCTCTGTGTGTCCTTTTTACTTTCCTTCTTGGAGATAGATATGATAATTGATAGCTGTGCTATTCAATCTGTTGAGTAACAGGAATTTGGAACCCACTGTTTTCAGGATGATTTGGTACAAGTATAAAATAATTAATTACAAAGTTATTTTAATTTAACAACCATTGTATCTACAGAATACCTGTGTAGACAGTCCATAAATGTTCACAGAATTTTAAAGAAGCTAAACTGCTCAAAATGTTTTCATGTACATTTTTGTTATCTTCCTATAATCTGTTCCCATGAGCTTTAGATCCCTACTAGGAAACAGAACTGGGCAACACAATGCCTCCTATGCCCACTTGCTAACTGGTAGGGGTCTTAGTCATTCCCTGGTGAGCACGTATTAAAAACATTCCATTCTCCATTCTATCCCGGGCTAGCTGATATTGCTTGTTACTAAACAGTGAGCTTACAGTGCTTCAATATGTTCCACTACTGCCAAAATGACCACAATCTGAAGGTAGCCAGGCACTAATTAGAACATCAGTCAAAGAACACAGCTACATGGTGGTTCAGTGGGCCAGACCTGATAAATTTTATTATTTTTTTTAAATAGATATTTAACTACTGTTTTATACTCTGGGGTTACACATACCAAGTTAATGTTACTGTCCTTACTGGGATAAAGATTTAAATGGATTTTAACAAATTGCTAACTCTTAAATGTTATGTATATACAGATTAAAATATCTGAGTATTCCACTAATAATGATAATTTAACTTAATTTAAAAGTATCTTTTCTTGTTTCTACATTCTATTTTTTATGACTTAACATGTTAAGCCATATGTGGCTTACTAATATTATATTATTAACATAATTTAATATGTTATATGTCACAGTTGAAAAAGTAGCATCTTGTTTACCTTATAGAAACCATCTAGCACTTAAAATTAAAACATATACTTTTAATGATGAAATTATTTTATCATTAATAGTATTTTGACAATTTTAATATTGCCTTTATGTCATGAAATAATAATAAAAATTATTTTTAATTTATTCAGTAAAATCAAAGAATTTTTAATATGTGGCAAGAACTTTTGAGAGCATAATTGAATTCCCATATTTTACCAATGAGAAGATTGAAAATCAGGGTGCTAAATAACTTAGCCCTAATTCCCAGTTTTATAATTACTACCAAAAATAGAAACCAAGTTTTCTAACTCTTACAATATCTTTTATTTATTAAAAGAAAGTAATATTTAATCAAGCCATTTTGTAATCTTCTCTATATATGTTATTCTGCCATTTATGATACATACAATGTAAGCTTGAGTATAATTAAGTATAGACAGAGGAATTTTTATTCCTATGTAGAATAAAATTGTTTAGGTAATCATACAGGCAATAATGAGGTCAGATTATACGATCCAATTTTTTATTTGGTGGACAATGTAAACCAATTAATAATTATAAACGCTCTGTAATATAGGGATGATCTAATAAGCAAGTTCTTTATTTTTAAAATAGTCTTAAAAACATTTACCACTTTGTTGACATTTTCTTTTTCATAGATGAGGAGCTTTTTTCTGGAATGTATATAGATTTCATGGGGACAGATGCTGCTATTTTTCGAAGTTTAACTAAAAGGAATGCAGTCAGAACTGATCAACACAATTCCAAATGGCTAAGTGGTAAGAAAACGTTTTATGCATTTTTTTTGAGAATCATGCTTCAAACTAATTTGTTTAATTCCATAGTAAAAATTAGGTTAAAATGGTTAAAATATTATAATACCAGGCCATGACATGAATAACAATAATTCTCTACTTTATGGTCTTAAATATTTAGAATAAATAATTGCAATTGTTGATAATTCATATTCTCTTTATTAAGCATCATACAATTATCATAGGATATATGAATAAATAAAAATGACAGTGATATTTATCATACATGCTCATACACAATCTTCTCCAGTTGTTTCTTTAACATATTACAGTTAAATATACTATTTACTATTTAGCTTGCTTGACATATTTTAATAATGTCTTATCTGAATTTTTTTCTAATTTTATGACAGATATAATGAATAAGATATATTCAGAAACTTCTATTTGTTTTATACTTAGATTCTAAAATTATAAAACTGGTGTATATATTTTTTATAATTTGACTAATACTTAATAGAAATTATAGGTATGATAATTTTATGATTATCAGTATTCGACTGCTTCCAGTTCTCAGGATCACATGAAATTTATATCATGAAAGGTGCTCATTTGACTTTAATGCACAATTTCAATCTGTTGCTGTTGTTTAGAGGAGGAAGAAACCACTAAATTTTTTGTCATTTCACCCTGGGGAAGTTTTCTAGCTCACCCTAAATTTGGCAATTCACTTAATATTGCACAGTTAAGCACTAATTGCCACAGTTAAGCATATTATTTCATTGGTAGACCAGCACAAGAAAGCATTGATTGTCCATTTATTTCTTCAAGTTATTCCTCCGGTACATCTGGAAATAAAGTATCCTAAAAGTTGTTTTGTTCTTGAAATAAGGAATCCCTCTATGTCTTCAAATGACTTCATTTTTTTCCTTAAAACATTTCCTTTTTATTTCATACACTGTATTTTAAGAAAAATGTGTTTTTTAGATCTTGGACTCCCAACTCCTTCTTCAGCTTCACTGAATTTGAGTTTATATGCACTAGATTGAAAACCACACTTTGAAAAACAAGTATCTTTTTTTTTTTTTTTTCTATGAAATGACCATCAGATTCCATGGGAAATCACTGGTAGAAAACTTTTTCCAATTTTTAAAAATTCATCAGTGCACGAAGATTTTTTTTGCATTTACTAAACTTCCAGAATGTATTACAGACATAGAAAAATAATTGAGCTGTTATATTATAGCTGTATTTTGTGGCACTTGACATTCTACATGAGGCACATTGACTTTTTGCCTATGACCATTGGATTATTTATCTGTACCAAAGATGGAGAATGCATGTGCCTGTGGTCTACTTGGATGAACAGAAGATGGATTTTCATCATGATCATACATATAGTCTGTTATCTTTTTCAGAACCTATGTTTGTGGATGCACATGTCATCCCAGATGGAACTGATCCAAATGATGCTAAGATTTACTTCTTTTTCAAAGAGAAACTGACTGACAATAGCAGAAGCACAAAACAGATACATTCCATGATTGCTAGAATATGTCCTGTAAGTATTAATTTGGTTTTTAAATTCAATTTATTTAAACTAAAACAAAAAACAAACATTCAACCATTTCTCCCACACCTAACTCTGTCTCTTGCAATCACCAATCTGTTCTCCGTATGTATGAGCATTTTTTAATAATTTTTGTTTTAGATCCCACATATAAGAGATCTGCCTTTCTGCATATGACTTATCTCATTTAGCATAGTGGTCTATCCTCATTGTCACAAACAGCAAGATTTCATTCTTTTTTATGGCCGACTGGTTTTCCAATGTGTATATATTACATTTCTTTAACATTCATTTGTTGATGGACACTTAGGTTGTTTCACTGTCTTGGCAATTATAAATAATATTGCAATAATATGCAACATGGGATGCATATATCATTTCAAATTAGTGTTTTCATATTCTTTAGATAAATGCCCAGATGTAGAATTGCTAGATCATGTGACAGTTCTATTTTTAATTTTTTGAAGAACCTCTGTACTGTTTTCCATAATGGTTGCACCAATTCACATCCCACCAACAGTGCACAAGGGCTCTCTTTTTTCTACATCCTTGCCAACACTTGTTATTTCTTGCCTTCTTGGTAATAGCTACTCTAACAAGTATATGATGATAACCCATTGTGGTTTTGATTGACATTTCTCTGATGATTAGTGATTTTGTGTATCTTTTCATGTACTTGTTGGCCATCTGTATGCTTTTTTAGAAAAATATCTATTGCAATCTTCTGCTCATTTTTATGGATTTTTTTTTTTTTGCTATTGAATTGTGTGAGTTCTTTACATATTTTGAATATTATCCCCTTATCAGATATATGATTTACAATTATTTTTCCCATTTAGTAGGTTGCCTTTTCATTTTGTTGATGGTTTTCTTTGATGTGCCACTTTTTAATTTGATGCACTGCCCTTGTTTATTGTTGCTTTTGTTGCTTTGCTTTTGGTGTCAATTAAAATAATTATTGCCAATACCTATGTCAAGGAGCTACTGCCTGTTTTCTTCTATGAGTCTTATGGTTTCAGGTCTTACATTCAAATTTTTAATCCACTTTTAGTTAATTATTTTGTATAATGTAAGAAATTGGCCCAGTTTCATTCTTTTGCATGTGGCTGCCTGATCTTTCCAACATCATTTATTGAAAAGACTGTTCTTTCCTCATTTTACATTTTCTACCACTTTGTCATAAGTTAATCGACCATATATATATGGATTTATTTCTGGGCTCTCTATTCTGTTGTATTGGTCTATGTGTCTGTTTTTATACCAGTTAACATATTGATTTGACTACTATAGCTTTGTAATATAGTTTGAAAGCAGGAGTGTAATAACTCCAGATTTGTTCTTTCTCAAAATTGCTTTGACTATTCTAACATTAAAAAATACTAAGAAAATCAAAGTATATAAATTTTTTATTTTTCTAGTATTTATCTATTTTTTTTATCTGTGGTTATAAATTAATAAAATATTTGGAGCTACTTTAATGTTTATTCACATCTGTCATAAGAGATAAACACCCTATTTCAGCAAAGACCTTAATTCAAGATAATGTTTTGGTTGTGGTTTTAACAATTTTGATTAATTTTTGCTTTTCTATTTAATGTATTACTATTAAAAACAAATAGCTAAATTATATATTACAGAAAGTAACAATAATTCTTATGAATAAAATATAGTAAAACCTCAGTAGAAAACAATTATTGAGGAACTATCTACAACAGTGAAAATTAGCAAATCCTTTAGTAAAATACGGTTTTAATTATAAATATTAAGCAAAATATTCTTATGTATTAACAGTAAGTATACAGAGCAACTCAAAAAAAAAAACTCATGATGTCTAATTATATAGGAGTTTTACAGGCTTGCCTTGACATTTATGATTAGCATCCTTTGTGTAAAATTATTTCTTAAAGAATTCAGTGTTTAAAACAGTTTACCTTTAAATATTACAACATTCCACTGATTATGGAACTGATCTGCTTCTCAATCATTTGGAACAAGGCAGTAAAACCAGCAGAAGAGGTGAAAGGGTTCTGGACATACAGGAAAAAATGTCATCAAGAGAAACTATTTGTGAAGGATTCCAATGCCATTTTCCCTGTTCCAGATGAAGAAATATTATATTAAAGCATCTGATTAGGAATACTGAGGAGTAAATGAAAAGAAATTAAAGAGAAAAAAAATAGAACTATTGGGGACCATTTGGTGTTAAGTACAAATCAACTCTCCTGACTGCAGGAGAATCTGCAAGCTTCACGGTATACAATAATTATGTTCGTATTGAAGACAATGTTGTCAAGAAAAAGCAAATTAAATTATGTGTTTTCCATAATATTTTATGTGTATTTCCATTATATATTATTAAACTTATAAAGCTTTAGGGCATATATTCATTAAATTTATTTTTGAAACATTTTCAGTTGATATCATACTGTAGGAGAATAATAGTATAACCTATGGCTATTTTATAATATATTATAGATCTTAAATATTCCTCTCTATTAATTAACTCTATTAATATACAAATGGAGTTAACACATCTATCCCTCAGAGTATAATGAATCCCCAACTAATAAGAATCTCAGTTGAATTTTTGATAAACTTATGTATTTATTTAAGCAATCTGAAATGTGTTTACAAAATAATTTCAGAATGATACTGGTGGACTACGTAGCCTTGTCAACAAGTGGACTACCTTCTTAAAAGCAAGGTTGGTGTGCTCGGTAACTGATGAAGATGGCCCAGAAACACACTTTGATGAATTAGGTACATAGATGTTAATTTGAAAAGTGTTTTTGAAAGAGAGTTTGTAAAGTTTATAAAATTCAATAAGTTCTCAGAAGAGGATGTATTGTACATGAATGTTTTCAGTATAAACAATGTGCTCATTTGAATTAATGATCTATATACCGTTCATAAATATCCTTAAGTATTTTTTAAATCTGTTTTCTCTAAATGCACTGCTGAAACATTTAGTTAATTAAATTCCCCATGATATATGAATGAGAGTGTGTGTGTATATGTAAGAGAGAAATGTACTTGTATACTACATATAAGTAATGATATGTTTGTACCTTCTAAAATGTGTATTTCACATCTGTATTTAAATTCTTAAATTTTGTTTTAAATAAGTTCATATGAGAATATAGCTGCATATCTTTACTATTGTAATTAATGGACAGAGTAGAGGTTAGATGAAAAAGTGTGAGTAGAAATTAAACTTGTGCTCCAATCTTAGTTCTTCTTGGGATTAAGTATTTTTAGCATGTGTGACATATGGAAAGTTCTACTTTGCGTATCAAATAAGGACTAACAATCTGATTCCTTTGTACCAAGGAATAGTTTTCTTTTTGATCAAAATAATTTGGTACTCATTACAGTATACTAAGTGCCATTTAGAAATGACTTTTATTTTGCTTTAAATCATTAAAATGTAAAATACTAGTTATCCTTAGATATTGAGGCAGGTGAAGAGATAAGTATTAAAAATGTAATATATGTGGAAAAATTTACTGGCTTTAACAATTATAAAAACTGAAATAAATAGTCGGTCTCTTCAAAAACCATTATGTTGATAATAGAAACAAAAGTTTGTGTCAACTTTTCTGGAAAAAGGTTCTAAGTTTTGCGTTATAACCTAGTCACTCATTATTTCCCTTAAAATTCTTTGCAAGTATGTTTATGTTGCAGTGACTTAGGATATTTCAATCTTTCTTGTTTTTTAGGGAGAGCTAGATAGTATCAGCCTTTGTTCACATATGGAAAGGCTAATGGTTATTAATTTATTACTTAAGAGGTCTTAAATTCATTGTGAATTTAAAGTAAATATTTTTTTCTCTGTATTCCTCAGCAGGAATCTTATTTACAAAAATGTAACTAAACACTAAGAAATTTCTTGTAATCCTGACAATTGATTATTAACTGCAGTTTTTTATCAGAAATTTACTTTTCAGTTTTGTTATATATTACTGTATCTTATTATCTATACCATTGTCTTTGCTTTAATATACTTTAAACTTGTTGTTTGGGCGATTGTTGATTAAATAAAAATATCACTAGCAACTTTGACCATAAGCCAAAAAATTGGCTTTATGGCTTTATTTAGTATAAAGAAAAAAGTCACTGTGAAGAAGTATTCTATGTTCTAACTGTAGGTCAAAAAGAATTTGAGATTTGTAACACTTTTTCAATTAAAAAATATATATATACGTTATCATTAAAAGATATTTAGAAAATGCAGTAAAAAATATTAAATGGGAAAATTTCTATAGCTCTGCTAACCAAAGGCACTACTTGTAATCTTCTTATTGAATTCTGGTGTACAGTTTAAGATTTACATGGTTTTAGTCCATATTATATGCACTGTGCCTTTTCCACTTAATATTATTTGATTAGCATCGTTTCCATAATGTTATAATCTTCATAAGCCTCTTTAGTATTTTTATAACATTTAATTTTCTTTGCAATGTTCATTTAGTTGTTTCAAATTATAATGAAGCGGCAGAATATCTTTCTGACCAATACTTTTCATAGTTGAAATTATTTTTATGGTAATTTTTTTTAAATACAGTTAATATTTGGGACCTTTAAAAGAATGATATTTCCCTTTTATAGAGGATGTGTTTCTGCTTGAAACTGATAACCCAAGGACAACACTAGTATATGGCATTTTTACAACATCAAGGTAATTATTAAACAAGTATATTTTATAAGTTAAACAATAAAATTTATTAAGCAATACTAATTATTACAAAAGCATTTTTTCACTTTAATTTTACATAGCATTTAGGATGTCACCTTCTCATTTTATTACTTTTGCTTGATTATCAAAATATATTTAAGCTGAACTAACACTTGCAAAATAGTTTTGTACAGGGTATTTATAATGATTATATTATATTTTTCACACATACACAAAAAATGAATTATAATGCAGGAATAAAGTATACTGGATATTTTAAGAAAGTAATTTGAAGATTCATGATTCAAATAAAACTTTTGGCATTTCTATTGAAATAATTTTTACTTCTGGAGCAATCAAAAATGACAGCTATTTAGAAAATAATAAAACACTGAAGTCTTTTTATGTTCTATCTGATAATATTTCATATATTTGAAGATAGGTTTGATGTTTTCTAATTTCTTTGGAATGCCCAATCTCACTTATTATGTGTTTCAAGACAGTTCACCATGTTTTCAACCTTTTTTCACACATTATTTTTTCTTTTTACTCTAGTTATTTTACTCAAAATTCAGTGCAGTATTTCAGCTGTGACATGACCAATGTAGGATGTAACGAGTCCCTTCCATTAGACAATCAACTATAAAATGAATATTTAAAATATTTAGCAGTCTTTTCTAGTGGGAGAAACATGGTACGATTATAAACTGTAATGAGCTATTCAATGTGATATTGATTTTAAATCATATTTTCATTTTCCCTGTAAGATATCTAAAAATATGTTCTTTAGGATTTAAATCTTGTTATTACAGAGAAAGTAGTCTTGATTTAACTCACAAAGAATTGAACAAAGAAAAAAGAATCAAATTATTAAGAATACATTTGTTTCAAAAATTATTTTCCTAGTTTGTTTTTCTCAACTCCAATGGTTTAATATTGAAAATTTTTAAATGGTAAATTCTGACTATTAGTGCTAATGATTAATAATATAGCTTTTTTTTTTTCAATTGACATCCAAGTTTTCCATTGGCCATCTAAGCTTTTCATTGTACATCTAATTTAAAAGAAATACGTCAGTCAAAGAAATGTTGGTTTCAGTCGATCTGCCTTAGTGACAATGTAAATCGTTTTTAGGAAGGATCCAAACAAATTTTATGAGATTTTACTACTAAAGTAATTTAATGAATCTATTTGGGGCCCTATTGTTTTTTTCTGTTACTAATAGGGAACGTTCATAAATAATGACAATTTAGACTTCTCTAACTATTTATGATAACATGGTGAGAATACTCTCACATTAAAATAATATTAAGACAAAGAGGTACAGTGTTCTCTTATTAGTGAGATTTTATTTCTGTGAGTTAAATTATAATAGGTTGTATTGATAGTGATATAGAATTCAAATTCATATTTTAATAAATTATCAATTTATTTTTGTTACTTGAAACCTCTTTCATGTACTATATTTCAGAAATATTGAGAACTTTTATCTAACTTCTAATCATCTACTGCCTTCATGGATGAATTAAATGTTGTAATGCTTTATATATTAATGGCTTATTTCAAAACAGACTTTTTTAGCTTTACAAAATATACCATAAAATTGAACCTTTCCATGATAAACTATTTTAACTTTTTATCACAAATTTTGCCATCTATTTTTAAAATTGCATTTAAATTTTTAGAAAATAAGAAAATAAATCTTTCTTTTTCTTTTTTTTAGCTCTGTTTTTAAAGGATCAGCAGTGTGTGTGTATCACTTATCTGATATTCAGACTGTGTTTAATGGGCCCTTTGCGCACAAAGAAGGACCCAATCATCAGCTGGTTTCCTATCAGGGTAGAATTCCATATCCTCGCCCCGGAACTGTAAGTGCCTAGGAAAGTTTTTTTGGGTGGGTTGTTATTTTGCTTTTTAAAAATATATAATTTAACAAAAATGAATATCATACTGTTGGCTATTAAATACAAACATAGACCTACTGATATATTCATTATAATTTTTCAGACCACTGCTTCCCAGATTTGGAAATTTACGTATATGTTATAAATGTTATAACACTCTCTACAATTTTTTTCTAACTTCTATTGCTAATAAAATCTTATTTAGTTTTCAAGACCACTAGGTATGTTAGACAAAGCAGAGGTATTTTCCTAATTTCATTGGCATAGAAACCATAGCGTGGAAAGTGTTAACTTTTCAATGGCAACATAAGAATTTGGATCATAGTTACTCTTTACAACTCTTCCTTATATTAAGAAATATCATAATGAAGAAATAACCATATGAGAATTAATTTAGTGATAAATCATGTGGACATATTTCAATTTTAGGGATATATTTAGTTAAAAATTTTATGCTGTTAATTTTAAAAGAAAGAAAATGGTATGTGTGAGCAAATAATTACAATGAAAGTGACGGTACAATTTAAACAAAATATTTATAAACTATGCAGTTTTGAGGCATACAAATATATCTGTGTATTGCAATATTAGTAGTACTAAGGGGTGCATTGAAAACTAACTTTTTTAGCTGAAGTTACGAAGGTGCACTGGAAGATTGGAAATGAAATTTTTCTGGGACAACGATGATCACAGTTCTACTATGTGTTTTTATTTGGCCCATACTAATACTGGCTTGAATTCGAGAATACTAATTAGTTTCTGTGTCTGTAAAATGTCCTACAGTATACTAGTTGAGAGGAGATGTTATACAATGGCCCATCAAGAGTAATATAATTTTTTGTATCTTTACATTCATAGATTATGGCCATAATTATAAAATGGGTGGATATAAGTAATGAAGAAGGATTTTATGGAAGATAAATCAAAAGATAATTGTTAAAATAATATTTACTCAAACAAAATGTTTCTTTTTTCTTTTAACTTGAATATAAAATCCCCAATCCCCTTTGCCTATATGCTTTCAGATTTATCCCATATAATTTTTACTAATTGTTGATTCATTTTATTTTTGTGTTATTATTAGAGTTTATTCACAATGTATTATTTACTCCCTTATTTTCTCTTCATCTTATATTATACCTCTGTCAGTTTTTTTAACAGAAAAAATAGTTTGCTAAACATTTAAAGAACCTATTTATCTATTCAAAAGTAAAAGGGTTCAAGTTTGGTTTCCTGCTAGGAAGCTCAAAGATTGGTTATTAATACATGTTTTATTAGAACAGTTACATTTTATTTAACATTGGAAGATTATCAGCATTGCTACTTATCTGTGAAAAAATTAAATTTTAAAAAGCCATACTTAATCGTAGCTGGCAACAAAGTCTTCTCATAGAATTCACAATCTCCTTTTAAATAATTTTTCTTTGATGCTATAGCTCAACAGAAGATGAAATAGAAATTTAATTATTTTGTGAAACACAAGAAAAATAAGTCAACAGATATATCTATCTTTAGGTATCTCAAGCTGGAGTGTATTAGATAAAAAGCCGTTTTTAATTACATAAGAGAATGGGAAGTAAGAGGAACAATTGAGAAACTTTTAAATTCCATCGTAACTCAAAAGCTCTCATTGTTTCATGTAGTGTATTTCATGCATTTCAAGATGACTCACTAATACTATATTCAAAAATAAATCATATTTTTAAAAATTACTTGATATTTGAAGTTGACCAAGTTATTGCTTCATCTTAACACAACAAAAATTAAGATGTGGTTCTGATTGTGTATACTTCCATCAATTATTCTTTTGAACAATATGGGATTTAGTGCAGGAGCAATTGATGTGTAAACTCAGCAAAATTCCACTTACCCCCCAAAAATACCTTAGAACAAACTCCTCCGATAAACCAAGAAAATGGATAAAAGAGAGCCACACTGACTGAATCAGTGCTCAGTTCCTCAGAACCTACGTGAGTGTGTTCTGGAGCCAATTTATACCCAGCTCACAGGAGCAGATTGTGTGCACCTTGTCTCAAGTATGAACATGACAGTGATAACTTGAAATCAATGTAATCAGAGTATTTACACTATGGAAATTGACACATATTACGAATCAGGAATTTTTGTACCTGAAGAAAAGCCACCCTTGCCCCAACGCTCGTCAGACTCTTTATGTAAATAATAACTTAAAAGGACTCTGGAAATCACAGAGAAAGAATCACTGAAGTTAAATAACAATTATAACAATTATTCTACATACATTGTAGGAATAGATAAACCCCTTTCAATAAAATAAAAATAAACTAAAGCTAAACTAGAAAATTCTAACAGTCTCTCTTTTCTCTGTTTTCAAGCTCCTAAGAATAAGCATTTTCTTTTCTGTTCTAAAGCAATGTGGACTAAGCCAGGGCTTGGTGACACACATCTGGAGCTGACTCTGTGAAAAAGGGAGTAGTCGGCACTTGAGACATATTTCTATAATGTGGTTTCTTACATCTGGTACTGAGAAGAGAACAGCTCCTTTAAATTTAAAAAAAAAAATGTCAGATGAATGATCTTTAAGGAATAAAAGAGTCAGGGTGGAGGAATGACCTCTGGAACTTCTCCCAGAAAAGCATTCCTCCCTGAAGATTTGGTCTCTCCACCCTTCACTGAGCAATACACCATGAAGTCAGCTCTCTGACTCAGAGTGGCCAGTGTCTGTCTCTTCTCTGGACTTCCAGAGTTTAATATCCCACTCATGTAGCCAAAAGACCTATAGCCAAATGACTGAAAGCATTCCCTCTCCTCTAGGGGTTAAGAATGTTGCCTCTGAAGTTGCCAATAAAGGATCAACTCTGATTGCTGTACTTTATTTCCCTACACAGTAGTCCAGTTGCCAGATCAACCTCATAAATATATGACAGGATTCTTAAAGAAATGACACTGGCAGAAATCTTATACTTTTGTTCTAATGTTCCCTGTAGGTGCTTCTTTTAAAGCAGGGTTGATAGCTGTGTTTGAAAACCGCCCCAACCAGCAAGCCGAAGTCAGTAGGAAGAAGACTGCCAAATGTGTCATAATGTTTCTCCATAAGTAATTCAAGTTTGTGGAAGAAACAAGACACCTTTGGTATGTTGCAAAGGGCAGCCAAAGACTGCAGATTCTCTCCGTAACTGAGCTAATATATTACATTATTCTTCTGCAACATGTATAAAGCTTTTGCAGAAGATTGCATTTACATATACTGTCATGTTAAGGCAGAACCTAATTAAAGTTCAGTTTTAACATCTGTTTAGAAGTAGAGCACAACCATCTGCTTTAATCACTATGTTTTGAACAGGTCTGGTACCTGGTATGGCAAAAGGACATAGAAAATTCATATCCTGAATAGTGCTGGCAAGAAAAAGAGAAGTTGATTGCTGGTACTTTTGTTGATTACATACATCTTCTTGTTCTTACATTAGAGATATTTCTATTTCTCATATATGTTTTGAAACATTCAATTAGTAAATTTTATAATAATATTGAACACATAAGGAATATAGACACAAAAAGTCAAATTATATAGTTTTATATCATTATTTAAAACACGCGAGTAAAGTAGACGATGAAATAGACAAAATATAGGCTGGAGGAGAGGTTGTGGGTAAGCCTTGTTTGGGAAGACATATAAAAAGTATGAGATTGAGCTGGCCCTGAAGCACAGTTGGATGTAGATTAGTTGGATAGGTAAGGAAAGATGTTTCAGGCAAAGGTTATAGCTTACTTTCCAAGACAAAGGTAAAAATGAATAAGTGAGTTCTAGAAGCTCTGCATTTGCTACCAGGACTGAAGCAGAGGATACTTGTAGGTAGTGAAAGATAAATATGAGGAAGATGAGGGACAGCTGGTGCATAATTATAAGCCTTTAAGTATGTAATTGTTTGTGCTTTAAATAAATGCCTGGATGACCAAAGATCTAAACATAAGATTAGTTTCCTCAGAATACAAGTTTTGCAGACCAATGCTAGAAATTAGCCTAGATTCTGGAATGCCAAGTCCATTTAGTTATCCCTATACCATTCATCTTTCAAGTGTTACTGTCAAGCTCCCCTTTATTGTGCCAGTTACTCCTTTTCTGACTCGTTTTGCATTTATTTCCTGCTGTGTACAGCCTCAGCTACTCCACCTCTTTCCTCTTCTTTGTGTTCTATGATATAGCAATGCCCCAGGAATTACAGTTCTCTAAATACTCTAAACTTTGTTTACACATCTCTAAACTACTTCGGTGACCTTGTCAGCATTAAGTTTTCCACTTTTCTAAATTCATTTAAAAAATATTGGCTCTTAAACATATATGGCAATTGATTATGAACCAAGCTGTTATTTATTTTATATTTGTCTTAAATTATTATTATATATCTTATTTTATTTATTTGGAATATGTCCAGCTGTCTAACCCGGATACTTGTGTCTAGAAGACAATGGTAGCTTCTTGTTCTTATGTTTTCTACTGGGCATATCAAAATGCTTTTTGAGTAAAAGCTGTCCAAAGATTGGACATATGGATTAAGATCTGAATATGTTAATGCTGAAAACTATTATAACGGATGTGAGGATTAGGAGAACATTTGGGAGCATAAGAGGATAACCGATGCCCAAGAATACCTGAGAATAGGAACAAAATTAGGTAAGGGCAACAAGTACTGACACTTCCTTAACATGGCATTCTTATTGTTCACAGCATTTCACCTAACACTCAAGTAATCAAAAACACTTAAAATGTCTTTACTCAGGAGTGCTTATCACTACATGATAAACAGAAAGCTAGAACTGTAAAAAAACAAACACTTAAAGAAAAAAGTTTAACCGAAATGACTCAGTGACGGTGGAGTAAAATTATCTTTCTGAAGAATGAGACACCAGACTAATGGATGAAGGCTTTATTTTATGGTAACACATGTTATATCATCATTAGATTTCAATACACAGCCTTCACATATCAGAATGTGAGGGATAAGTTAGTTACATCTTATTTGTACTTGGCAGTGTTACACTGAACAAATTCTCAAGTCCAGATAATCTGCAAAGAGTAATCAATTCTTTTGCCATTATTGTATTTTGTTCTGTGTCTTAGCTGCACAGTTTGCACCATGAATCAATGGAAAAATTAATTATTGTCACAAAATATTATTTGTAATTTTGAAAATAAACTCATACTAAGCAAGAAATTCATTGTGAATAGTGAAAACAAAAGTTCCAAATGGGGGGGGGGCATTTAAATTAATATAAAATATAACTGGTTTGAGTTGATTTGTTTGGATTACCTATTTAATAACTATGGTTTTGAGCAATTGCAACATAATTTTTATCTGAATTTATCGTTAAGTAAAACCCATAAATAAGACATATAATTGAGTTTATCACATGTGAAAATAATTGCTAACTCGAAATTATATAAATTGTAATATGTACTAACTTTGGAGCTCCCTGGAACTTACAAATGAGAATGCTTGCAAATATTTAAAGAGACATCTCAGTTTAACAACCCATAATTAGTGGTGTTTTATGAAGGCCTGGAATGATTTAAATTGCCCATACATTTGTTCTTTCCATGTTTTCATTCAGTGAGTAGTGTATTTCCCTTTTTCCACTTTGTATGAAGAATGAGGGTAGAAAACACCCATAATTCCATACTTTACAGAAGTATAAACACATCCATCAGTTTAGCTCTTTGTCCTCATTTGGTCTTCATTGTGGGCAACTTATAAACATGTGTATTTAAATATAATGCTTTTTTCTAGAAGAAAAACATGTGAACCCCAAATGAAAGTCTCATTAATGAGATAACAAATGAAAGGCTTAGTTTTATTGTTTGTCTCATTACCTCTTTTCTGTGAAGTCATTTAATTGTGTCTTTCTACAAAAAGAGAAGTATATTTACTGGTCCTGTAAAAAGTTCTAGTAATGTTAGCTGGTCAAAGTTAGTCTAAAAATTGCATTCAGCATGATTCAGTCTAAATGAATGTACTGCAACTGATTTGCAAATGCGAGTCTGCCTGGCATACTTGCCAGGGGGCACTGACGTTTTGGGATAGCTGTTGCAAGAATTTAACCCAGAAGTTGCCAGGTTTTATTTGGTCCCTAAATTTGTTTTTCCATTGAGTCAACATTAAAATTTTGGCAGATTTTATATAAAATTTCACATTTCTATTTTCTGTTGAAATCTTGCTATGCTAGGCTTGTATTTCTGCATAGGAACAATCAGCTAGAAATAAGTGTTCATTGCCACCTTTGGATAAGGCATAACTTTCCAGTTTGCTACTGTCCTCATTACATGTTACTGTTTACCACAGATGCTGTGCCCATTGGTATTGGTCAGGAAGCTTGCTTCATTGCTTCCCTTTTACCTTGTACCTCTTTAAAGGTGATGCATTAAAACTACAACATGAGTGCTTTTGTTTCAAGAAAAATTCAACCATGTGTTTTTTTTTTCCTAAAAGTAGAGATATTGGCAGGTGTTTAATAGGATTAGACAAATAATGTTTGTATGTGTTAAAAGATTATATCCAACAGCTTTACTCATATCTTTTAACACTTGCATCCTATTACTGAGTTTAAGCTTTAGGCTACTGCAGCTCCCAGCCTACCCTTGAGTTTTACCCAAAGTGCCCTATGAAAGGAATCTTCTCCTCAGAAGCCCTTGTCATGCTCCCCTTCCGGAACTGCTGAGGCTGTCCAGCAGTTCTTTTCCAGATCTCAGTAATGTTTTCTATCTGCCACCTTTGAACATGATGCTCTGCATCTTTTCTCTCTTGGCCAGAATAGAAGCCCCTGATTCATACAGCCCCTGCAGCAAAATTGGATGGCAGATATAATAGAGTAATTTACTCATTAAACTACTCTTCATCGCATATCTACTATTTGTCAGCTTTGTTGTAAGTCTGAGGGTAAAACAATGAATAAAATATACCCAGTTAAGATCAATACACAGCTTACATTCCAGAGGGAGAAATAGACAATAAAAATACAAGCAGCTAATATAATATAAATATAAAGGACTGTGAAGCAAAAGAAAGCTGGCTAGGGAGATAATGGAGATGGAGTGGGGATAGTGGAAATGAACATGTGTCTACACCTTTAAGGAAGAAACTTTTCAATTGAGAAATGAATGAAGTAACAGAGGAAACATGAAATTGTCTGGAGAAGAATATTTCAGATGAGGAAGAGCAAGTGCCAAGATCCTAGAGCAGGAGCATACTTGAGGCTCAAAAAGACCAAGAACTGGTGAGGGAGGGGTAAATGTAGACCATTCATACAGGGGCTTGAAGGACATGCTAAACTATTGGGATTATATTCTAAGATTAATGGAAATCACTGGATTTTTTTCTGTAGGAGTATTGTCAACTCTGATTTACCACATCCAATACAAGCTCCAGCATTAGAGATCTCTCTTTTGAAAGAAGGGATCAGATGGAATAGAACTCTTGCACGTTAGAGTTCTGATTGAATGTGATAATGATAGTCTAAATTTATTTAGCCAATAGCAGCATTATATTATAGCTATATGATTTTTTTCCTAAGAAAACTGTGCCTGGCACAGAATAAAAAATGAAAAAGTAATGGATGAGAAAGGTGAA
Source organism: Eidolon dupreanum (assembly GCA_028627145.1). Classification (NCBI taxonomy): domain Eukaryota; kingdom Metazoa; phylum Chordata; class Mammalia; order Chiroptera; family Pteropodidae; genus Eidolon; species Eidolon dupreanum. The sequence goes on from CM053514.1 coordinate 35,338,924, forward strand.
AAATTACATTATATACAAAATGGTGTCAGCTCCTCTCTGAAGATAAATAGGATAAGTGAACTGAGCCCCATTCAAATGACTGGATTATACACATTGTATATTCAGTTTCTACAGATAGTTCTGTATAGCATTATATATAGTTATGCTGTTTTCTCTTTGATGACCTGAGCATAAATGCCCTTAAAACAACTTGAGCTGACGAGTATTTTGAAAAATAAATGACTGTTGTTCATTACTAAAACTAAGTAACTATTTTATTAATTTTTTAAAAAATATTTTTTTAGTGCCCAGGGGGAGCATTTACACCCAATATGCGAACAACCAAGGAGTTCCCAGATGACGTTGTCACTTTTATTCGGAATCATCCTCTCATGTACAATTCCATCTACCCAATCCACAGAAGGCCTTTGATTGTTCGTATAGGCGCTGACTATAAGTACACGAAGATAGCTGTGGATCGAGTGAATGCTGCTGATGGTAGATACCATGTCCTGTTTCTTGGAACAGGTAAGTATTTGAGCTCAAAGAATACTTTAACATGTAGTTAAAAAGTATAATAGGTAATGGCCATGATATTAGAACCAAAAAGCCCCCTGTCTCTACTTCTGTCTGTTCATCAGTTGAGGTAATTTGTATCTCTATGCCTCAGTTTCCACATCTGCAAATTGAATTTAATAAAATAAAATAAATTATAGGGTTGTTATGAGAAAAAAATGGATTAATATATGTAAAGAACCTAGAATAGTTCCTTCACATATTATAGTGAAATGTAATAATAATGACCTAAATGAAGAGATGGTAAGAAATTTTAAGCATGGGCAAGTGGTTCTCTCAACTAAAGCAAATTCTGTGACATTTTTATAAATACGTGGAATCATTTTCTAGTGATAATGATAGATTTGTTCTAGATAACATTTGAATGTTCATTTAATAACTCAAATACAAGTAGTTTAAAAAATATTAATGGGACTATTTTAATATATCCACAAATTCTAGTTTATCAATTTACTTTAATAGACAAGTTGAGTGAGAATACTCTTATTTATAGACCTACATGATATAGAATGTCTGGCCTTGTGACAGTGATTCTCAAAGTATGGTTCCCAGACCAGACCAGCAAAATCAACATCACCCAACAACTTGTTAGAAATGCAAATTCTCGGGCTTAATCTCTAGAGATGAGATCCAGCTACCTGTGTTTTAACAGACCCTCCAGGTAATTCTGATACACACTAAAGTTTGAGAACCACTACTCAAGAGAAAGAAACTTTAGTTTTCTGCCAGGGAATAATTAATAAAATCTTTCAAACATCCCTTGCTATGGTTCAGGCAGTGATAAAATCTCTTAACTTGTCTTATCATAATATTAGAACTACTCAATGAAATTAGGTAGTGTCTCTACCACTTTGAGAAATAGATATAAAATATGTTTGTAAATCTCATCATAAAATGCATAATGGTAGAATATGTATTCTGGCTGAAGGATAAATTGCATTCAGACATTAATCAATTTAAAATGTGGATATTTTTTCTTGGCTAAATATAATTTTCAAAGTGTGCTTTTCTAATAAAGTTCTTATTTTATCCTTGTTTATTCTTATACTTAAAACTCCAGATCTGAATCATTCACTCTTATATAATTTTAGCTTATTTTGGCCTGAGGTTGAGAAGCTTCTGACCTGTATTATTTGGCATCCTCTACCACACTTGGACATATCTGTGTTTTCACTAGTCCTCTCTTTATTTGCTCCATACCTGAGAAATAACCTTTCCTTCCCAGACTAACCATTTCCCACTCTGCTCTTGAATTTATCCCCTCCTGACATCCTCAAGATCTTTCTTTATCAATTATATTCTTACTCACTTTTTTCTTTCATTTTATTCTTCATTTGATCCTTAGTTTTGAAACCTTATGCCAGGATACGAAACTAGACCTAACCTTCACCCATTGCCACCTCTGTTGTACTGCTGATTTAGTTAAGATCTTCAGCATTTCCACAATAAGAAGATCCAGTGGCTTTTAACCACTGCAAAGCTTCCATCTCCTCTTTGCATCATTCGACATTGTAGAATCTCTTTTCACCTGTTGCTTCAGCCACAAGCCACATAAGCCCCCTTTTCCTTAGCAATCTTTCTCAATTTCCTTCATTAATTTGGTTTTCTCTTGCCCATGAGTATGAGTCTTCCTCGAGATTCTGTTCATGGTCCTTTTCTTTTTACTTGTCCTTTGGCCATCTCATTCATTCATTTGGTTTTAATTATCTATTCTGTATAAACAAACCCTAAATGTATATCTTTGGTCATTGCCATTTCCTGAGCTCACTGTTTGTGTTTACAACTTACTGTTAGATAACACAAACTGTATGGTCCATTAACATTTTAAACATCATGCTTCAAACTCAGTTTATCACTTTTAAGACTTTAACCAATACTTAATGCAGTCTTCCATATTTGTATTCTTATCACACATTCCTCTCAAGTTTCTATTTCTCCTTGGTATATAATTTCTCTTATCACAGGACCTGGTAAGTTGAATAAATATTTGTCAGGATGAATTGAAAATCATAACTCAGCCCATTGCTACTATTCATGTAATGAAATGAATTCATAACTGATTTCAAAAGCTAATATCCATTTGTATTTAATCTGTGTTTTTCCAAGATGTGGCCCCTAAATCATTGCAAAGAGTTGCTTTTAGCCTAGCTCACATCATTCAATGTGGAGTTTGCAGTGAAAAGAAAAATGTTTTTTTCATGAAGTAATAATTTTGTAGTCACATCTCTCACTAATATCTCATGTTACTCAGCAAAAATGACTGTTTTCTTTCCCTTTTGAAACCTGTCTTAAAAGAGGACTCTAATGCCACAATTGAGCTTTTTTTTTTTTCATAAAACTCTATGTGAAATATATAAATTTCATGAATAGAATTTTCAAGTCTTTATAAACTGTGCAGCAGTGTTTATTCAGACAGAAAGCAGTAAAAAACATGCTTTATATAAGTCTGGCTTTTCTTACCACATAAGTTTCTGGCATCTTTGCATATATTTTTTATGTTGGTATTTAAACATTTGTATCATTTTGAAAAACAGTATTTAAGCATATGTTTTTAATTATAGTGGGAAGCTTCCCTAATTATTACTCACAAAGCCACATGAGTCTCTTAAAGACTCTATTCTAATAGGAAAGTACGTGTTGTGACAATGCTTCTGCCAACACCATCTTTCTGAAGAAATAGTAATTCATTTAATCACTGAAACTTATCTTCTTGGTCATATCAGACCACACTATGATTTAAAAACAGTGATTTCAATTTATCTGAACTCTAACAACCAGTATATCAGTATAAAATATTTGCTGCCCAAGTAGTTTCTGTATTGCTGGTGAGATAGCTTCAAAAGAAAATTCTCAGTGCTTGTTTACTGCTAAAAGTAAATAAAATACTTTTCTGATATGGAACTTGGGAAAACTACAGGTCGCTGTTTCCAGGATTTCTTAGTTTTGTGTATCTAAATGTCTTAGGAAGGATGTAACATTTCTTGAGTGTTGCTAAATCTCCAAGTAATAAAAAAAAAACACGTCAGCTGTTATAAATAAATAATGATGCTCCAGTTATTGCCACAATAAGGCAAGCTTCTCTCATGGCTTCCCTTTTCTCTGTACCATCGTGGAAAATTCAGGGAATTCAATGAAGACAATAATTGTCAAATAAGATGTTATAAAAAAAATAAAAAAACTTCTGCGACAGTTAATAGGAATGCAAATACGTTATTGTGTACCTGCATTCACTTTGAATATTATGAATGATTTTGTAGCTACCAGAAACTCCAAAGTAGTTGTGTGGGCTCGATGCCTAGTAACAGTTAAAATTAGCCTGTTGCAATTTACTACTGGTTTGAGAGGCTGATAATCTGGCCTTCTACTCTCATGGGCCTGCCTCATTATATTTTGTGTGCTGTCAGATGCCAAGATAGAGTGATAGATGATGATTAGATTAGATTAGATTAGAATAGAATAGATATAGAATAATAGAAATGAAGGGCGGGAAAGAGGGAGGGAGGGAGGGAGGAAGGAAGGAAGGAAGGAAGGAAGGAAGGAAGGAAGGAAGGAAGGAAGGAAGGAAGGAAGGAAGGAAGAAATATGAAATTTGTCCTCTCATCACTTATTTTTACAGTTTGCATCATCAGTGTCTAGTTTAGAGGTCCACAAAATATAACTTGAACCAAGGCAAGCCACTGCATATTGTCCATAAGCTAGGGATTTTGTTTTGTATTTTTAAGTGATTGAAAAAAATAAGAAGAATATTTTATGAGCAATGAAAATTACAAGATTTTTAGAACTCAGTGTTCATAAATAAATATTTATTAGAATAGCCACGTCCATTCATCTGAGTTTTGTCTCTGGCTGCTTTTGTGCTATAGCTGAGTAGTTGCCACCGAGGCAGCTTAGCCCACGAAGCCTAAAGCATATATTATTTCACTTTTTACAGAAAATGTTTGCTGACCCCTGTTCTGTCATTTAATTTTACCTGCAATTTTAGGAAATTGACTTCTTAAGCTATTTTCTAATATATAGGTATAATATGGGAATTCATAATGTTGCCCCAAATAAACATTTCTCCTTTTATCTTGAGTAAAAATTATCTTGCTATTCTATTAAAACTTAAACTAGAATCTGTTTACTCATTTTTTCACTCATTCCTCTTACTATCCCCTCTAAAAAAAAAGGTCACAGCTAGAAAAAAAATGTATTTTAAAATCGATGTTTTGTTTTATCCTTAGGATTTGTGAAGTTTTGTGTGTATGTGTGTGTGTGTGGATGTGGGTGTTTGTTGTTGTTGTTTGTTTGTTTTTCTCACTTGCTTGTTTGTGTGTTCTCAGTATGAGGACCGTGGGTATTTTTATGTTCCTTACTCTTTTTTTTTTTTTTTTAATCTTTAGGAAGGACTGAAAACAGCAGGCAAGGTCCCTCATAGTATTAACATTTCTATTTTAACTTTGCCACTAACTACTTACATCCAGGTCATTTTTTCAAAGCTGGCTGTATTGCATAGAGAAGAGATTTCTGCCTGGTTTTCTTTTGCTTCTGGAGTTATGAAAATATTTAAGTGCCTAGGTCAGGTTTAGACACATTCTGTCAAATTTATATTTTTTAGAACTATACATGAATCAAAATGACATGTGGTTTTTGATGAAAGAATGAGAGTATTCTTATGAATGAATCTTAGAGGTTTAGGATGATTTAATACTATTATGATTTTTTTTTTTTAATTTAAGGTCGATATATGTGGTGTTCAGCCAAAATTCTTATGTAGAATATACCGTTTCATGCTTCTTATTAGCTTCTGTTTAACTGGGCAAGTACTAGGAATGTTGGCTCTAGTAAGTCCTTTGAAAACGTGGAGTTTTCAAGAATGTGCCACAAATGTGACTAAAGACTTAATGTGTTTGGCTTGCGGCATTACAGGATAACTACTTTCATTGTAACTAACAGGTTCTGGCAGTAATGTCTCTTGGAATGGCAAACTTATTGAACTGCAAAGCTAGGCATTTTGATTTTTAAAGAACTCCCTAAAATATTCCATGTAAAATTTGATAGCTGGAGTAGTGCATTTGAGTTCAGAAAATACTACTGTCAGTTGGAAGCTGTGCATGAATGTCACTCTAAAGGTAATGTCTAGACTTCCCCTTCTCTTAGGGGTAAGAAATAAATCCTTTTAAAAGTCACTGGCTTTTAATAACATTGTGGTTCACTGCTTTCCAAAGCAGAACCTGAAAACATCTGAGAGTTTACCAAGAATTCTACAGGGATTTTCACAGCAGGACATGCTAATGGAACAGAGTGGAATGATGGTTGAATTGACAGGAGAAAGATCATAAATCATGGTGTAATGACTGCTTGATCATGTAGGAAAGTAGCAAAAAAGGCTATATGAAGGGAAAAACAAAAAATAGAAGACAACCCATACATTAATTGCTAATTCAGAGACAACTGAAATAGATAATTACCTTAAAAAGCTAATTTATTAAAAGTAAATATATGGCTAATTGTTGAAAACTTTTATTTCAAAAAGCAGAATTATTTTTCTTTAAGCTACTCTTCATAAATATATTCTTTTAGAGAAACATAATGATTATATAAATTTTATCGTTGCTAGTTTGCCTGAATTACTAATTTGTTTATTTAGAATTCTACATATTATGCAAATGAGTATACTTTTTCAGCTTTCTGAAACACTTTATTACTATTATAATAATGCTAAATAAATTTATTTACAGTACTTACATTTTGCCAGACATTACCTAATCTCATCCAACTCTTATAACTACCATATGAGGAATTGCGAAAATTTAGGCTTCATAGAGAGGAAAAGGATATTTGTCAGATATATTCATGGCTATATCTTCAGTAGCTAGAACAGTGTATCACTCAAAGTTGTCATTCAATAGATATTATTTGAATAAATGAATGAACAAGTTGCACTCACCTTTCACCGTGTTTGGACAGAAGCTCAGATAAGTTAAGATCACATAGATATTTAGTATATGATACAACTAGAATATAAACTCTTGCTGTCTGATTGAACATCTTGAGCATTTATCTTTTTCACATTTCTACCTTATTTACCATTATCACTTCATATTATTTTATTTTTATGAAGTTAATTTCATTTATATTTCTCATTTTACTATGAATTAAATGTTTTATCCACATATGTCAAGATGATATTGCTGAGATGTTGACATTCAACATTAGCAGTGGAATTGCTTTGTTTGAGTGATATCACTCAATTTCACCCATCCACAAGTTGTCACCAAATCTTATATGTGAACAAAATATATTTTACAAGTGACAGAAGACTTGGAACACACTGGATTTGTGTGTGAATTAACTTAACTACTTAGAATTTAACCTGTGAATATGATACCTTTTTATGTGATTCACCATATATTTAGGAATGAAGCAGGTAATATTTTGGGGTAGAGGAGAAGATGCAAAAATCGGAGTAGGACTTCATCTTAACTTTTTATGTATTACTAAATCTTAGCTCATTTCAAAATTTGTTTTAAAATGGGACATATCTGTGTTCAAAATGTCTTACACACTCACCAAACACATACAAACCTCTTTGATGTACTTCTATTTATATAATTAAAATAGATTCTGCATATTCAGTTGGTATATATGAAGGATTTTGAGATACCATGCAATGGGAAAGCGTCTCTCAACAGGTGAGATGCAATGGTTTGCTCTGTAATACTGACTTCTTTACTATTTAATTACTGATATTTTCCTACATGACTTGAAAACAACTGGAGTCAAACCTCATCCCTGTATGTTCATTTTACCCTTTACTCTTATGTGAATGTACGAACATTTTCTAGCCTAAAGGCAGTTTATAAAGTCTTTTGCCTGGGTGTTAAGAAGAAATAACTGGGCTATGTTCTTGTTCTTGATGTGCTGCCAAGTTTCCCTGAGGCAGCCTTTGTCCCTAGGAGAAGAATTCACAGACTACTACTCAGCCAGGCCAGGCCTTCTCTATGAGGCTACCCAAAGGAAGTCTATAGCTAGCTATCACTTGTGGGGGTGTTTTTGTGGAAAGCCATTGTTTTTTAAAAAATCTCTATTGAACCGGAAAGAGTACAAATTGTAGAAAATGAAAAAAAATGTTTTCTTTTTGAATATAAACTATAGTGTAAATTGGAACAAAAAGATTGGAAACTGGATTTTCTGAGATGAGCCTGTGACATTACAATCGTATATGTTTTACTTTACTTAATTGTATGCTTATTTTTCTCTTCCACTAATGTGGTAAGCAGAATAATAGCCTTCAAAGATCTATATGTCCTAATCCCTAGAACATGCAAACATATTACCTTACATGACAAAAATGATTTTTCAGATATAATTAATGTTATAGACCTTGAGATGAGGAGATTTTCTGAATTGTCCAGGTGTGCCCAGTCTACTTGCATGATTTATTAAAAGCATAAAGCCTTTCTTGACTACCATCAGAGGGAGGTGTAATAAAGGAAGAAGTGTTGGAGAGGTGCAGCTCTGCTGGCCTTGGAGATGAAGGAAAGAGGCCATATGCCAAAGAAATCAAATGGTGTCTAGAAGCTGGAAAATGCTAGGAAGCAGATTCTCCAGAAGCAGATACACTTTGCAACACCTTGATTTTAGCCCAGTGAGGCCATAGTAGATTTCTAGTCTACCTATCTAAATGTATTAATTCCAAACTTTTCACAGCAGTAATGATAACAGATTGATTTGGGAAAGGTAAGAGGGTGAATGTGTCTAGAATGTTTTATAGATTTGTATCTTGACAAATAGCTGTAAAGTACTATTCACTAATCAAGGAAGTATATAATCAGCAAGCAGATATATGAAAAGTAATGAATTTCTTTTTGAGTGGCATGTTTATCCTTTCCTGTGACCTGTCATGCATCAGAGACTGAATCTATCACCTAAAATACTTTATCTCATTAAAGCCTCACAGCATCCCAATGAAATAGAATTTTTATCTTCATTTTGCAGTTGTGTAAACTGAGGCTTTGAGCAGTTAAATGGCTTGCTTAGGACTGTGAAGCTATTAGGAACAGTAATCAAATTCAACCCCAGGTCTGCCTCACATTGAGTTAAAGATTTGATGGACCATCCAGATGGATAATTCAAAGAGGGTGTTATTGTAGATAACATTTTAGTAGAGAGGACTGTGCTAGAGATGTAGATATGGGAATCATTCTCTAAGTAAGTGTTAGCTGAAACATGACAATTCATGAGGTTACTCTAGGAGACCGTGCAGATAAGAAATTAATTATGGAGAGCTCATTTAGGGGGTGGGACAATATAAAGTATTATCAAGAAGTTAGAGAAGGAGTGATCATGAATGTAACAGGAAAATAAGAAGAAGTTATAGCATTGTGGCCTCTATTAAAGAGAGTACCTGGCGGGAAAGAAGTAGTGATAAGATCATCAGAAGTGGTACAGTTATATCTGAGTACCCTTGTAATATGCTGCTTTCCTCATTTTCCTATATTTTTACTGACCAGTAAAGTTTGAGAGGAGAATAACTATTCCACTAGAAAGAATTAGATGTGAACAAGAGGAAGTAGGACAGGGTTAACATAGGCAAGTCAATGATGGATTAGGAGACAATCCAATGGAGAGAGGAAAACTCTTCTCTTTACCTAGTCTCCCAGAAACATAGGCAGATGTTCCAGGACAGTTTCTGTATGTGGTTTAAACTTTGAAAACTAATGAAGAAGAGCCTGTCTTATGATAAAAATGGTGTAGGAAAATAGGTTAATTTGTGACCATGAAATTCATTATTTCAGGTGAATAATTCTTTTCCAAACAATAAAGAATTAAATACAAAGAATTTACCCCAATTTTAAATTGTTGAAAACTTAGTTGTTGCATCCTGTGTAGGATCAATAAAACCTCCCATAGAACACACACCTGCATTATTTAAAGTAAATCCATTTGTTTTAAATCAAGATTCATGATGTAATGCAATAAAGGATACAAATACATGATATGTAAATTTTAGTAATTTACAAAATTCTAAAACATTCATTTTAGTGATTTCTGAGACCCTTTTTGAGTATTTTTAGCTGTGTGATCATCAAATAACTATAATAATGCATATGCTGATTATCACTTGGTCTGATACTAAATTGTGATTTTTTTCTTAATCTTCACAGATAAAATTAGCTTCCAGAACGAGAATAAACAAATATATTATATTGTAAACTTACTAAACACATTTTGATTCATTAGATATAACAGATATTTTTTTCATGAGGACAGACACCTGAGTTAATAAATAATTAGGTCAAAATTTTTAAATGGCACAGTTTGCTGTTTTCTGATTTTTTTGGTAAGCCTCAACTAAATAAAAACTTATAATTTAGTCACTCTTTTTATAATTGCCAGTTTAGGAAAATCATTGACCTTAAGATTTCACTTTCAATTTTGCCTTAGATGTCTACTTTTCAGCTCACCTGTCTAAATGTATTAATTCGAAAACTTTTTACAACAGTAATGGACACAAATATGTGTGTGCTTACCTATAAAATTCTAAATATACATGTGGCAGTGTAATATGGCAAGTTAAAATTTCCATAGATTATTCTCATAATGACCAATGGTAATTTTGGTAGTGCTTTTCCAAAACCTTGTTAAATACAAAATAGCTTATTAGAATAGTTACAATAAGTTATTCTTGGATGAATGTTAAGATAAGAATTAAGGGACATTCTTTGACATTCAAAGGACCTAGGTTTAAATTTTGCCTCTATAACTTATCAGTCTTATGACCTTGAGCAAATTATATAATATCTCTAACCCTACATCCCTTAATTAGATCAATTTTATGGACTTATTTTAAATATTAGAAGAGATGACCTATGTAAAACCCTGAGTGCACTGCCTAGAAATTAGTAGGCATTTAGCAGGTACATATACACATGTACCTATATAGTAGATATATGTTGATTGAAGTCAATCATGCACATCTTTGAATATAAATAAATAAGTAAAAAATGCATTCATAAATATTTTTGAATTCATATTAAGAATCTTAAAACTGTTCTATTCACTAGACAGAAGCAGTAAACAAAACAGTAATGTCTCTCCTTTCATGGAGTTTATATTCTTGTGGGAGGAAACAAGCAATGAATAATATATGCATAATTATTTTATACTATTACTGAAATTGAAGTACAATATAATAGGAAAAACAGAGAGAAAAAAACTTTAATGACAGATCATAAACGAATCTCCTGGTAATATGTGGGAGGCATTTCTTGTGTTTGGAAATTGTAGATGCAAGTAAAGTACTGGTATATAAGAATAGTAAATAATTTACATCACAGGTAGAGTAGGAATATGGAAGGACAATTTCAGGCTGTGGAGAGTAAAATTAGTTATACTTTGTGTGAAATTTACAAGGACAGTTCACATGGGCTCTCTCCTTTGATCTTGAACAGCCTTGTCAGGTATGTGTGGCAAATACATTTTATAGAGAAATAAAGTGGATTACAAGAGACAGGTTTGCTCAAGTTTACACCATTTGCAAGTGTAAAACCAGAATGGATAAAACAAAAATGGAGGACACTATTGCATGCTTGAAAAATGGTGTATTTTTTCAGTAGTGGTGTAGAAATTGCCATTAACTAGGTTGTTAATGGACAATAATTATCTGCTCCTGAGAGCGAACTGCAAAAGGAGGACCTTCATAGAACAGTTACACACTTATACAGTGTTCAGCATATGAGGAAATAGTATGAATTTGTTGTATCCCTTCTAATGTTAACTGCTGTTACACAGACTCAACAGCAGTGTCCTGGATTAGTCATCTTTAGTGTAACTGCTTTTTAGTATTTACTTTCTACTTTATCATGTTAATTTTAACCAGAACATAATTTCTATTTATAGTCTTGCTTCATTATGTCTCTTAAATTATTAATTTTTATTGTTTGCATTAAATTTGCTTTCTTATTTAGAATATAGATGGGAAAGAGAATGTAAAGAAAAGCAATCCTAGTTTATATTCTCTTATTTGAAACCAAATGTGTTTTGGAATTTAGAAGTTTTGAAAAGGAAAAGAACGCCTGCATAAATATTGAGTAAAATGGCTAACAGAACCTTAGACCACACCTCATGAAATACATAGTACTATTTCTGCAGTGAACATAGAAATCTTCAAACCAAGTGTATTAAATAAAGACCGTAAATAGCTTCAAGTAAGTGCAAGTCAGGTTTTGTGGCCAGATTAGTTCAAGTCAGGACAGGTTTTACCACCCAAGGAATTAAAGCGAAAAAAAGAAAAAGAAATTGAAATTTAGATTTGTAGATAAAAGAAAATAGGCAGGCATTAAAAATAAAGTGTAATCATCTACTCATATGGAGAGATTATACTTAAATACTGACTATTTTTTCACTCTGTATGATATAACAATTAGCTCTGCTTGGCTTTTTTTTGGGGGGGGATGAATATTTTGTTTTACTGTCACTTGAGATTCTCAGAAATGTCATTGTTTACTTTTTCTTAAAGATTTTTTGATTCACATAACTTAGAATCACAATAGTAGGGTGGTTTTAGCATCTTTCTTTGGAGTCCTTGGCTCTGTCCTCTTTAGAAGAGAGCAGGGATCAGTTTTGTCCTTATGTCAACTTTTCTCATGTTTGCAAATAGCTGCAGCAGTTCCAAAACATCGGCAAACCAATCAGCCCAGATGGAAAGAGGGTCATATCTGGTTCTCCTTATTCTTACTATAAAACTATTTCCATTTTGTATTGTTTCCCTTCAGACTAAAAGACATATTTTAGCATTTCTTAAAATGTGGGAAGTCTGCAGGCAACAAACCTTCCCAGTTTTTATTTATCTAAAAATGATTGATTTTTAAAAATACTTCCCTGGATAATAGAATTCTGGGTTAACTCTTTTTTCCTTTAAGCATTTAAAAAAATGCCATTCCATTATCTTCTGGCCACCATGTTTCTAATAAAAAGTCATCAATAATTACATTTCTTCTCATGACATAGTGTCTTTTTCCTCTGGCCACTTTTAGAGTTTTTTTCCACATTTTTTTTTTTTGTTTTCAGTATTTTAATATAATGTACCTAGGTGTGATTTTTTTTATAGATATTCAGCTTGAATGTTACTGAATTCCTAGATCTTCAACATAATATTTTTCATCAAATTTGGCAAGTTTTCAGTTATTTCTTTATATATTTTTTCTTCTTCAATCTCTCCCTATTCTCTTTTCACAGTTCTAATTACACATATATTGGCCATTTGATAACGTTGTGTGTGCCCAAAGGAACCTTTTCACTTCCTTCAATCATTTTTTCTCTGTGTTCTTGAAATGGATAACTTCTATTCCTTTGTACTCAAGTTCACTAACTCTTTTTCCTTTTGATATCTATCTACTATTAAGTCTATGGAGTTGATATTTTATTTCAGTTATTTACTTTAATTCTAAAATATCTATTTGACTTTTTACAGGTTTTATTTCTTTGCTGAGTTTTTATATCTGTTCATTATTATAACCACATCTTCCTTTTATTTGTTTCCTTTTATTTTTTTTAACATATTTATAATAGCTATAACACCTGTTTTAAGGTTGTTATTTGCTAAGTGTAATGTCTTGGTAATATTGACTTCTTTTTATTGTTGACTGTTGACAACACATGTCCCACTTGCCCTGTGCTTGCCCCACTGCCCCCCTGCATATATAATCAATTTTGTTTTTTATTGAATGCTGGTCATTGTAGATAATACCTTGAATTTGGTTTTATTATCTTCCCTAAAAAGGGTTAACTCTTGTTATTGCAGGAAGTCAATTATTAGTTGATCACCTTAATTTTTTTTAAACTCATTTTACTCTCCATTAAAATTCTTGTGCTCAGGTAAGTCACTCTAATTTAGCAGGACTCACACTCCAGACTTTCTCCCGTCTTATCAGATCTTGGTTTCAGGTTTTGTTAGGGCAGGCCTAAATTAAATCTTACTCTAGAATGTGGCATTTACTCTTCTAGGCTCAGCCTTTCTTGTGTCAGCAGGATATCAGAAGTTTTAACAAGGTGTTGATGAGATCTGTGTAATAGCGCCAGAACTCCAACTTCACCCAGGATTGCTCTTCCCTAGAACTGCTTAACCTATAATTTACCTATTTCATTTTCCCTATAGTGGCTGCAATCACTTAAGCCTTGAGTGGTCTCATCCTACAAATATATGGGCCAAGAACCAGCTACAAACTCACAGGGGATTTCCATGTGGATTTTGGAACCCACTTTCTGGGCAGCTTCCTCTCTCTGATACCATGTACCACAGAATTCATTTGTTTCTGCTGCCCTAAATTCTCCATGTCTTCTTTCTCATCTCAGTAGGATCACCATGCATTACTTGCACACCAGCTCTCTGCACCTCTGTTGAAAAATTATTCCTGGGCAGATAGTTGAGTGATCATGATTACCTTGTGAGTTTCCCTTCTTTTGTCTTGCACTACCTGTTATTACCTAGAAAGAATTACTTCATATAGTTTGTCTATTTTCCAGTTGTTTGCTATAGGAAGGCTATTCTGCTATCAGTTACACCATCATGGACAGCTGCCATATTGCCTTCTGAAAAGATTTTTCTGATTGCATTTCTACGAAAGTGTTTTAAAATGCCTATTTTCTTATATCAATGTGAACTCTAGATTTTACCATTATTTTAATATTTTCAGATTAAGTGGGTATTTTTGTAATTTCATAAATCATGCATACACCTTGATTTTCAAAATAACTAAAATTTTTATTATAATTTTGCTTGGAAGTAATTCTAGCATATTTTAGTGCATTGCAGATTAGTCATTAACTTTATATATTAGTAGAATATGTGTTATTTTAGCTTAACTTAGGCAAAAATAAAATAAAAATTAAATATATAAATTAAAAATTAATTTAGTAGTTTCCTTTTTTGACAAATACAGTTGCAAAAAGATAAAATAGATTAGAGAGAATTACGTTGTTCATCTTCTGAGATTCTCAACTGTTTGAATAGATACATATGTCTACTGTAAAGCTTATTTAAAATTAGCACATTAAAAAATCATGGTTGTGTTCTGACATGGGAACCAATATCTAAATTTTTAGTAAATACCCTTGGTAATTTTGAGCAAGGTAGTCTGACTACCATACTTGGAGAAACTATTTGTATAATAGAACATGGTCTCTAAAAGAACATGGATGGTAGTGACAGAAGTTAAATGAAATTGGTGGTATTAGCAAGTCATTGAATTCTATAATTCCTCACAATGCAGAAAGATATTTCAATCATTCTGAAAGACTATGCAGCAAAGAAACCTGTTTAACTTGTTATCCCAGTACTACCCAAATGTATTTGACCCTATAAACTTTTTAGCATCAGCACAATGTGAGAGATGCTGAATAGATGAGATGTGTTGGTACTGCCTTTCCAAGGGCCTCCCCTCAGATAGACACTTGAGATGCCATTGATGATTAACTGGAGCTCTAACTGCCCCAAGGGCTGAAGCCAAAAGTGTCCACATCACAGCATTTAAATTACCTACTGAATGTGAAAATCTCTGATAAATGTGAGATATTGTGCTAAATGAACTAGTTTATAAATAAATCATGTTTCTTAAGACAGCATTCGTGAATAGAATTAGCACCTCTTAGAAGTTTATTCACTACACTACTAATGAAGATTTTATAAACTCATGATTTTATTCTGTTTTATTCTCAAATTTAAAAATATTATTAAAAGAATATAGCAGCAGTTTGATAACCTGACAAGAAAAAAAAATCTATTATGAATATATATTTTAACTAATATGAAATGGAGGAGCCAATTGGTAAAATTTAATTATAGAAACTAGCAGTGTTAAAAGTCTAGTCATTCTTCCTTCATTTATCTATAAAGCTTTCATTTGCCAAATAGACCCTTTTCAGGTCTTTTTTTCTTTTTTCTTCTTTTTTTTAAGCTTTAAAATATGTTTATTTTAATAAACGAACTGGTTCAGGAAATTAGAATAAGGAAGAATTGTCAAACAAATATATTGATTTTATCTTTTATAATACTAATTTTAATTAATAAACACTAGCTGATTTTCTTGCAATAATTTGCCTTTTAAGTCATGCATAGGGCTGCTTAGGCTGACATCTAGGGAAATTATGGTGGAGATACAGGTAAAGGATGGAAGACTTGAATATATGACTAAGATTTGTATGTCTTTACTAAATTAAATAAGGTCACTCCTTAGCTGGTACAATTTTTTATTAATTTCCAATATCTAGAATCAAATTGACTGCATAATTTGTAGGGCCCAGTATAAAATGAAAATTCAGGATCCCTTGTTTAAAATAATTAAAAATTTCAAGAAGGTGACAGCAGAATGTTAAACCAAACATGGGCCCTTCTGACCACAGAAACTTGTGTGACTAAACAGATCTTACACCCATGAAGCTGGCCCTTACTAGAATATTTTTTATAGCTTAGCAACTAAGAGAAAGAGACTGACTAAATCTGACTAAGGAGGCAATGTTCACTCCAAATTCCTAGGCAACCAGAAGCGCAGTGGATAGTAGATAGTTTGGCACAGCAATGTCTAGGGAAACCCTTTAAGGACTATAGTTTAATTGAGACTCAGCAGAATAGATATATAATTGACTATTCAAATGACTCACCAGGAATGGCCTATATTTGATCACTTGTTTGAGATAGCCAACACTTGCTGTGCTATGAATACAAGCTGTTCTCTTGTGTGGAGACAGTAGAAAAGTTTAAGCATAATATTGCTATGCTTCTTATATTAGAAAGAAAAAAATCTTAGATGGCATAAAATGTATAAAGCAGAAAAGGTTTTCTGGGGAATTTTCTTTAAAAATTCGATGAAACTAAAGATAATTAAAATCACTAATGTGAGTTGGTGAGTCTACTATATTATCTTTGTGTATAGGTATGCAAAACACTTAAAGATTCATCTTGCTTTATTTATGTAACATTGTTTAATATATTCACAGTATGCCTATTACCCATATCTCATAGATAAGAAATTGAGGTTCATAAAATAGTGGTGACTCTAATAATGTCAAAATTTAGTAAGTAGTTGAGGTACAAATAAAAAATAATTTGCATTTATTCAGGATATACTATATACCAAACATAATGCTAAGCAATTTCCATGCATTATTCATAAAGTTTTTATTAGAACTCTTTCAATTGAAAGTGACCATGTACTTACTGAAATTAGTTTTAAGAAATCATTTTTATGTGTGTTCAACTGGGAAATGCAGAAGACAGTCTCAAATATAGCTGAATTTGTGCTAAAATTATGTCAGGAATTTATGAGTTTCCATTAAAATGTTAGTCACTAAAAGATATGTACTTTAGAATGTCTATAAAACTCCCCATTACTTGTATCTACATAAAGCCATCTCTGTATCCTTTAGTTTAAAGATGAAAATATAGTTATCAACTGTCTTCCTTCTGGGGAGTATGTAAGAATGGTATTGTTTGAATGTACTCACAATGTAAATCCTCAGCATGTAGCAGCAAGGATGGCCCCAACACTTCTAGATATGCAAGTCTTTAACAGCCCTTACCTCAGAAAAAAAGAGGTTTCCACAGCCTAATTCTCAGAGAGGGCTGGGCCCTAACGTGTCTCTATGATCATTTCTACATGAATCATGGGGGCAAAGGAATGCCCTTTTGAAACAGCCTGTTATGTGTATCTTCCTGTGGCTGGAAATGTTACACCATTCCATAACTATGTAGATTCAAAATGAAAGAGGTGGTGTTTTTATCAAAAGTAGACTCAAGGTGTTATTATCAAAAGAAGGGGAAGTGATTCTGGGTAGGCTTTACTAACAGATGTTCATCACAAAAGGTATAATTATTATTTACATTATACACGCAAACAAATTGAGGCTTAAGGAAAAAAGGAAGATAATCTGCTTCACTGTAACTATATTGTAGACATGATGTTTTTCCCAAGGAAATAAAAATAATATCCCAATTCTGCAAAACAATAAAAATGATTCATATTGTGAGTACATTCAAGGAATGCCACTCCCAGAAGGAAGACATTTGATAATTATATTATCATCGTCAAACTAAAAGATACAGAGATGATTTTATGTAGACATAAGTAATTTAGTTTTATGGACATTCTAAAATGCACATTTTTAATGGCTAACATTTTAATAGGATTACCTGCTACTCAAAAAACCATAAGTTCTAAACTGTGAACTCTCAAGTGCTATATGAGTTTTTGTCTCTGAATCAGAACTGGACGTAGTACATGTCACACTGAAGGTGCTCCATATTTTTTTGTTAAATCAATGAGTGAAAATAGATGGAAGTCAAACCACATCTTAATTATTTACTTATTAGTGGATGGTACAGCCCAAATATTTCCTACATAGGGGACTGAATAATTTGTGAGTATGTCTTAAAAAGAAAGCTCTAGGTATCTACGAGAATTGCATTTTGAGAGAAACTGTCCCATTAATGGGCCTGCTTAAGGAAGAGCCATGGATGATTTCATATATATTGGTTCTTTCCCAGTGCCAAACTGGTTGAAATGACACAAACATTTGACAACTGAACTATCTGCTAAGTATTAGTTTATGATATGCTTCAGTTATGATTAAATTGGACCAAATTAAATCTGTCTCTTGAAAATCTGAACTAGAGATGATGGAAGTCAGGCAGTTTGTAACAGAAGCAGAAGTGTAAAGACATCCAGAATGGAACCTTGTAAATGGTTTACACTAGAGTTGAAGTATTTCTTTTTGAGGTCCCAAGTCCCAGAGAGCCCGTGCAGCCACCAAAGTTATTGATCAACTGCTAGAACTATTACTTTGTCTTTTTAAATATTCCAGTCTCAGTGAGATCTGGCACCAGGATAAAACAACTGTGTCATTCTGAGCACTACATTTTAAATGGGATAATGCCCAACCACAGGGTATCAGAGAAAGGCAGGTAAATGGTTTGGTTTTGAATTTGAATAAAGTATGCCTGAAGGAAATATTCATGCTTAGAACAGAGAGAGTATGGAGGTCATAAATATAAACTTTATATAGAGAAATGTAATAAAGAGACTGAGTACATTCTTGGTCCCTATAGAAGAAAGGCCAATGAATAAATAAATGAAACAAAGAAGTACATCTGTTTATATTCAGTTGAAGAAGAAATTTTCCAACTTTTTGCTGACTTTTGAAAAGTGATCTTGAATAATGAAATTGTAGTTATAAGATACTGTAAATATTGTATAATTAGAGATTCTTCAATTTAAAGAATGAGTTGTTCAGTTTTATAGAAATGTTTCCTTTTTTTTAGAAAGATAAGCTAATTTTCAGACTTAATGATACATTTTAGAGTTCTTCGTTCTTGTTAGGAAAAGACCCAAATAACTCTGGTGGTTTTTTTAGGTATTATTTTATTTAAAGAAGGCCCCCCAATTATGTAAGTTCGATGTCTCATAACACTTGATTTAACCATTGTTAATAGTGATGATTAACACTATTACAGGTATTTAAAGCTATTCCATTCATATTTGAATCGACAAATTGAATAACTATTCTCATTTATGCATAGAAAAAACTTTAATATGTGGAATTCTAATAAGAACAAATATTTTCATTTGTGATACACTGATTAAAATTGAATCAGTGTAATGAAAGAGCTCTGCAGAAATGCTAGATCATAAAGTTCCAATACAAGTCTAAATGTGGAAAAGTAAGGGAATTAAAATGGACATTTGTTGTCTTGAAAGTCAGACTTAAATAATAAATTTTCATCATAGAGCCAGCCCACAGTAGGCATCCAATAAATATTTGTTTCTTAATGGGGCTTTTGCATTTCTATAATCTTACTTAAACTTAATTTTCAGATAGAAGTGTTACTAAGACTTAAATTGACTTATATTTTTGAAAGAGTTTCAGATAATTTGACATTGTTTTACTTTTAGAAAAATATTTTCCCTTTAATGATCTTAAAATAAAATGGTCTTAAAATAAAATTTACTCATAATTACTGGCAAAACAAAAAAAATAACTAAAATAGGAAGACAAGCAATAAAAAAAGGGATGTTCCATCTTTTATTGCAAATGAGCCAAAGGTAAGTTTTGCATTATCATTTACTAGCCCATTTTTATAGCTACTTTTTGTGTAATATTTTATAAATGACATGTATAAAGTATGTTATAGGTTCTTTCAGAAGAAATGATTTATGTAAAATTTTGCTCTTATAGTAAGTTGAGGCATGAGGTGAAAAAGGAGCCAGCGGTCTCATTTGACAATACTTAATTCTTTTCAGAGTTGATTTTTTCTTTTTGGGAACTCCTGTGATCAAGGTTTCTTTTCCTGCAGTTTTATTTGGAACTATGGTTAAATTCAGTTTCTGCTCTGTCTCTGCTCAAGAAAGATGTCATTGCTGTCATGTAGAATGACAGTGTTCTCTTTCCTCACAAGCTACAGCAGGGAACCATACCACTCTCTTGTGATGTCTTAAAAAAGGAAAAAAAAGATGACCTTTTTGACAACATGACCTAAAACAAAGATGATTTTACACCTTCGTTCATCACACACACACACACACACACACACACACACACACACACACACACAAATCCTGACCTAGCTGTTAAAATTTCAAGGACTTCATTTTAGGTTTTTTTTGGTATCTTCTATTCCCCTAGAGTTTCCACTGTTCTTTGTGATGAACTGTTAGTATAAATTGGGAAATACCTTCAAAAACATCAATTTTCAACTGTGACATGTCTCTGTACCACAACCACAAATATTTTTTCTCTTTCAATTTATGTTTGCAGTATTTATCTTCCAAAAATAGTTCAGATTGTTACCAGTGCTGATTCTAAGGAAGTCAATCAGTAAAACAGAGTCATTTCAAAATTTTTAAATTACACCCAAGCCTGCAAAGCTTTGGAATTGTTATTTATTTTTGAGTATGGCTTAAGAAATGAATTTTAAGTTACGAAGTGTAGTTTGAAACTTCTGAGATCGAGTGTTCAAACTTTGTATCCTTACAAGACTCAGGGATTGTTCTGGCAAAATCTCTAAGTCTTGTTTTTCTGTATATAAACATTTTTAGTATCGTGTGATAGGTTTTCATTTTTTAGTTGGTAACCTTTTAAAGTAGAGTACATTTTTTTATTAAGAATTATTGAGTCTTTCAATTAGGTTCATAAAATAGAAACTATAAACATGAAATCATTTATGTCAGAATAATTCTTGCCCATGGAAAAGAGGACAGTTTGAGATGTAGGATTTGAGAATCACTAAATGATTCCTAGTTGTAAAGTCCTTTACAGCTCAGTTGACGTTAACCCTTCTTATTGACATTTCTCAACAGAATTTTTGAAAGTTCCAGTATCTGTGATAACTTACCTGTCTAAATTATAAATTTATAGTTACATGCTCATACATTAAAACTGTAACGACTTGATATTCATGATGCAGCTCATTAATTATTTTATTAGAAACATATTTTGGTGAGAAAATGTTTTGTTGCTCGATCAAATTACTCACAAATTTGCTTTAATCCCACTTTTCTAAATCTCACCTGGTTTCTTTTAAAACAAAAATATATGTGACTTGTAGGGTGGCATGATTATATGCTTAGTAAGTTTTTATGTGACATAAGAAACTATCTTAATTAAAAATCTCAACATAAGTAACATTTTCTGTATGTATTATGTTTATTATACATCTCTGTTTTTGGCAATCTCAAATTGGGAAATCTGAGTAAATTATTTATTTGCTTTTATATTTGGCCTATCTAATTTCAAATTTTCCCCTACATTTTAAGAACATCTAAAAGAACATTCCCAAGTGATAAAGAAAATTATGAAAACAGTGCAATTATTCTATGAATAGGTGTCTACATCTGAGATGAAACCACAGTTATGGTTCTCCTTTGAAAATTATTTTGAGTTGTGAGTTGAAATATTTTACAATGTCTAAATTCTCTCACAACTACAAACATGAGTTTCTTTTACTAGCTATTTATAATAATTATTATAAAAATTTATTTATAGTAATCTTTTCTGTCAGATGATCAGTCATTATGTGTCGATGTTAACAAAACTATGACAATGTCTTTAAAGTGGTTTGGAGGACTAAATAATATTCTTAAGGGCCAAACTTAAGGTTATCTATTAATGTTTTAAGAATACATACCTGGTTCAGAAACAGAACTTCTGACTTCATAAGAAATTTAGATATTCTTCTCTCATAGTCATGACTACACCAAATATATACCGAATATAAGATGTTCATATTCATTTCTTTTGAATTATACCTTATCTCAATTTAAACATGAGATTTAGAATAAAATCAGTTTTGCAAATGGTAATAGCTCAATATATAGAGTATCTTTTTGATGACTAATTACACTAATATTTTAAATTCTAAGTCAGTAATTTTATGTCTGTGTCTTTCCTTTAAAAAACAAAGTATTGTAGCATCTTATTGTTTCTTTCTCTCATTTAGATCGGGGTACTGTGCAGAAGGTGGTTGTTCTTCCTACTAACAGCTCTGCCAGTGGTGAGCTCATTCTGGAGGAGTTGGAAGTTTTTAAGGTTTGAACGTCTGTTAGTCTCAGAACATGTATGATGAATGGAACTCTAATCTCACAGTCACTTCGAAGGAAAAATATATTTGACAAAAGATCAAATAAATGAATGTTATAAATTTTTGAGAGTAAAAGAAACACCAGATAAAATGAAAAATATATAAAAAATATTTTCTGAAGTATTTTTATTCATTTCAAGCTATCTTAACATAAAAGGATTAGTTTTTCCAGCTATCATCACAATTTTAAAAATTTTGGTCATCATTATTTTTAAAAAATGAGTCTTGTGGTCAAGGTCTAGAAGATTTGCCATGAAAGGCCTTTTATCATTTGCTTCACAAGCCACTGAAACCCAAATATTTTCACATTATTGTTAGATAAACTTTCTCACATTTTTTAATCCAAGAATTTGAAGAAAAACTACTTTGATTTCTCTTGTTTTATTGTTTTCAATTCAAATGTCACTCTAACTAAAACAAATGTTTCTTTATCACTCAAAACTGAATGTTCTGTCTGAACTTGAAATTTTATTGTATTTTTCTTTCTGTCCTTGAATTTGGCATTAAAAAAATAAAAAGAAAAGAAAAACAAAAACAAAACAGCAAAAAAAAGGTACATGGAGAATTTCAGTCCTATAAGATCTTAACCTGCTCAGGGCAGAGTGCCTATTCTTTATGTATCTGTCAGCGTGAAGAGCAGATTTGTGGAGTCCTACGCCTTTTTTTCTCCTTAAGATGCAGGTCATTGTAGTTCAAGTGGACCTCTTATCTTCATTTGGAAAGTTAGGTAAAGGACAGACAGAGGAGCTGTTAGAATTAAAAAGAAACTTTGACATGGAATAAATCCTACTATAGACTACTATTTCCAACTAAACCAATTGATAAACATTGGACCTGGACATTAAAAGACAAGAGTCAGCCTATATCTGAGTAAAAGTAGCATTTCAGAACTCAAAAACAGATATCAATAGTCCAAATAAGTGCTTTGCTTAGTTCAGTGGACTGAAAATGTATTAACTTATTAATATACATTCTCAGTCACCAAAAATATTGAATTTTTATAAAGTGACCAAGATACAGTGCTGTTAGATTATGTTAATGTGAGGAAATATATTTTTAAAAGAATCAAATTAAATATAAAATCTGAGGAACTGTGGCAAATTTCCCAATGTTATTAAATTTATAATTTTTAATGCTAGACCCACTTTGTCATAAACTTTTTGTGATTAGTACATTAAAATTGTGCTCATAAAATGTTAACCAGGTGCATTAGAGTGCCTTTTCTATGCCTTGCTGTTTAAAGAAATTGATTTTTTCACTAGGTTAACCAGAATCTCATTATATGTAAAATATTTTTTTTTCCATTCAATTCAATAGGGACAAGTTGGCCAGCCAAAATAATATAAAGTACCTTATTCTGGACTTCTCTTGAAGATAGCAAAAATGTCATATTGCAGCACTTCATTTGTAATTCTGAAATATCTGTTTTTGGTAATCAGGAAGTGTTAATTAAGTGAGTTTGACACAAGCTCAAACATACATGTTATAGAAAGGTCTTAAAGAAATGTGATTTATTCTGATCATGTGCTAACTACTTATGGTCTGTTATTTGAGTTATGCTGGTGTTATCATCACGAAGAATAAACTTTCAGTGGAAAAATAGAGTCAGTCAAAATGCATGTGTCAGACATCAGCCCAAGAGAGAGACTAAAAAAGTTTGAACTTTCTTACGGATGCATGTGCCAGTGATTGATATGGCTAAATTGAGAGATACAGTTACCAAACACAGTTACTGTCTTCAGCGTGGTGTTTGTGTCACATTTTCTGAGGTGTGGTAAAAATAATTGGGTGTGTATGATATACTGTGATGGGCACATGAAGAAATAATGCATTTAAATTGAAAAATTTTCTTAGCTAAGTGTCACACTGATAGACTACAGAAAGTCCAATGTAACTTCTAAAAATCAGACATTTTGTTTTTTATAGAGTGCAGATCTACAATCTCTTCTTTTAATCCTTTGTTCAGAATATTTTTTGAAAATATGTCCAGCTCCTCTAAACTGAACTTTAATTGGAGGTACAATTATTAGAAGTTGCCTACATGGGTATAAGTTGTAATAGTTTTTGTATGTTTATGTATTTCTAAGCAATGATCAAAATTTGTTGTGATAGAGTATTTAGAGATATCATCATTTTCTCTTTTAAATATAAGAATGGACCACTCCAGAAAGTGAAATAATTGTGGGTACAGTTGATTTTGAGAGGTTGCTCCTACCTGAGTTATTCAAATAAAATTTCACAGATCTTCATCAGTTTATCAAAAATCTAATTTTTAATCTTTAAAAGTAACTAATAATGTTTAAGATGTAAAGTTATAAATAGAGTGACTTTTAAAATGGACTACTATTTCAGAAAGCACTTAGGTTTTTTCACTAATTCACATTTATCAAAAGAGGGCCCCTAGAAATATTTTCTTGTTTGCAACAAAAAGAATTAATAAGTATGGTTCAGGCTAATACATCTTTCCAAAGCAACTTTTGGCAGGTGAATAATAGTATCTTATACAGAGTGCTGTGTTGTGGAATAAGATGGTGTACCATTCCACAGCGCCCACTCAAATGCCCAGATTCAATCCTGAGTTATTCATTGGCTTTGATATTCTAAAATATACTTTTTTTAACTCTTTCAGATTTTCATTTTTTTCTAATAAATGTATCAATAGATGTGTTATAATTGCTATTTAAAAAAATTTAGGCATATATTTGTGTCACATATCCATCTTTACTACAACAGAAAAACATGTACTTTATAAACAAGTTTTGCTAGACTTTGAAAGTATATGTGTATATAGAGAGAAATGATGGTTTCTTGAATTTTAACAGAAAAGATAAATTTTTTTGAATGAAAATCCTTTTTAATGATTATTTGAGCAACTAACATAATGTTTTCTAATCTTTCAGAATCATGCTCCTATAACAACAATGAAAATTTCACCCAAAAAGGTAAAATCAACCCCATTTTTATTTTCTTTGCATGTAAAAAATGTTATGACTACAAAAATATATATTTTATAGTTTCTGAAAAATTTAGTATTACCAAAATAATTAATACTGTTTATAGTATATTTCAAAATCACCTTCAATTTTGAAGTAGAATTTACTAGCTATTAGTGGAGACAGAATGAGTTTATTTTTATATAAAAGTCCTTCCAAGCAGAAAATACACATATGCAGCAAGATATTCCAACATTTTGTATATACTATATTATCAAATATTACAGTGTTTGAAGCCAACCAAAATAAAAATAATCTTTCTGAAGGAAGAATTTAGCATGTTTGGGCTACTATAACATCACAATCATTCTCGGGGGCTTAGAATGAGTAACCAATCTCCTTTTGAATTCCTGCTGCTGTTGTATGTTCAAAATGCGCAATATATTCTTTTATGCTTATTTCTAAGGAAAAGCTATTTTTTAGGGTTATATGTGTCATTAAAAAAAATCTAAATGTCTCAAATCTAAGCCATATTAAGTTTTGGGATTTGGAGAAGAAAAATTAGAGTATGATTTTCAGAAATGTTAAATCTTCTAATTTGTGCCTGCCCATGCAAATACACAATGATCACAGAAAGGAAAAGCCTAGTTGTAATTTCCACATATATAAAACATGTACCTCTCTTGCCCTCAAAAGGGCCCCAGAACAAAAGTTCTAAGGGCCAAAGTAATGCAGTTAAGAATGCAATAGGCTTCAGAGTAGGGCTGACATGCACGTGAATCCCAACCTGACCATAATTTACAAACAAATCATTGAACTTGATTGAGCTAAATTTCTACCTCTGCAAGGTAATGCTTTTCTCACAAACAAATTAATTTATATAAGTTGCCTAAAATAAAGTAGGTCCTTGGTAACTGTTGTTTGTAAGAGCCTAAGACTTATTTTTCTTGGAACAAAGAATAAAAATTTTATGTGTTAGCACAACTGATGACATAACTTTAATGTTCTTCACCATATTTGGTCTGTTACAGATGAAGAAGTATTCCACAGTCAGTCTTGTACTCTTTTTCACTTGACTAAATTTTATGAAGAAAAATAAATAGGGTACAACAGAGCTAAAGATCTCATCTGTAAAAATGTTTGTATGGCGCATAACAAACATTTTCCCAAGTAACAAGAAGCCATTTGTCATTTTCCCCAGTATCCTAGGGAGCTGATCCCAAGGCAGAATTGCCTTTGAAGTCAGCAGGGAAGCCCTTTGTTTACAGTAGTTTAATGGAAAGTATAAGAGCGAAATTCAAAATGGACACAAAGCCGTTTGTGCGGCATAATAGTTTAGTATACAATTACAGATTTGGACTTGTAATTCAACCGGTGAACCTGTAGTTCACAATCCATCCCATTAAATTGCAATAAATGCACACATACACTCAATCAAAACTGAGTGTTAAGTCTGTTTTCAACATCTTATATTGTAGATAATGAAAAATGTTTCATTAAATCAATTAGATTAAGTAATTACTTGATTTAGGGGGAATTCATTTGCACAACTGCATATTGCATTATTTTTACAGTGTGAAAGAACTACACATTGCCAATGATATTTTATATTTACATAAATACCATGAATTTATTACCTTCCCTAGTGCTCAAACTATTGTGTCCATTTTATGCTCCTTTATTCTCCAATTTATTGTTACATTCCATATAGCAGAAGATAGTTAGATTAATAAAAAAAGAAATCACCTGTATCCTTCTTCAAATAAACCAGTTTCCCCAAAATCTTTAATGAAGCCAATACATTCACTGTATTATTTAGTAATGTACTCAATAAAAACTTATTTCAAATGTTCTTAGAGAAATGACTATTGTAAAAACATGCAGTTATTTTTTTCATGGTTTTAATGTCTCGAATGGGGATCAATATTTTTCAGTTCAATTTCTGAAAAACTAATTGATCTTTATAAAATAATTATTTTACATTAAACATAGAGTGGGATGTAACTCAAATGACTAATCAGAATTTAAAAATTACAAATTAATAGTTAATCAATAGTGTAGTACTACTATTTAACATTCATTGAGCACTTAGAAGCCAGAAGTTACTCAAAGCATTTTATATCGAGTTAGTCTATGCATTTAGCTCTTACAAAAACTCTGTAGGGTAAGTACTCTATTATCCCAATTTTACCAAAAGACAAAGCCGAGATTCAGAAAAGTTACACAGCAAATTTGTGGTTGAGCCAGGGTTTAAATCCCAGAAGTCTGCCTCCAGAGTCTACTGGACCAATGATGCCCCCACTGATTTAACTTTAAATATGATGTATGTAATATGAATATGTATAGATGTATATGTGTGCACATAACGTTCACATACATGTAATTCAAGTTCCAGCTTAGAGATTCTTTGCTAATTAAATTGTATAATATCAGTCTTTTGTAAAATATGAAGTGTCAGTGAGAAGTTTATCCCTTCCACTCCTGAGAACCGTTTTGTGCACAGCTAAAGGAACTGGAACAGTATCAAAAGAAACTTTTGGCACCCTGCAAATGAAGGAGGATTAAATCTTTATTTATAACTTAGAATGCTGAAGATCTCTGGATCATACAGAAAGTTTAAGACATGTCTAAATATAAATACCAATATTCTCTTAAATAATTTTAAAATGTCTCTAATGAGTAATATATTACTTTTAAAGACATGAGAAAATTTTTTTTTATTTTCTCTAATATTTACTATTTTTTTCTTTTAAATTTAAAAATGCCTTTTATTTCAGACTTGACTTTTTCAAATTTACAAGCTAATGGGTTGCCAGACTTATAAGAAAACTGCCTTGTGCTTTGCTAAGAGACAACATTCAAAGAGAAAAGCAAACATCATAATTTAAATCTGTAATGTATTAGCTCAAATCTGAGAGAACAATGAATCCCAATGTCTAAAACACAAAACCATTCTATATGGTGCTCTGAGCTTTTTTTTAAAACAGGAAAGTGGTAATGTTATAGGCATATTAACATAGGAAAATTTTATTTATTTTGGCTTTATATCCTTCTGGACTTTACTTCTCATTTTTAGTCTATTTCAAAATGAATTCAAGGGCTTGTGGGCACATATTATAATGTGTTCCTGCCGAAAGTCCTCTTTTAACTTCCACATCTGAAATAAATCATCATCATTCCTCTAACAGCAACAGTTGTATATGAGCTCCAATGAAGGGGTTTCCCAAGTGTCTCTGCATCGCTGCCACATCTATGGAACAGCCTGTGCTGACTGCTGCCTGGCCAGGGACCCTTACTGCGCCTGGGATGGCCAGACTTGCTCTAGGTTCTACCCGACTGGGAAGCGGTGAGTACTAAACATTCAGCTGAAAGTTAGAATTAATGTCACCAGACAATTAAGCAGTGCTCCACATCTTTACAATCAGCTCTATTGTGGTATCCTTTGGAAATGACACTAAAAGCAGCAGCTTTGTTTAGCACCACATGTATTCAGTCTTTGAATGAAAAAAAAAAAATGACTGCTTTATAACTTGAGATGTGTTAGAGTACAGTACTTTGGAAAAATTCCTTTCTCCTTTTAAAGCACCTCTGTAATACAATCCCCACATGTGACCTATCAAATATTTCAAGTAATATCTATCTTTTTTTTACATTAATTAATTTTTATCTTTTCTATTTTATATGTTTTATTGAGTTTATCCTTAAATCTTACTTTACTAGGCTTTTCTTGCACCACTTAATTCTTCTGTAATTGAATGCTTATGCTAGTTTAGGGAACAGGAGCATTGCTCCAAGATGGGTACCATGAATTGCCTTCAAAACCTTGATTCTTTACCCTTTAGGATGGTGAATGCATGATTGCTGTTTGGATTAAGAGAGGAAGATGTTCTTGGGCAGTGTCTTATATCCAAAGATTTAGGCGGAAAACTCTGAACCAACTTGCACAAAGTTAGAAGGGACCACCAGTAATGAAATTGGCTATCGAACAAAGAATATAAAGAATTTAGTGTCAGCCAGGGTAACAAATATTTTCAGTCATACCTTAATGTGGATCATGATGGGCAACAAGGCCAAAACCTATAAAAATTACTATCAGCAGGAGAAAGCAAATAAGACCAACCATGAGCACTAATGATCTTTCAAGTACAATCATGGAGGTGATGGTGTTTTATAGCAACTTTATTTTCTGTTAGAGGTATAGGATTCTAAAGACATTGACAGTTTAAAACAATGCTTGCACTTTTGCATGTCAAGATTGTTTTGATATTTTTATCTATTAGTTTGACAAATTTGTATCATGGGACAATTGTTTACCAGGCAGTGTTCTAGACCTAGGCATATAACATGAAAAACAGCAACAACAACAACAAAAAATTTCTACCATGAGGGATAATAAATTCTAGAGGGGGAAGAGAGACAATAAACAAGGAAATAAAGAACCCTCTAGTATATCAAAAAATGAAAAGGTCTATGAATTTAAAAAGGCCAAAGGAGGGAGATAAGGGATATGGAAAGTGGGTATTTGCAATGTTAAATGGGTGGGCTGGGAAGGCCTTACTGTAGACGTGATGTTTGAACAAGGACTTGAATGTGAAGAGGAATGACACTATGGCATTATTTGAAAGAATAGCATTCCAAAGAGAGGGACCACAAATCCTTAAAGCTGAAGTGAAATGGAAAACTATTAAGAGTTTTTGAATATGTGAGTGATATTATTTGACTTTGGTTTAATAAGAACATCTGGTTGGATTTGACTGGGATTGGGGTAGGGAGAGGATAAGGAAGAAGAGATAGAAGCTGCAGGACAATTAGACTACTGTAGTAATCCAAGTGAGATATAATGATGGCTTGCACAGGGATGATAGAGGTGGAGGTGGCAAAAGTTGTCTGATTCTGGATAGAGCTCACAAAATCTGCTGATGTGTTACATGTGGGATGTTAAAGAAATAGAGGCCTCAAAATTGAACCAAATTTTCAGAACTGAGCATTGGAAATATATAGATGGCATTTAATGAGAAAGAGAAGACTGTGGAAGATGTAGGTTTTGGTGGAGAAAGATAAGTTAATGGTGCCCATGAGATAGACAAGTGGAGATATTGAGTAGGCAGTTAGAGAGATGAACTGGAGGAGAGAAGAATGGCCTGGGCTAGATAATTTGAAAGTATTTTGTATTTAAAATCATAAGCTATAAAGAAAAATACCATTTTTTAAACCAAGTCTTTAGTATCTATGTTCAAAGACCCGTGTTCCTATGTGTCAGTATAAGATTTAATTAGGAGGTCTGTGGCTTCTAATAATTTCTACATAAAATTTCTAGACCTCATTACTTTGAGATCTTCTTTCTGCACCAGGCTGGAGGTCTAATGTTGGACATAAAGTGTGACAAAAGCAAATTCCGAATATAATCTCAAATTAAAATGATTTTTATGGCCACTGTTTCTATTTTTAACATTTGTTTTTCACTCCCATTTATGATAGCAGTGATATTCAAAATTTATTATCACAACTGTTTGTAAGGCACTGTTTCTTTTCTTGGTCAAGAATTCTAAAATATGGCATCTCTAAAACCTGGAATATAATCTTTTGTCTATTAAACAGATTTAGTGCTGAAGGAAGCTAAAGTACTACACTTTCTAAGACAGTGATGTGGGGACCAGAAAGTGAATCTTACCATAGTCCTATAGTCATACCAATCTCTTCTATAATGCGAAAGAATTGGAGATTAGCATCCTTTCCCTATAAAACTCTCAGACTAAGGCTTTGGCTAACAAGCATTTTTACTAACAAACAAGGAATATATCTCAAGTAAAATTCCATACTATATATATAGGCTATCATTGCACATTTGAGATATTGTTTACATTTACAAGTTTCTATTGAAATATGAGTTGACTCATTTGAGTATGAATTGACTCATTTGTTCTCATATCATCCCACCTATTACAAACCGAGTTATCCTTTCAATATATATATATATGTAAACATAGATTCCACATTGTCATCCTAATGTCGAAATCTTAATCATGTTCTTATAGTAAACAAAGAACTGAAATTATCTTACAATTTTTTAATGTTACAATACTTTGCCCGGTATTAAACCATGTATTATGGGTTTGCTGTTAGAAATAATAAATGAATTTAGTAAAATTGTAAGATACAAAAACAATATGTGGGGTGATTCCACAGAGTACTGGTTAGCACATCTGCTTTACACACAGAAGATCCTGGGTTCAAGCCCCAGTGGAACCACAGTCGATACTCTGGGTGCACTAGGCTCCAAGTGTGCACCAAGCCCCAAGTGTGCATCGCAAGCATGTGGGAGGAGACACCCCATCTTCAGAGATCCAGTTCTTAAGGGGAGATGGCAACCAGGGGTGGAAGTGTGTGTGTGTGTGTGTGGGGGGGTGATTTAAAAAATATATATGCAAAAATCCATTACATTTTTACACACTACTAATGAATTATCAGAAAGACAAATTAAGAAAACAATTCCATGACAATTGTTCAAAAAGTGAAATACCTGGGACTAAATTTAATCAAGGAAGTGAAAGACCTGTACACTGAAAACTAAAAGACAATGATAAAAGAAATTGAAGATGACACATATAAAAGAAAATATATTCTATACTCATGGATTATAAAATTAATATTGTTAATATATCCATACTACCTAAAGCAATCTACTGACTCAATGCAATCCTTATCAAAAGTCCACTGGCATTTTTCACAGAAATAGAACAAATAATCCTAACATTTGTCTGAAAATAAAAAAGACCCTGAATAGCCAAAGCAATCTAGAGGAAGGAGAACAAAGCTGGAGACATCACAATTCCTAATTTGAAACTATATTACAAAGCTATATTAATCAAAACAGTATAGTATTGGTAGAAAAGACACATAGACAAAGACAAGCACATAATAAAAGCAGTGGGTCAACCAATACTAAAGCTAGTACAAAAGTTAAAAGGTAAAAGTAGGAATATCATGCGTAATTACAAAAATAAATTAAGGGATACATACGAACATACACACAAAAGAAAAATGACCAAAACAAAAATGTGGAGGAGATGAGTAAAAATAGTAGTGATTATAGAATGTATTTAAGCCTAAATGACCATCAACTTAAAATAGAATGTTATAAACATAAATTGGAATATATGATGCACATGGTAACCAAAAGCAAAAATCTACAAGAGATATACAAAAAATAAAGAGAAAGGAATTCAAACACACTACAGAAAGTCATTAACATATGAGAGAAGAGAGCAAGAGAAAAAGAAAGGAACAAAGAACTACAAAACAATCACAAAACAGTTAATAAAATGGCAATAACTACATACCTATCAATAATTACTTTAAATGTAAATGGATTAAATCCTCCAATTATAAGATGAATGGATAAAGAATATGTGGTACATATATGCAATGGAATATTTCTTGGCCATAAAATGAATGAAGTCTTAAACATGGATGGACCTAAAGCCTATTGAGCTAAGTGAAATAGATTGGACAGAGAAAGATAAATACCATATGATTTCACTTATGTGTAGAATCTAAAAAACAAAATAAATGAACAAGGAAGACAGAAGCAAATTCATGCGGAGAACAAACTGATGGTTGCCAGATGGGTTGGGGGGCTGGGCGAAATAAATGAAGAGATTAAGAAGTACAAATTGGCAGTTACAAAACAGTCAGGAGATGTAAAGTACAGCATAGGGAATATAGCCAATAATGTAATGACTAAGTGTAGTGTCAGGTGGATACTAGACTTATCAGGGGGAACACTTTGTAAGTTATATAAATGTCCAACTATTGTGCTATACACCTGAAACTAACATAATATGAATATAACTGTAATTAAAAAAAAAGATACATACATCAATGGAACAGAATAGAGAACCTGGAAATAAACCCATGCTTATATGGTGAATTAATTTATGACAAAGGAGCCAGAAAATAGGATGAGGAAAAGATAGTTTCTTTAATAAATGGTACTGGGAAAACTGGACGGCCACATGCAAAGAATGAAGCAGGACCATTATCTTATGCCATACACAAAAATTAACTGGAAAACGACAAAGACTTCGAATGTAAGGACTGAAACCAAGAAACTTTAGAATAAAACATAGAATAAGAAGACACTGGTCTTGGTGATGAGTTTTTGGATTTCACTCCAAAAGCAAAAGAAACAAGAGCAAAAATAAACTATTGGTACTATATCAAACTAAAAATACTTCTGCACAGCAAATAAAATTATCAACAAAATGAAAAAACAACCTACTGAATGGGAGAAAATATTTGCAAATCATATGTCTGATAAGGGCTTAATATCCAAATATGTAAAGAACTTATACAAGTCAGTAGCAAAAAAAAAAAAAAAAACAAACAATCCAATTAAATTATGGGCAGAAGATCTGAATAGACATTTTTTTCAAAGACGTACAGATAGCCAACACGTATGTGAAAAAAATGTTCAACATCAATCACTAAGCATCAGAGAAATGTAAATCAAAACCACAATGATATATTACCTCATACCTGTTAGAATCACTGTTATCAAAAAGATGAGAAATAAGTCTTGGTGAGGATGTAGAGTAAAAGGAACCTTGTGCACTGTTGGTGGGAATATAAATTTGTGCATGCACTATGGAAACAAGTATAAACGGTACTCAAAAAATTAAAAATAAAACTATATGATCCAGCAATTTCACTTTTGGGTATTTAATTGAAGAAAACAAAAACACTAATTCAAAAAGATATGTGCACCCTCATGTTTATTGCAGCATTTTTTCAGTATATATATATTATAATATATATAATACAAAATCAATATATATACACAATAGTATACTATTCTGCCATAAAAAAGAGTGAAATCTTGCAATTTGTGACAATAAGGATGGACCTTAAGGGCATTATGCTAAATGAAATAAGTCAGACAGAAAGACAAGTACCATATAACTCACTTATGTGAAATTTTAAAAACAACAATAAGCCAAGCTCATAAATACAGAGAACATATTGATGGTTGCCAGAAGTGAGGGATGGAGGATGGGAGAAATGGGAAAGTGAATCAAAAAATACAGACTTCCAGTTATAAAATAATTAAGGATGAAATACAGTTTGATGACCTTAGTTAATAATACTGTATTGTGTATTTGAAATTTGCTAAGAGAATAGATTTTAAAAGTCCTAATCACAAGAAAAAAAAATATTTACAACTATGTATGGTGACAGATGTTAAACTTATCATGGAGATCATTTTGTAATATATACATGTATTGAAAAATTATGTAGTATACTTGAAACATATATGCCAGTTATATCTCAATAAAAAAGTATAAACAGGAAAAAAACATATATCATGGGTTGAGAAAGTAGTAACCATCTATAGAGCTATCTTGATGATCTCTAGTAATGTCTTAATTCTATCACAAAGCCGAGACCTGCAATATGTATATGATATTCCTTGGCCTACCTATACTTGTCTTTGACTTACATACTGGAATTTTCATTAAAAATATCCATACTACTTAAATTCTCCAAATTATTTACAAACTTATTAAGCCATATGCTTATAGTGACTGCAAAACATGTTTGCAGAATTAATTATTTCCTAAATTCTAATATGTAGTACTTATCTTCCCTAGAGATTAAATAGTAATGATGAAAAATGCTATTTTTTCCACATTTATTTACTTTAATAGTGTTAACTTACCTGGTTTTATTATAATTGTGCTATCTGTTTTTTTGGAACACAAAGATCACATAGAAGAACTCAGAGCAATGATGGAAACAGAGAAATAGAGTTATATGTAGAAATCACTGGAGGCCAGACTTTGACACAACAAAGTTGTTATATATCATTGGCTCAGTAGTTTTCCCCTTTTTAAAAGAAGTTAGTTTATAGTAATCAATATAAGCTTTTTTTCCCCCTCTTCACCCTCAAATATCTTAAATATTTGGGCATTTGTATCAAATATTGCAATTTAAACTCAAATGCTATTTATTCTGGATTCAGATATGTAGTTAGAAATTTTAAGACAAGATAATCAGTTCAGTCTTCAAGTAAATATATGTTTTCTATGCAAGAAGAAAATAATTTCATTTTTTTGTCCAAGGGAGTAGACTATAATGGGGAAACATTGGCAACTTGAGCCATATCTGAAGCCTTGCATGCAATATAATACTCTGCTTACCAGCACACTTTTGCGATGCTATATGAATGCCTTATAAGAAATCTACACTACACTACAAAGCCAAGTCATAACAATAGTTTTCTGTACCTAAATGTCTAAAAGCTATGTGATACTGTAAATTCAAATTACCTTGCTTGTGAGTTCATATACATGAGTAAACCATAACATAGAGCTGATCACAGGAAATAAATTTAACCATTGCAATATTTCTTGTCTAGATGGCCAAAAATAACCAATTCAGCCATAATAACTCTCATGTGGTGTTCATGTAATATACACTCACAGTTGGCTGACAGTACATAATGCTGTGTCCTAAATATATAGCGAATACGATGCAGTAAATATGTGATATAGGAGCTCTTCTAGAGTACAGTAATAATCGTATTTTCTGAGACAAGAGTGATTTCCACTAGTTTGTGTTTTTGTGATTGTATAGAAATATATAATTGAATAAGTCTCATGTGACTTTTTAGAGGAAGCATAGTTAAATGACACAAAATTTTATACACGTATTTTCATAAATATATGTACATACTCAAGGAGTACATAAACTATTAATTATTTACTATAACATTAAAATGAATTTTTTCATTATTAATGACTTTGAGATTAATTTTGCTTTGTAAATTTGATAACCCCTGTGAGATTTTAATATTTCTGTTCTTCTTACTGAATATTTTAATTTATCTTTAAGAGTAAAAATATTGAGAGACTTAATAACTAACCCAATTATGTGATGTGCTCAGTCTTATTTATATACTTCTCAGCATTGATAGCAAAAAATCAATTTATCTACATACTCTCAAAATTTCTTTTATTAAAATTGTTGGGGTGACATTGGTTAATAAAATCAAATAAATTTCAAGTGTACAATTCAACTATATGTCATATGTATATTGCATTGTGAGTTCACCACTAAAAGTTAAATTTCTTTCTGTTACCAAATATTTGACCCCTTTTACCCTTATTTACCTCTTCCTTTCTCCACTTCCCTCTGGTAACCACTAGTCCACAGTCTGTGCCCATTAGTCTCTTTGTCATATTTGTTTGTTGCTTTCAGTTTTATATCCCACATATGAATGAAATCATATGGTTTTCAAATTTTTCTGTCTGACATTTTGCTTAGCATGA
Organism: Eidolon dupreanum; assembly: GCA_028627145.1. Lineage (NCBI taxonomy): Eukaryota > Metazoa > Chordata > Mammalia > Chiroptera > Pteropodidae > Eidolon > Eidolon dupreanum. Next base: position 35,375,355 of record CM053514.1, read on the forward strand.
TTATCTCAAGATCCATGCATGTTGTAAAAAATGGCAGTATTTCATCTTTTCTTATGGATGAATAATGTTCCATTTGTATATGTACCACATATTCTTTATCCAATCATCTTTGGTTGCTTCCATGTCCCAGCCACCAGGGATAATGCTGCTATGAATATTGGGGTACATATATCTTTGCAGGTAAATATTTTCAGGTTTTTTGGATAAATACCCAGAAGAAGGGTTGCCACGTCATATAGTAATTCTAGTCTTAGGTTGTTTTTATTTTCCCCGAGGAACCTCCATACTGTTTTCCAAAGTGGCTCTACCAATTTGCAGTCCCACCAGCAGTGTATGAGGATTTCTTTTTCCCCACAACCTCTCCAACACTTGTTATTATTTGTCTTGTTGATGATAGCCATTCTAATGGGTGTGAGGTGGTATCTCATTATGGTTTTGATTTACATTTCCATAATAACTAGTGAAGCTGAGCATTTTTTCATCTATCTGTTGGTTATTTGTGTCTTCTTGGATGAAGTGTCTGTTCAGGTCCCCTGCCTAGTTTTTAATTGAATTGTGCTTATTTTTTTTAATTATTATTGTTGAGTTGTATGAGTTCTTTATATATTTTGGATATTAGGCTCCTTTCAAAGACATCTATTGCAAATATATTCTCCCATTTGGATGGTTGCTTCTTTGCCTTGTTAATGATTCCTTTTGCTGTGCAGACAAAATTTTAAGACAGTTGCCTTTCTTGTCTCTTATAGCAATGTTCATATTCATGATTCATTTCTAAGAGAATGCCAGTTGCTTTATTTTGATTTATTGTACTATGTAATGCAAATAAAACTTAGCTAAGACTAAGATGAAGGAAAATAAATAATTTAAAACTTTTATTTAAATGATGACTAACTTACAAAGAATGTAACTAAATTTTTGAAATGCTTAAGCTGGTGATATGTAACAACTAAATGCAATTAATGAAGCTTAATTGGATCCAGAATAAATTTTAAAAAATCTATAAGGGATATATTAAGGAAAACTAAGGAAATTTTAATATAAAATGCATATAACATGATGTTATTGAAAAAATATTAATATCCTTAGTATAATAATAATATGTAGGAAAATTACTTATTCTTAGAAGACACATGCTAAAGCATGTAAGTGCAAAACATTAGTTCCACAAAACATTATCATGACATACTTGTATATGCAAGAAAAAATAAATATGGCAAAATACAACAATTCATGAATCTAGATATATCAGTGTTCATTGTATTCATATATCCACTTTTCTATGAACTTGAAATTTTTCAAAATAAAAGTCAAGGTAAAATCCTTATTTTAGTAAATGAATGATTTTGCTTAACTTTATATTAAATATACAGATTCTATCTCTATATCACTTGTTTTGGAAAAATTTTAATATATCTGAAAACTGTTAGAAAGTATTGACTTTTTAAAGAAAAATATGCTCATTTAAGAAACAAATTTGTAAGATGGAAGATGTTAGTGAATTTATACTTTTGGAGTTATCATCTTACAAAAATTTAGATTAATGTCTCTACAGTAAAAATTTACACTATTAATTTGGAATCTAACATTTACTTAATAAATGCACATAATAGAAAGTTTATAACTATTCTATCACAAGTGGTGGATGAGGAGAGTCTGAATTAATTTAGATCAAAAGCAGGGTAAGTACTCACCCTATCATTGATGTATTGAACAAGAAATATCAAATATCAGACCTCTTTGCTTTATAGAAGTTTAGGCAATCAAAAAACTGTGAAATTTAAAATGTTCTCTTTTAATTGTGGTATAATTGACAAAGTTAATTCTGAGTCACTTTTATATATTTCTGCACTTATAGGAGGAGCCGAAGACAAGATGTGAGACATGGAAATCCACTGACTCAATGCAGAGGATTTAATCTAAAAGGTATTAAAAGTAAGCAGTGGTCAAGCGTGTACAGAGTAGCAATGCTCTATATCACATTTCAGTAAGAGAAACCTCATAAGAGATTCAAGTATTTCATTTTAAAGAAGGAACTGCTATAAATTCTTGGTATTCATATATAGTAATTATAAATTGAATGTTATTTATATGTATACTAAGAATTGTAAAAAACAAAAGTCTAGGAACACAGATGCCTAGATATGTAGTTGGTAAGTCTTTCAATTACAGATCTTCTTAGCTGTTATTTTCTTTCTGAGGAAAAGAAGTACTTTTTTAAATTTACTACTGAAGAACAAAAAGAATAGCACCTTGTTTGTCTTTTATTTGGGTAGATATACATAACACAAAATTTACCATTTTAACCATTTTTAAAGCTTGCAGTTCTGTGATATTAAGAACCTTCACATTGTTGTATAACCAGCACTACTACCATCCATCTCCAGAACTTTTTCACCCTTTCAAAGTGACACTCCACACCCATTAAACACCAACACCCTGTTCCCCCTCCTCAACTTCTGGCCGCCACCATTCTACTCTCTGTCTTTATCAATTTGATTACTTTAAATACCTTATATAACTGGAATCATACAACAGTTGTCATTTTGTAACTGGCTTATTTCACTTAGCATAAGGTCTTCCTTAATATTCCTTCATGTTGTAATGTGTGAGAATTTCTTTCCTGCTTAAGGCAGAAAAATATTCCTCTGTGTGTGTGTGTGTGTGTGTGTGTGTGTGTGTGTGTGTACACACATATTTTTTATTCATTTATCCATTGCTAGACACTTGAGTTGCTTCTGCCTTTTGGCTATTGTGGATAATTCTGCTCCAAAAATACATGTACTAGAGTGTCTTTATTGAACAATTTATAACCATTCCATATACTTTTGACAGTTCCACCTTATGTCTTACAATTAATCGAACCTCATTCTTTCTGTCCTGACATGGAGATATCATGTTATTATACTTTACTCACTAATCTTCTCATCCCACCTCAGCCACACCAACAGAAGTATCTCTAGGTGCTACAGATGTACTGTTGTTAACAAATAACACTGAGAATTCTACTGCTAATCTTTTTGAGTCTGGGTATTGCCTGTGTGTGTGTGTGTGTGTGTGTGTGTGTGTGTGTGTGTGTGTGTTTAGTAAAGAATGCCATTCTTGTTACTAACTACAGCAACTACAAGGAGAAAATTAAGACACGTTTTGCCTAATTTTCCATACATCTAATTGAGGGAATACATCCAGGTTACCTTTTCTCTACTATTTTATAAATCTTTGTGTCATTTCTCATGAATAGTCATAGTAGCCATAGTGGTAGGAATATTGTCAGTGAATGTAATGATAAACAAACATAAATGTTGAGTTTGTGTCATAACTGTGCTAAATGATTTTTTTGTCAATTTTCTCACTTAATTCTCAAGAAGCTGTACTAAAGTAGGGTCTATTTCTATTCACACTTTATAACTGAGTATTCTGTACATGTCTAAGCTATCACATGATTATACAAAATGCTTGTCCTAATTTAAGAATTTCAATAAGGAACCTATATGAAAATATAATAGTCTAGGTTTTAGAACCAAGTAAAATTGAAACATAGAAAGATCAAATAATTTGGCTAAGGATATACAGCCAGTAGTGGTGAAGTCAGGATTTTACCTCAGGTGCCTCTGATTCCAAAGCTTGTGCTTTCAACCAGTACATCCCACTGTGGCTACACCTTGCTTTCTGCCTTTTCCAAATATTTCTGAATTTATTTATACTACATTGAGTATGGAGTTTAGGAGTGGGATGAACCTGACTTCAGTATTGCCTGGGACTTATTAACTCTTTAGAAAATATATGTTTCCTCATAACTCACAGACTCAGTTTGTTCAACTGTGAAAAGCTGAGAAAACCTAATTCACAAGGTTATTGTAATAATTTAATGTCCAAAGTGACAATAAGTTCATTCCTATTACTGTTTCAATTACTATTTTATACAAAGTAGTTCTTGAATAAATATATATTCCCTTATGTCTTTATCTCCTTCCCTTTAGATTAAACAAAACAGGTAAACAATCTGTAATAGTCTGCTTGTTAAATGATTAAAACTGCCTTTTGGGGGCTGCCGTAATGATCACAATTTTAGAGAGGAATAAACACTCATATAGGAGAATATGCTCTAAATTCCATTCTCTCTCTCTCTCTCTCATTTCAGCATATAGGAATGCAGCTGAAATTGTTCAGTATGGAGTAAAAAATAACACCACTTTCCTTGAGTGTGCCCCCAAGTCTCCTCAAGCATCTATCAAGTGGTTGTTACAGAAAGACAAAGACAGGAGGAAAGAGGTGAGTAACGCAGCACAGCAGCAATCAATCAGGGCTTTAGAAGGAGCATTAAATCACCATCCCTCAGTGAGGTTCAGATCAAAGGAAAAGGAAAGGCATATGAACATCTTTTTATGTCTTTGGGATGACAAGTGCCACCCTCTGTAAAATCCTTTGTCTGTAGAGTTGATGGATTAATTAGAAATCCTCTCTGCCTGCTCACCTCTGTAACATGGTGATTGAAACAAGAGCTTGGGCACTCAAAGTGGGGTATTGATGTGAGGAAACATTTGTAAAAGAAACAAGATGTATATAAATCCAGCAACCAAGGTCTCACACAACAGCACCTTTGTGTGATTCATAGGATAAAGGGGGCTTTAAAAAAAAGTTCAATTTTTCCTCAGCAAGAAATTACACTAAACTATAACCCTTATGGAAAAGAGCATTTTTCTACTGTGTGGTAATCTGTTTCCATTGCTTTATTATTTATAACTCTCAGGTTTTGGTTAAGTAATATATGAAATCATTGTTTATGGGACCATTGCCTTTATTTAGTGGTATGGAAAAAATACTACATTTTCAAATAAAAGGACACTTACATTTACCTTTCTCTAATTGGAAAGAGCTGTTTTAAAAGGTAAACATTGTAAAATGGCTTAGGGTGGAATATTATAAGTAATGAATTCTATAATATTGATGTCACAGTATCCTAACAAATGACAGAAGAATAAAAAGACTATATATATATATAATATTATATTATATTTATTATTATATTATATTTTATTATATATTACATATGTGTGTGTATATATATTATATGTATATAGACTTAGAGGATTCTAAAATGTAATGCTGTTAGCAGTACATCAAAATGTCTGATGGAGCAAAGGAGAAAAGGGAGCCAGCCTTCTTCATTTACGTGTATTCTGTTGTGGGTAGTTTTGGTGCTGCGTATTAAATTAATTAGGGCTATGTAGAATCACACATCCCAAGCTATAGACTATAGACACTGCATCAGATACTGAAATATATATTGGCTCCATATGAGAAAATACTTTCTAACAATCAGGCCCGCCTATCTGAAGATGTTATAAGCCACTTAGGAAATTGCATGTCCCTTGTCACTGGAATATTAAAATATAGGCTGACAACCATTTACATAAGAAGGGGTTTAACTATCTGGAGAAAATATGAGCTAGATGGACTTCAAGACCCCTTCTTGCCCCAGGAGTCTATGGTACTAAATTTAAAAAGTTTTTCATTAACAAAAATTTTGTATTTGATATCTATTTTCTTTGCTAGAAAATCTGTAATCAAAGAAGTCTTGAAATTTCTACAGTTGAATTAATTTTAAATTCTTTTGAATAGTTGTGGATCATAATAATAATTGTCTTGCAAAGTAACATGGGGTAGAGATCATAATGTGTGAGGACGATTATCATACAGAAATGGAGTTCTTAGGCTAGAACATGACATAAATCATCCTTCCTGAAAAAACCCATCTGTATGTATGTGAACTGGAAATTTGAAACTCAAACAAGGATTATCTAACAAGAATAAAATGTTTTTCTTTTATTTAGTAGAAAGTGCAATACGTGAATATAATTTCTATGATTTAAATTATATTAATTTATATTAATTTGAGTCAATTTCTTTTTTCCTCAGTGAAAGAGCATTCCAGAGTATACATGTCAAGAAAATTTTTACCACTTAGATTGATAATACTGTAACTGGAACTGTAAGGAAGATGTATTTCAGCATTTATCTGATATCCAGTAAATGATATGTTTGGTGGTTTTTTTTTTTTTTTCCAGCATAAACCTGTAAAGTAATTAAATATTAACCTCATAGCTTTTCATTAGCTTTCCTTGGAAAATAAAACCACTTAGAAGACTTACAAGACAGTGACGTTCCAGATTATATTTAGTGATTCCTTAGTGTGAGAAAAATGGAAAAAAACCCTTAATGTCCAAAACTCTGCCTCTGCTTATATGATTTTTAATTAGAAGAATATTCATTTATTTATTGAGAAAAGGTAAAATTCAACTTTTTAATTGCGGCTTCATGTTTTTACTAATAAGTGCGTATTTTTATTATAATAAAAGGCAAGAATTCCAGGATGAAATAGATATTTTAAATTATATGTGAATTTCATTTCCTATATATGTTGACTGTGAGTCACATTCCAAAAATAACCAAAATTCTGAGCTTATCTGTGGAAAAATTACTTCTGTCTGAAGGGAATGAACTTTGAGTTCTTTTTGGAAATATGGGTGATAACTTAACTCTCTTTAAGAGATCCAGTACCCCTGAGACAAGATATCCTGTGCAAAAGAAGGCAGTGATATTGGCCAAAAATTTATGATCGCTAAGAAGAAAGTTAATTAGTATTCCATGATTTTGCATGGAATATGTTGGCCATATCTTTTTAGAAGATATAGAGTTGGGTTTTCAGAATTTTGATGTCTCTCTTTTAGGTTAAGCTGAGTGAACGAATCATAGCCACTTCACAAGGACTCCTGATCCGTTCCATTCAAGATTCTGACCAAGGACTGTATCACTGCATTGCAACAGAAAACAGCTTCAAGCAGACCATAGCCAAGATCAACTTTAAAGTTTTAGATTCTGAAATGGTGGCTGTTGTAACAGACAAATGGTCCCCATGGACCTGGGCTAGCTCTGTGAGGGCTTTACCCTTCCATCCGAAGGACATCATGGGGGCATTCAGCCACTCAGAAATGCAGATGATTAACCAGTACTGCAAAGACACTCGGCAGCAACATCAGCAGGGAGAAGAATCCCAGAAGATGAGAGGGGACTATGGCAAGTTAAAGGCTCTCATCAACAGCCGAAAAAGTAGAAACAGGAGGAATCAGTTGCCAGAGTCATAATATTTCCTTACGTGGGGCTTATGCTTCCAGTAGCAAATGGTCTCTCTTCAATGATCAAATTTTGAACAAAGAATCTTGTTCTTTACCCATAGGAAATTTCCTGAGAAAAGTGGTTACATACTCCTAAAGTGAATGTTACATGAACTGAATTGAGCATGCATTTTTTGTATGATATTGACTAGCACTAGACATGTCATGGTCCTCATGGCGCACATAAATATTTAAATTAACCCAGATTTTATTTATATCTTAATTTACCTTTTCTTCAAAATCAATATAGCAGCTATAAAACTAGAATTTTTACATCCCTTAAATGAACAAGGGCCATAACCCTGTGATCTTTCTTCTTTGTTTTAAGGGTTAGATTTCTAATTGTTACTGATTTTATATATGAAAACAAATTCTAACTTTACAACTTTTACATAGTAAAAGTTGTATAAATGCATGTGACAGAGTAGCTGTCAAGAAATGTAGAATAGAAAAAAGACAAGGAAGAGGGCATCTAAAAACTGTATAAAACAAGTGATTCATAAAGAGAAAATGAACTGTTTATATGCTTCCAGTGAAATATGTTATTAGTTACTTTTAAGTTTGTAAAAATTGTCAGTTGCTGGTATCTGTCGTTGATCTTTATTCCTTTGTTTCAGGAAGATAAAATGAATGACCCTCGCTATAAATACCTTTGACTAGAGTTATGTTAGTGAAGCATTTAAGTTTATATTCTTATGCTATCATCTTCCAAACAAAGTACTTTCTTTTTTTGGAAGTTATTTAAGTTATTCTAGACTCAGAGAATATAATCTTATACTGTTTAATCGATTATTGTGTTCGTTCTAATTTTTCAGTCTGTGTGGCAAATTAAACAATATAAGAAAAAAATTGGAATGTCAAACTTTTATATGAGGGGGTGAAACCATCAAAATGAAAAAAAGAAAAAGCAAAATAGAACATACAATTTTATTAACAGAAACATAAAAAAATGTGACTAGTTTTTAGCTTTAATAATTAATTTTGATGGTTAACACATTTTTTTTTGTTGTTTACCAACCTCAGATAGCATGTTGATTTTTAAGTCACCAATTCATTTTTAAAGATCTCTTGTGTGTGCTGGAGAGGTGTTCATTTTGTGGGGAAAAAAAAGTATCTAGTCTGAACAAAAATAGACATCCTTTTCAAAGAATGTTGGTACATTATGTTCAGTGGTATGTAAATGCAAATGTGGTAAGTTTTGTGATAAATAAAGTAATTATCTTCTAATTGTATGTTTGGATCATTTTGTTAAAATAATTTAATATTGTATTTTGTACTCCAAATAACAATTAGATGAAAAGAAATATGAAAAATTTCTTCATATTTTTATATTTCTTTTAAAAAAACAACTTTTGCTTTTTCATTTTATTTAACGTTAATGGTATTTTTATGTTTCCAGAAGCAAACAGAAATTGCATCATGTACCAATCAAAATTTAATACAAAAGTTTTATTTGTAGTTAACAATCCATGAAGAATGTAATCAAGGTAGATATATCACCTTTATAAGCACTGCAGTATAAAGCTTTAAAACTAAAAGTCAGTGTCAAAACGAAGTTGCAGCCATTGATCAGAATCTAAGAATATTATTAATTATTTAAGTAAAGATAAATTATGATATTTTAAGAGGAGACCTCGATGGGGTAAAAATAGCAGCTCAAACACAACATTGTGTTCATTTAAAAAAAAACTATTGATTAAAAGCTATTGTTATAAATGTGTGTATTTCTAAAGTAATTTCTAATTTATTATACAAATAGTTTGCCTGCTGAAGGGGTGTAACTAAACCTCTTAATTTCTCCTCTACATGCACAAATAGAAATGTATGTAAAACCAAAACCATCTTCTCTGTTTATGGCCCATCTATTCTACATACTGAGCTGAAAGTACAATTGTTTTAGTCAGAGAATAGTGGATGCTACACAGAACCCCTTGCTTCATGTAAATTCAAACTGATAGAAAATAAAGGTGTTTAGTTTTGTAATATTATTTGGCTGTTTAATACCTTTTACTTTGAACATTAGCAAATTGTATTTTATTACTTTTAAAATTATAGAAATCTTTCTCAAACAGAACTGCCAAATATAAAGAATATTTTCTTTCTCAAAAATATTGTTAACGTATACTGAATGTTTGTGGTTGATTGGTTTTATCTTATTTCATTTAACAGTTTGATGACTTATGTTTTCCATTTGTATTGTACAAAACATTTCCTAGAAAAGCACTTTTTTTTCAAAGTGTAGGTTTGTGAATAGATTTTAGCATGATAAAACTGTCATTACGGTGAATGTTCACTGTGTGTAATAAAATAGAATAAATGTAGTTAGTACATTAATATTTAATTGGATGTTGAATAAAGCATTTGCCTGGCAAAATAAAACATACCTAACTCCCCAAGTATGTCTTAAACTTTCCTTTTTAACATCAGGTTTATAATTGTTTGTCAACGTGATAGAATTTACTGAATCTTATAACTTTTTTTCTACATTTTATTTATTTTTCCATTGTGAAAATAATGCATCTAGATACTTCAAAATTCAAAACTTCCAGAAGTATATACATGAAAAAATCTCCTTGTACCACTATCCCTCCTTTGTCTAAGTCCTAACCAAGCCTTACCAGAAGCACTCGATGTTATCAGTTCCTATGTGTATTTCCATGATACTTTGTACATTTGCGAGAAAATTTCATTTTGTTTTCTCTATGAGAAGCTTTGTACCTCCACTCACATTTATAGACAGTTATTCAGACTTGTGTCTGCAATGGGGGAAAAAAGTATAGTTTAGAAATGCTTGGGCTTTAAAACCAGAATGCCTGGATTTGAACTACTGTCTTATGGGAAAGTTATCAGATCTCTTTCTGCCTTACTTTTCTGCCCAAGTTCATCCCAGTAAAGTATTAGGACAGACATATTATATATTAAGTATCCAGTAAATGTCTTAATATTTTCTTTATTTAGAAAGTGACATATTGCTAGAACTGGAAGAAATCTTTCCATTATGTTCTTCATCAAGTTAAATGCCAATGATCTAGGCTGAAGAGTCTGCAATCAGTAGATCAGATAACACCTAACCAGGTAAAATGAGCCTTTATAAAAATGAGGGGAAGGGAGCCAAGAGTTAAGTCATAATTCTGCTAATACATTTGAATGACAGAAGTAGTAGAGATTTCTTCCCTTTCTGGGCTTTCACTCTGTAGGAATGGTAGTGAAGAAAAAACAACAAAAATTAAAAGCTATCTCAACAAACCTTACAATCTTAGGATTCTGTACTACTCCTTAATTGCCTCATTATTTCTCAGTATCTCCCTTGCTTAGATTTCAACTTATCCTTAATTTAAAATAATTTTAATGTATTCCTTAGAATTTTAATGTATTTCTGTTGCCTTGACCCCTACCTAAGTGAAAAAATTTTAAGAAAAAGATGACAGTTTTCTATATCTATTATTCTAGCTAGTTGAAAAGACATTGCAGCTTTCTTTTGAACCATAGTTAGGTCTGTAAAATTTTTAAGTCTAGACAAGAAAATAGGCAGTCTGATTAAAAATGCTTACTTAACAAGAGACATTGAGAATTTCACTGAGTTTTATGCATGATGACAAAGCTGTAGAAGACTGTCATGGAAAATAATGTTTATTATTTTTCTCTAATTTATCTCACCAACCTTTTATGTAAGCACCTTTTACACAAGAATGCAATCCCCTCTGCAAAATCAAAGCAAATTGCAACAAATTCCATGTATGTGCCATTTGGTGAATGTCATTGCCAATAAATTGTTTTTCCTAAGGGGCCTCAGGTATATATTTCAATTTTTATGGGTTCATCACAAGTTTACTTTCATAGTGCACAGGTATTGAGTATTGGAAGAACTAACTCTAAGGTAAAAAAAAAAAAAAAAGCCATCTTCACTCTACTGACTAATGTATTTGTCTATTCACCTCATAAAATAATACTTTCCACACAGTTTAAATTGTGTATTTCTCAAAGCTATTATGTTGCCATGCTTGAGTGTTACTTACATAAAGTGCTATTAAAGGAATGACATTATAACAAACACATTAAAAACTGTTTATTCTATGTACGGTTACTCCTCAATCCCCAAGTACAAAAGCAGGGTGAATTCTATTTAAGTGTTTTCTTTTTCTCCGAATTCTTTATATGAAAAATGTCATCCAAACATTTTATGAGATCAAAAACATCATAATTTCTGCATGATAAAATGGATATATAATAGAATTATAAAAATAAAAGTCATTCCTATTGTTTCTTTGGACACTTTTCATTATATATACAATCCTTGGCCCATGAAGGGCACAATGAGATGGAAGGAATTTCCTATTTTCTTAGGTCTTTTCAGAATGTTATGTCTACATTTCTGTGGAGGAAAAAGGAATTATAACTTCATGTTTTATTTTTTTTCCTATTAGTGATCTTTGCATGTGTGTGTGTGGTGAGGGCATTATAATCATATTCCCTTTGCTACAGACAGAGTAGAATCACAAACAGAACAGAGCATGACTTGTCAAATAGAGAAGTTATACTGATAAAGTATCTTCTTCTGAGTTGATGTGATTTGGCAGTTGTAAACTGTGGTTTGATGCTGAGAGTAAACTTGATTCATGGGTAGGAAAAGGAGCCCGGGAGAAACAAAAAACTGAGGAGGTGCTACTCAAGCCACAATAGCCTGAGACAGTCAGTAGAATCCTAGTGATGTTTCTATGTACACATATTTATGTTTTTCAAATCCACGGATTATGCACACACAAACCCACAGAACAGCTGTATTTAATTTTTATTATTTCAAAATGAATTTCAATTTCTGCTTCGAATTCCCATTCTAGCTTCTCCATTTATAAATGGTATAAACTGGGAGCATTATATCCCTCTTGATGAATTGTTGTTTTCTCTAAGATTGGAATTATAATAATATCTAGTAGTTGTGAGAATTAAACAAGTTAATACATGTGGAATTCTTATAGTGCCTGACACATAGTAGAAGTTCAATAAATGTATTATTATTTTTCCATTAGGAGAGCAAATTATTATTTTTTTGAGTACTTAAGCATTTGTCCCTCTTTCACCACAAATTGCATCAAAATAGTTCAACTAATATTTGATGTCATTTATCTATATTGGCATCTATGGCAACATCATTTTTCTATTTAAACTTTGCCATCAGTTCACGGATGTTGTCTGAGTTATCCCTTGATGCTGATGTAAAGTGCTTTCAGAGAAGGTGAGCTTTTCACTACATCCAAACAAACAGGAATACAAAATTTTCTGCCATTCTTGCACTGCTCCAGGAGACAAGCTGAGGGCCACTCCTACCTAAAAATAGTAGAAAGTGTGTGTGTGCATATGTGTACATGCACACACACATACTTGGTCTTTCCAGGATCTTGTAACTACTCAATACACAAACCTAGAATTGAGGTAGAAATAAAGGACTCACAACCACTATGTGCTCACCATCTCCCCACCCACCCAATTCACTCTTCATTTCTATGGTCTCTGATGACATAGATTATTCTTTAATATCTGCTATGAGTTTGAGCAGTGGATTTCACCCTTATCCCCTCAAATACTCCCTAAGAGAATTTTGAAAAGCTAGGTAGTCCCTAACATGTTTTCAAAGGTAACATTTACAAACTTTTTTCTGTGTTTAAGTACTTAGTTGCAAATAATATAATTTACAGTATGATATGAATTTTGACATTTTAAAATAAAGCAGTTATATTGCTTTATTTTTTTTATTTTTTGCTCCATGTTTTATGTAGAAATATGCTGATAAATTTCCATATACTTAGGGTTTTTTTTTTTCAGAAATCTTATTATCAGATATCTATTGACTTCTCATTAATTACCGTGTGGTCAGATGATATAAACTGAATGATCTCAAGCCTTCAGTATTTATTAAGACATGTTTCAGTATCCAGTATATACTTTATTCTAATAAACATTCTTTGTGTATTTGTTAGGTGTAACATTCAGTAAGTGTAACTAAATTATATTGGTTGATAATGTTTTTCAAAGCATTTATACTTTTATTGTCACTTTTTTAAAAATCTGTTTTACCAAATTTTGAGAAAAAGTTAAAATCTCAAACTATGCTTTGTATTTATTTATTTACTTACTTATTTATATTTATTTCTGACATGTTTTCTCTTGTGTGTATATGTTTTAAAGTAAATTTACATTAAATAGTGTTATTGTTCTTGATGAATTTGACATTATGAAATTTTGGGGTACTATTTTTTTTTCCAAAATCTACTTCACATAATATTATAGAGCCATGCCATAGTATGCTTTTTCCAAAATTATATGTTTATATTTTAAGTATATCTTTTAAAAATTACAATTGGATTCTATCTTTTTCTTTAATCTAGACTGAAAATATATGTCTTTAAATTGGTTGTTTAGTCAATTTACACTTAAAGTAATTATCAATATAATTCAGCTTAGCTCTTTCATCTTATAATTTATTTCATGTTAATCCCTCAATTTATTCTGTTGGGTAAATTGTGTATTTTTTTTTATATACCATTTTCTTGTGTATTATCATTTAGCTATATTTTTGTGTTATTTTTGTTTATTACTCTAGTGATTACATTATTTATCTTGACATAATCACGGCCTACTTTTAAAGAAGTATTATACTATTTTAAAACAATGTAAGAATTTTACAAATATAATTCAACTTCATTTCACCCTTTGTATTCTTGTTTTCTTATATTTATTGTTATATATGTTATAGATGCCATGATATATTATTATTATTATTGCTTTCTAAAATGACGGTAATTGAAAGGAAAGCCTCTTTAATATATGGTGCTGGGAAAACTGGAAAGTCACTTGCAAAAGAATGAAACTAGACTTCTTCAAGTTAAATACCTCTCCATTCACCTGGGAACCTTGGAGTTACTGTGAGAGGTTGGCTTTCCTAGAGTTTAGATTTATTCATGCTAGATTTAGCTGTCATCTACAGTGTTACAAACTTGACCTTCTTCTTAAGGCTCCTCAGTATCCCTGTACTACAACCTCCTATGGGTTCTATCCTGGCAACCCTCCAGGCATGGTAAATCATGCCTCAATTCATAGTGAAGCTAAACTATGTGCTAGACAAATCACAACATCAACAGTTAGAGCACTACCACTATTATCATCCTTATAAAAATAATCATTTATTCAGCATTTTCTGTGAACATTTCTGTATAAGGATGCACACTATACATAATATCTATTTCCTTCACAGAATATTCCAAAGTAGATGATATTAATCTGCTTTGTAAATGGCAAAACTGACAGTCTGATGCATTTAGAGACTTTCCCTGAGTTATATAACTTTCTAAAGGCCTTGAATTATGAAATACAAAAAGTCTAGCTCCAAAAGGTAAGGATCTTCCATATGTAAGTCTCACTAAGGAATATCTGCTATAAAAACATTCACATTGAATAGCCATTGTAATATGATTTACAGAACACTAGGTAACATCTGGTTTAGGCCATGGAGGCAGAATGCCTAAATTTTACATTCTTGCTTACTACTACCTAACTTTACAAGTCAAAGATCATTATGATAAGATCTATCTCAAGGAACTATCAAGACTGAGATAATTTATGTAAAGTGCTTAAAACTTACCTGATGTAAGTAAATAGCAGATAGTATTAACTATTGTATTACTATGCCTTTGCTGCTGGAAATACCACTTATTAACTCTTTCACCAAATATTTATTGAGCACTTACCATGTTCCTGGCAGCATTTTAGGCATTGAGGTTATGTCAGGGGACAAAGCAATGTCCCTGCTATTGTGAAGCCTACTTTCTAGAGGGGAAGTAAAGAAATGAACAAGCAAATAATCATATGATAGATTAAGTTGAGATACACACTATGAAGAAAATTAAAGAAAGGTAAGGAAACCATGTGAATATCGGGGGGGAAAGAGCATTCCAGGAAGAGAAAGAAGCCAGTAAAAGGTTATGGGATCAAAACAATTCTGGCTAACTTGAGAAAAAGAGAAGAGAAGAGAAGAGAAGAGAAGAGAAGAGAAGAGAAGAGAAGAGAAGAGAAGAGAAGAGAAGAGAAAAGAAAAAAGAAAAGAAAAGAAAAGAAAAAGGAAAAAAGGAAAGAAAAGAAAAGAAAGAAAAGAAAAGAAAAAAGAAAAGAACAAAAAGAAAAGAAAAGAAAAGAAAAAAGAAAAGAAAAGAAAAGGAAAGAAAAAAAAGAAAAAGAAAATCTTTGTGGCTGAATCTAAGAGAGGAGAAAGAAAACAAGTATGAGATGGGATATATAAAACAGAGAAGTCAAGGAACTTGGGTCCTGATGACCAGGGTGAGAAATTCAGTTTTGATTCTAAGTATTACAAAAGCCACTTGAGGCCAATGATGTCATATGAGTGAGTTACATTCAATACAAAATATTCCTGGCTGTATTTCAGAAGACCTTTGAGAACAAGAATGTAAACAAAGAAAACAGAAAGATCCACTAGGACTCCAAGACACATTTTAAAAAATGTGCATAACTCTTCTAGATTTAAATATTGACTTCCATTCACATTGAGGTATAAGCAACTAGTAATAGATCCCTCCTGGAGTAACTTTGAAATGAGTGGAAGAGGTGAAATGACAATGCATCCCTTGAGGTCGAGGAAGAATTTGGAGGCGGTATGCACCAGAAGGGAAAGAGGCAGCTTGAAGAGAGCCTTGGAGGTGGCCCTGGAGCTAGAATATGCAAAAACTGTCAGAACAGGGATTTATTACCCAGTAATATCCAGAGGAGGAAGTGGCTTCAGTTTCAATACTGAGAACCAAAGCAGGTCATAGATAAAAATTCAAGGGCTGTTTAAGACAGGCTACAGTCACATGAAAAGTGGCTGCAAATAACTGAAGATGCAAACAGGATTTATGGGTAAGAGTCTATAATAAATAAGCTTACTGAAAATACAATGTAGCATGACTAAGAGACCAACAATTTGCATAGATCAGTTGACTTAATGGCTCTTACTTAATCCTGATTTAATTTACTAGGGTAAGTGATGCACTTTCATTCTGCATTTAGAAACAAGCCGGCAAAGTGAATGAGAACAGCTTAGAAAAAGAAGTGTGTGGTGAAATATTCTTTTTCAGAAGGCTGAAATTACAATGCAGTTTATATAGGACACTGGATTCAACATGGAAGCAGAGATTCCTCACAATAGGCTCTCCCTCAGATTACTGCTTTCCTTTACCATGTAAAAAAAGGGAAACTGAGTGTTTCTAGAAATATGGTCTGTGGACTGACTTCCTTGAGATGGCTTCATAAGAAGCTGGCTATGAGGCTTTGAAAATGGAGATAAATCCAAGTTTCTTCTCAGGAACAAAATAATTACAGATAGTTGTAGGTAAAAATATTTATGAAAGATGAATCTAAGGAAAGAATAAATGACAGATTCATTTTTTACCTCTCCTTAAATGGTGATGATTGTCCTATATCATCCCTCCTGCTACCACCACCCCAAACCACTAGCTTGGTCAAGAAATAATATTTACAGCCAGAGAACAGCAGGGATGCTGCTTAGCATTTTCCCAGATTGTCAGTGGTTGTTTTCCTTTTTAAAATTTGTCAGGAGAAATGATAAAAACCTTTTTTGCAGGCTTTCTTGAAAACTTTTATTTAGGAAAAAAAGTGCAGCTTTGAGAGGATGTCTTCTGCTTCCCCAGGTTGATTTATTTCTTCTTGCTTGTCTATCCTCTATTATAATATTCACCCTCTTTATTGCATTTAATCTGTTATTTTTGTCTCTTGCCAGTTATAGTGTGAGCTTTCTATTTCCATGACTTTTTATTTCTAGCATCTGGGACATTGCTGACCATACAGTAGGTGTTTGATAAACATGCGGGTTCTTCTCTTTTGACAATATATAGCAAGTCCTTTAAAACTTTCATATCTAATGAATAAAGAATCATTAATAACATATACTATAATACATATTTCAGAACATGAACAGTTATTGGTTTGATAATCCATAGACTTTTGATTATGGTAAGTAGAACACTCACTAAAACTTATCAGCAAACAATTAAAAATCTACCATTTACCTCCTTATAAGAAATTAATAACACCATCTCAATTCTCCAAGGGAAAGCCAAGACAAATATGAAATATTTTTAATAAAAGGCATTTAAAATAATCAAATAGTTTACCCTATATTACAAGGCCAACAAGAGAACACGATTAAAATGTCTACTTTGTTCTATTAGTATTCTATTTACTGTGAAAGTCCTATTTATTTATTAGTTCATTTAATTCCCATGGCAATACTTATTTGGTACCTACTGTTATACACATTTTATACGTAGAAAAACAAGCTCAGAGTTTCCAGAGCTAGAAAATTGCTAGACAAGGATTAACAACCACATCTACTTTTCATGCTATCTCTCCCAAGGAGTAGGAGTTGAGAGAATGAAGACCTCACTGTAGAAATCAAGGAAGGTTTAATGTTGCAGAAGGATATTGGAATAAAGTTTGAAGTTTGGAATTCACGTAGGTTAATGTGGAGGAAGAAGGACATTTTTGTAGGTTTGTAGATGGAAAACAGAAATACACACAAAAGAATCAACTGATTGATTCTGAGAACTGAAGTTACAGAAGAGCAAGGATGAAGTTAGATGCACGTGCAAGAGAATGGAGTAAATAATGAAATAAATGTAGTCTGCTCTTTTTTTTGAAAGGGTATATTTAAGAGGGAAGAGATGAGAGACAAACATTTGCTGTGATTGATTGATGGATGCCTTCCCTGCTTCTCAAAGAAATTTGAAGTGAGAAGATACCATTAGGAGTCACTGAGGTTAAAGTATAAAAGAATAATGAACACTTATCTTTTTCTCAATAACTCAGTGCACACTGAGACTAGGTTTTTATTACATATATGTGTTAAAACATCGAAGGCCCTTTACATTTAGATTTGAGTTAAGTGAATTATGGAATGGATTGAAATATAGCCTAAACTTGTGCTTTAGGTTTTTATAAAAGAAGAAATAATAATGACAATATGGCTAACGGTAATGGGATACTTACTCATTACCAGACATTGTTGTTCATATGCATTAATGCATTATCTAGTTTACTTCTCATCTCAAACCTATTATTATTTACCCTTTTTACAGATGATAAACCAAGGCATAATAATATTTTAAAATTTAACATTAATAAAAGAGTAAGTAGAATATTTTAAACTATGATGTACTATTAAATTACAATGAGTCATCCATAGGTGCTCTATTAAACACAAGTGATCTTTAATGTTGGTGATAATGTTTGTTAGAAAACAATTAATTCCTATAAATGAAGACTTCCAGCTTTATCTTTCTGTTTCTAGATATTTGTCTTTATAAATAATACGATTCTACCATATAAGAATTTCTAATAACCACCAATTGTACCAACAATTATAATGTCTCAAGATACCACTTTTATCATTTGAAAAATAATTGATTAAGATTAAGTTAAAATATTGCTCATGTGTAGAATTATTCACAATATCTGTGCACAATTTAGTTGAGAAAATCTGACAAATTTAACAAATGTAAGACTTAATCTAAAATATTTAGAACAAAAGGAATACATTGTCAGGATACAATGCAACAGCTGGAGCCAGAGAACAATATTTTTTTTAATTAGACAGCTCTTACAGATCAGATTGCTTTAGATAAAAAGAGTGAGGACAGGTGGAAAAACCAGGGTTGTCCCAAGAGCTGTTACGCACAGCCGTTTTACAGATGATAAAATTGAGACCCATAAAGAGGTCACATGTTTTGTGAGTAAGCCTGGTCTTCTATTTCTTAATGCAGTTCTTTTTTATATACATGAGTGACCTAGAGATATGATTATATACTGCAGAAAAGTGCACACAGGACCAAAAATGCTATTCTTTTTGGCTTTCAGCATCAAATAAGTAAGAGCTCGAGTTTCTGGGATTCCAGTTTCTTGCCTGGCTTCTGTTCAATTGCACTGACTAACTAGACCAGATTCTTTTGGTCAGTCTCTTTTGGCTTTGCTAAGCTACACATGGCCTCAGTGTAAAATTGGTGCCAAAATGAAAGGAGAATATGCTTTTCCTTAATTCACATTTTTTACTTGGTGAAAAATGAAGAGCTTCATCCTCAGGTTCACAATGACAACTTTCTCCAATTTATTCAGCAGTCATTGAGAATTATCTTGTCAGTAGCAGGTTTTTTTGAACAGGTGCTGGAAGTGAGACAATCAACCACAGGTGTAGGGCGGTAGAAAAGTTATCTGAAAAAAAGTAATTAAGAAAATCCAAGTTTGTCCTCTGTTGTGCCTCTCCGTTTTAGAGAAGCTATCATATAGCCTGACAACTAAATGGATGTACTTCTGACCTAACCCAACATTGTCTTAGCCTTCTCCCAAGCCCCTTTCTTTTCCTACCTCTTCCATGCCTCTATCTCCTCAATCCCAGGGCTTCTCAAATATTAATGCATATATTAATCACCTCTTAATCCTGTTAAAAGGAATGTTTTTATTGAATAGGCCTATGACTAATCTGGAGGTTCTGCATTGCTAACAAGAACTTAGCGGATGCCCAGACTAACGGTCCGAAGACCATATTTGAGTTGCAAGACTTATTTTAATTTTATAATTGATGGTTGAGAGGATTAAGGTAAAATGTGGAAGAAGGAAGGATAGAATTATTTTTTTTCTCCTTTTCTCCTCATTCTTCACAGTAAAACAAGTGTTCTTTGCAAATAATTAGAAACAGTCTTCAATCGAGACTGTTGAAGCAGACTCGAAAAATACACAATTTATCTTTGCATACAATTACCTGTCTCTTTTGTAGTAATATATAAAAAACTTTTCTCTAAAAAATCTAATTTTGTTTACTTTTCATAGTAATAACTCATTAAATTAATATGATTTTCTGTACATTTATTTTTAAAACACTGGGGAAAAAGGTAAAATAATTTTTACTAAGACTTAACCTGAATTAGGATAGGATTAATACCAGTGATGCACTGGTCAAAGTTTTAACAACTGGATAACCAGAAGAATATTTAAAAAGCCCTAAAGTGCAACATCTGCTCATTTCCATAGTATAAATACTACCATCATGGCTACCAATATCAAGTCACCAAATATGAAACTAGAGAGAGATTTACACAGAAGCCTTGAGAGCTGACTTTAGGAACCATGAGAGATTCTCTGTAAAGAGATAGTTGAAGCTACAAGGGAGAATAACATAAGGAAAATTACAAAGGAGAAAGAATGTTGATTCGATCATCTTCTATAGATCTTTGTGTCTATATGAAATCTTCTATTGTGTTTATCTTTGTCTCATAGTTAATTTTGGATTTACTCCCCAGACATTAGATCATAAGTCAGTGTCCTAAATGTCTTTGGTCTTTTATATTTACAGTAAATAATTTTTTTAAAATAGGTATTGAACTACAAAAGGAAGCAAACATAAAAATTGACTCCATTAAAACTATTTTTGAGGTAAAAAAAGACAAGGTACATTTATAACTTTTTAATTAAAAAATAAGACAACGAATAGAGTAGATCTCTATGGTGATCTTCTGTGATTTTTAAGACAATATGTACTATTTATAAATATTCTAAGGAAATTTCTGTATTTCTGAGACTAAAGTTGTGAAATACTTGAGAAGAAGCCTTCCAGATTTAAGTTGGAAGAAAGGTGAACAATAGAATCCTGAGAGTTATCAGGGAGTAAGGATCTGCTTATGAATAGATTAAACATCATTGATGAAGCAGAGAACAGAAATATTTTGGAACTTGCATTAGGAACTAAAGAAAGAGTAATATAAGAATTTCTTTTTACATAATTTAAGTTCATAAACTTTAAACAAAAAATCAAGTGACTCTGAAGAAGTATTAAACAAAGTGATATATAACTATAACCTACAGACATTCATACCTGAAAATATGGAACATAAATAGAAAACTACTGAGTAAAATAATTTAAAAATTAAAGGACGAAATCATATATTAAACTTTCTGAATTGTATGTTTTATTAAACTGTAGCCATGTTAATGGTATACCTATATACAGATTTCTTACCTACACACACTTACACACACACATGCACTTGAATGCCTCATCGTTTTAAATGGCTTCTTCAGAATGTTGAGATTTGGCTGATCTATCACAGAAGATAACTGGAAATATTATCTGATGTTATATAATTTTAAACACAAGGCTGTGATTTAAAGAGTCTATTTGATAATACATATAGTAGTTTTGTCATAACATTCAAGCACCAGCATATGCAGATATCATTATTTTAGAATAATCAAGTATAACCTTGAATGATCTATTGTCTTCCACATTCTGCACCTCATTGTCCATCACAGACAATGATATTGTTTAGAAATAGGATTATTTGTTCTGTTGTCATCATTGTGTTATAGTTACAAATGTATAGATTCATGTAAGTAACATCCTCTTCTCCAATAACAGTTATCCAGAGGTGGAGGCTTAGATCTTTGTTAAGATAAGTGACTAAAATATTTTCTTAACTAATGGATGGATAAGGATGTTATCAATTTTATCACTTCTGCAAGTTCGTCTTTGGACACTATCTTCAGATTACCTTCAAATGTGCATTTAAGTATCAGATATCACCTAAATGTCAGAAGGAGAAAAACTAGACTAATCTTGGCACTCTGGAAGAGTGATGCTGTCAAAGGTCATCAACAAGTCTGACAAAACAGTCCTCATTAACAGTGTCTCTCAGCACCTCCATTTGGAAGTAATTTGGATATTTGCAGTGACCCCGTCAGTTCTGATTGGCTGGGCGGTGACCTTGACCAGGGTGAAAGCTATTCAGTGTAGCTCATATAATGCACTGTAGGTAGAACCCAAGATGACAGATGGCATTGGGGTCAGTGAAGAGGAATTTGTCCATCACTGCTATTGAAGATGAAGCCACTCAACAGTATAGTTCAACTGGCACAAGAGTTGTGGTTTGCATATGCCACGAGAGAATTGTTCAAGTTCCTTTATTATTTTATGATTTGTTTAAGTTCCTTTATTTTTAAAGAAATGCTATAGTCTCACAATCTCAGAGTTCATGAGACTAATGAATAAGTAGAAAAGAAAGCATTGCCATTGGAGTTTAGCAATAGACTAGACATTTCAAAACTTGTATTTGACTCAATAGATAAGGTCTGAAAAGTCATGTGGGCTATACCATTATTGTGGATAAATTCCTGATTATAAACTAGTTCCTGTAATATTTTTCTTCATTCTCACTAACAAACGGGATTAATAAGAGTAATTATCTTACTCTTCTGGTAGATACATCCCTTCTTTTTATCTCCTTCGCATACCACAGAATCAATATGAATATGATAATAGAGTGTATTATACTTTCTAACTGCTAAACTCCTAAGACTGTAAAAGCAATGGGTAGATATTGAATGATATATAGCACGGCATTATAATTCTGAGCTCTAAGTCTCTATCATTCAAAAAACACAAGGCACATTGATAGACTAAGGACCTAATGGAAATGCATGTATATCCAACTGGTATGAAATAACGAATCAATAAGAAAATAAACATAACTATCAATTAATCATGGGCTGTTTAACAATCTTGGAAAAACTCTGTTAGAACTGAAGACCTTTTTCCCCCATTGCGAGCCTGAGCTCAGGTGTTTCTACCAAATTTGCATCGTTGGCTTCTGTCTTGCAATGTTTTGGACCAAAGAGCCAATCAGCTCTAATCAAAAATGAAAAATTAAAAAAGAAAAGAAAAAGGAAAAGAAAAGTGAAATTATTTCATAAAATAATAAAGTATTAAAACTAAAAGAACTAACAGATGATGAGGTTAAATTGATTTCCTGCCTTGCAGATTACTCGGTGACCATGTCTAGCATTTAGATAGTCTCAGAGATGTTTCGGAGAAATGAGAGTCCTTAAGAAGAACCCACTGAATTCTGCTTAGTAGTTAGTTTAGACATCATCATTCTTTCCTATATTTATTTATAAACTGTATTTATTATGGTTTAAAAATGAGCTTGTTGCAAGGCAAAATAAACCAGAATCCAACATAGACATTTATAATTTACTTATCAATTAAAGTGTTTTTTAATTTGGTCATTTTATGCACAACAGATAACATCATCAAATGGCTTTTAGGATAATGCATCATTTTCACTGAAACAATTTGCCTAACTGAATTTGAGATACCTCCCAACTGGGTTGAGCAACTTTTATAAAAATTGCCTTAACCAGGCTCATTCCAGCTAAATTTATACCATCTATTTTATTGTGCATATCGTCATGACCCACAGAGATTGCATTAAGTAATTAAGAGACAGACCACATAGTGTCATTTGCTGTAACTGAATCTGTGAATTCAATCAATAACCACTTACAAGTGTCTAGGGCTATAGGATTAGGGCATTTCCTGCTGAGTCAAACCCTGGGGGGCTCCAAATGGGAGTGTGTTAATATGTGACACCAGTATGCAGTTTTCAGTCCCATTTTAATTAGTCATAAAACATAGCACAAATCACATTGTTAATAAAATTATCTGATAGAGTCTTCCTTTCCTTAGAAAAGATTCAAAATAGAACTAAGGATTAAAGTAAATAGCTAGTTGAGCAGAAGGAAAGACATTATCCTACGTTCCTTTCTAAAACATGGTTTATCTCCTAAAGAAGAGCTGAATCCTCTGATTGCTACAGACTTCCCTATTTTCAGTGGACTATAAGAAATACCCATTTTTGAAGTGCTAATATCACTGTAAACATAATTCATTTTATTTGAGTTTTTATAGTTCCGATGGTGAAATGACTATGCAGCTGTTGTTTACTAAATTGTCATTTGTTGGGTTAAAAGTTCGTCCTACTCATGCAGAGTATGGTCACTGCTCAGGAATCAGATGACCACACCAAGGCTACATACTATACGGATCATATAATTTGTTTTGGATCAGCTTCCTTCCAGATGCTAAAATCTGTTGTATTTATTAAGAATTGGCTTAAGCCCTAATTCACTCTGGAGTTCAAACTAAAACAGACAAATTGATTGGAATCCATCCCAACACATATGTCTCCTCCAGGCTGAAAGTGATTTAGGGTTCTGATGGTGGTTAGTAACCATTGGGTAGATTTGTCTTCATTTTAGGCAGTTAGTATTCAACAGTGTTTCCATGCTACAAGAAAACTTGAGGTGAATATTTCCCATATGGCTTTTTCAGACAGAGGTCTCTTACACAAGAAGAAAAGAACACTTTTACAAAATCCAAAGAGCAGCTCATATTTAAGAATTTTTGATGGACAAATTAAGGGCCTTTTCCAACTCTACAGGGTGCTTCTGGAATATGTTTGGAATGTAAACACATACTTGCATTGCCCAGCTGCCACCTGACTTAGAGTGTGACCTTTCATAGAATTTTTGTATTTTAAAGGGAAAAGGAATCTTGGTGATCATTGAGGTCAAACTGTTTCTTTACCAAAAAAAAAAAAAAAAAAAAAAAAATGGGACTAAGTTAAGTAATGCACTTACATGAACTTAATTTCCATCCAAAGCTCTACATTCCCTCCCATTCCAGGGGGCATCTTGGGGTCCGTGGCTTGGGTGCAACTCAGTAGCATACCACTTATTGATAACATTCTCTTTCTCTCTTGCTTTTATAATCATTTCTTTCCCTTCTACTTGAGGTCTTATAAAAACTTCAGGTTCATAATATGTGCCCAATATTTGGATTTTTATAGTTTGAGCTCTGAAACTGCTAACAGAGCATACCTTTGCCCTTTTAGACTCTGAAACTGCCTGCAGAGCCAGCAGCTGATTGTACTGTTTGATAAATTGTACTCCTAGCATCGTTGTTAAATAAACTTCCTGTACTATAATTGTGTGATCAAAGACAGCCTTTTTGTTCTACAGGCCTGAACTGAAACTAGGACTTGATAAAAGCTTAATCATATATTACCCTTTGTTTTCACCTCACAACCATACTTGCTTGATCACTGAGTCCACCAACCATTGAAAGTCCAGTTGCTCCCACCAATCAGAAAACAAATGATTTAAGTTTATGGTCTTGTTTCCCCTAGCAACCTATCTCTTTGATCAACAGTTCATTGCAACTTTTGGCTTTATAAACCCCACCCTATCCCCTCCATTATGGAATGTATTCTCAATTCACACAAAAGGGGTTTGCAAATCATTATCTGAATAAATCTTTTAAAATTTCTTTTAAAAAAGTTATCTCTGGACTTTGTTTATACACTTCTGCCTCTTTCTTTTGCTTTCCCCTAAACTTACCCCTGTTTTCCAAGTTCTTTTTTATTTTATTTTTTGCCATCTGTCATTTTAAAGACATCTCCCAATTTTAGACCTAAGTTTTATAGAACCAATAAAAAAAAGCTTGCAGAAAAAAAAGGCTTATGGATAAATGCTCACATGATTTCTGATTTTTTTTCAAGTTTCAACTGAGAGTTTTTATGTGTATATGCAGAAGCAAAGACCTCAGGTTGTTTTAAATACCTCACAAAATCAGTATTGTGCAAACTTATTTATTGAAAAAGGTTGATTTTCTTTCTGGATGTTTTAGATCAATGGCTTTGGTTTAGAAAATGTGTCTGATTGATCAAATGGTTACTTGGAGCTAGTTTAGCAGGGGACAAAACTTTTCTAAAATGCAGATTTACCTTTGTACCTTGAATGGAACAGGAATTTGAATGCTCCATTTCATAGTAAGGTGAGCTAATTCTGGTATTTAATTTAGAACTTTTAAGAATTTGGGGATTTAACTTCTGCACCCAGTTGAAAATCTGTCTCAAGACTTTCATGAACTCTTTGCTTCCACGGCACACTACACACACACACACACACACACACACACACACACACACACTTACCACTACAGCTAAAGTGCAAATGTACAAAAGAAATAAGAAGTTCATTTTAATCATAAAAATTATTAACCTATTCCTCAGCTCTAAATGTTTAAAATTTGTGGGATAGCCACACCAAAATGAATGTTAGAAATATCACACTAGAATCACAGAAATATGTTGCAATCCTGACCATTCACCAATCTGAAATCTATAAATTAAGGAATGAGAGTAATCCAGGACAATGAAAAGATCTTGTAAAAGAGCAACAGAAAATATTCTCAGTAAGACATAGATGGGGAAATATGTGCTGTGGAGGGCAAGTTTGACTAACAGAAGGTATGGTGGCCCGGAAGAGACTGAGGATGAGAGTAATTCAGAGGCCAACGGGAAGGGGTAACAGAGTACGTTGCACAAAGTGCAACAACATATGCTGATGGAAGAACTGAGAGACACAGCACGCGAGCGAATCGACCAGTGTTAAATAATCATCATTGCTGACTAATGCGTGTCACGAGAATGTGAAAGGTCAATGAGTGTCAAATTGGGTGACTCAGTTTGTGATATATAATTATATAAGTATTAGGAGTGAACTGTTAAAAGCGTGTGTCTGTGTGTGTGTTCAGATATGATAGGATATGGAAAGAAATCTGACAATGGGCAGTGAACACACAGTGCAATATATATATGACTTATTATTGAATTGTACACTTGAAACTTATTGTATTTTATTAATAATGTCACCCTCCCACAGAAAACAAATAAATAATTTAAAAACACAGATAGAAAGGAAAAAAACAAATATGGCAGGATAAATTAATGAGATAATTTATTTTTCTCTCACAATGTGTGTTCTTTTCCTATCTGGCCCTCATTCATCAAAGCAGGTAACCAGGCCATGGTACTCCTTTGCCCCTGGGGAGATTTGTCTAGTTTGATTAAAAAACCAAAATTACCTTGGAAAAGTTGGCTGTTTATAATTCATTACATGTTCTTCATATTATGTTAATTAACTTTATACAAATACACTTTGTTTCCTAAATAATTGCATTCAAAAGTATGTATAAAGTTTATATTTAATTAATCTACATTTTTCCCAGTTTTATTTAGACACATGTAATTGACATTAGTTTAAAGTGTACAGTATAATGATTTGACTTACATATATTGTGAAATTATTACCACAATAAGTTTAGTTAATCCATTATCTTATATAGATACAAAAGAAAAAAGAAAAAAATTGTATTTTTCTTGTGATGAGAACTCTTAAGATTTACTCTCTTAACAACTTTCAGACATACCATAAAACAGTGTTAACTACTGTCATCATGTTGTACATTGCATCCATAGTACTTATTTATCTTAGAACTGAGAGTATGTTACTTTAACCAGCTTTCTTCGATTCTCCTTCCCACCATGACCTACCCCGGTAACTATAAATCTGACCTTTTTCTATGACTTCTTTTTTTTCTTTTCTTTCTTTCTTTCTTTCTTTCTTCCTTTCTTTCTTTCTTTATTCGTTCATTTGCTCATTTACTATATGGAATAATAGGCAAAGAAAGGAGCTATCATATCATTGGATGGGATCCTGAATAACATAAGGAGAAATTGCAGAAACACAATCTGGGGGGACAGGAGTATATTTAGAACCCAGGAGTTCACTGGAGCTCTCTTACTGTTTTCATGCCTACTGATGAGTCTAATAAATAATTGCAATAAACCCAAATTGGCAGCATTAAAGCAACTGAGAGCTCCAAACCCTAATGAACAAGTCATCTAGAATGAAGTTCTAGCTAATAGTGTGAAAAGTATAAAACTGGTGATAGAGGAAGGGGAAAATAAATATTGCTTATGCCTTTTCAACTAGTTGCAGCAGTGGAAACAGAACATTGTTCCATTAACCTTTGCATATTAAGTCATTGTATGTATCCTTGAAAATTTTTGAAAAATAAACAGAAGCGATGAGCCAATTTGATCAAATACATATATAGATATAGCAAATAAGAGTGATAGTGAGAGTTATTAAATAGTTACAAATTTAAAAAGTAAATTAGGTAATGATAAGCAAGGAATATTCACACAGATAATAAATAGAAGAGATTCTAAAAATAGATGAAGAATTATGTTAATTTATCATATAATGAAATTATATGTGATGTAGTAGAGGAAAAGATAAATTTTTCAATAAATGATGTTAAGAAAACTAAAGATTCCTTCCTCCTGCCTTTATTATTTTTAAAATCCTAAAGAGATCAAAGATATAAAAGTAGTATATGAAAAGACAGAAGTACTAAAAGAAGATATGAAATAATTTATGTGAGACTAGAAGAAAAATTAACTCAACTGTACAAAAATGAAACATAACTACAGGGCACAAACATTATAAACTCAGTCAAGATAAAAGACAAAATTATAAAAAAAAAATTGTAACAGATGATTATAGAAATAATTTAAAAGTTTCTAAAATTAACAGGACACAAAATCAATGACACAATTAAAATAAGCAAAGGATATTAACCAATCATTCACCAAAAAAATAAATATGTCTTTGAAATATAAAAAGGTGTTCACCTTCATTCAAAAATTGAAATATAATAATATAAAAATTTTATTTTGTCAGAGACCAAAAATGTCTGACAATGTGTGCATAACACGGTGAGTGGTTTGGGGAAGCTGGTGTTCTCATATTCTTTTGGTGAGAGTGTAAACTGGCATAACTTTTATAGGAGGCAATTTGACAACATCTACCAAAATTTCAGTTGTATCTACTCTAATCATTACAGCATTGTTTTTAATAACAAAAGATTGGAAAAAATCTTAATGTCCATTAGTAAATTATAGCACACCTATACAACTGTAGCTCTATATAAATAATGAAACCATTTTCACAATATATTGTTAATTTTTAAAAAAACAAGGATAAGGACTAAGTATTTAAAATTTGCAGATAAAAATGAATATGTGTGTATATGCTTGTATATGCATAGATTGTCTGAAGATATATGTAAGTAATTTGTAATAATGTTTGTCTCTATGTTGTGGGTAAAATGGAGACTGAGGAGAGATGATTAATTTTCACTATAAACCTTTTTCTATTTTCTGGATTTTGTTCTATATACATTTGTTATTTTTTTACAACTACTTATATAAAAGCCAATTATTTTCATCATTATTATGACTTTGGATATTTATTTAAATCATGTTTTTAATACTTATTAAAATTTCATCATATAAATATACAATAATTTAATCATTTATTGTTGAACATGTTTTTTCTGATTATTAACATTGTAGATTTTACATGTTTGTATATAACTAATTTTCTCCTATATATATATATGTTCTTAGCCAAACTGATCAGCTCATTGATATGTTCTACATACTGCTCTTTCTAATCTTTTCTTTTCCACTAACTCCACATGCCTTCCCCAGCATTTTCTCAATAGCTTTAAGCCCAATTCTTCTTTTGTAACCTATTTTCCTTTTCAGTCTTGGCCCTAAATTTTTTTCCATGTATTTCCTATACATTAATTAACTCTCTGTGCCTGTTTTGCTTCATTAATAATAGAAATATCAATATCAATCTCGGAGAGTATTTGTGACTATTTAGTGAATATTTATTACCTCTCTGTGTCTATTTTGTTTCATCGATAAAATAGAAATATCAACATCAATCTCAAAGATTATTTGTGAACATTTAATAAAATTAATGTGGGAAAACATGTTGTACAAGTGAATAAGCACTAAAAATATATAAATCATACCATTCATATTTTATTGTATTTTGTTATGTAATATATTGTTATGTTTTGTGATTATTTATTGTTGTTATTTGTTTTGTTAGTGTCATTGTTATATTGGTTATCATTTAATATACCTCCTGTCTCTGTACATATTGCCTTTTCACTAGATTATCAGTGTTTTAAAGAAAGATTCACTGTTCATCTATGCATCTTCCACCCCAGCACATACAGCTGTCAACTTGCACATGAGAAATCCTCAATGTTGTTGATAGAGCAATAAATGCTATTATGTGATTGATTCTAAAATTTAAATTTGAAGTTCTGGATTGTTCTATAAAGAATTTTAAAACAAACAGAGACCAGAGTATAAGTAATAGTCCATATCATATATATGCTGCATTAAGAGAAATACTCAGCCAAAGGGCACTCTCTTCTTACCTGATACGTCCCGATCCACCAAGTCACATAACTACACATCTTAAAGGACGCTGTTGTCTCTCCTATAAATCTCAATTCAGATTGCTACTTCTCTGAGAGACCTACAAACTTCTCAGACAGAGTTAATCAAGATCTCTCTGACTTATTTCTATCCCATTTATTCTGTCTATAGACTTTGCTTTACCTATTGTCCTGCATGTAATTATTCATTTACATAGCTTTTTCCTCTACTGTATGATGACTCTTTGAGGGCAGTGACCACGATTTTTCATTCTCATATTCCTAGTCCCTACCACAGTGCCTGGCACGTGGTATCTATAGATGTTCATTAAATTGAAATTAATTTGAGGAAATTAATTATTTATAGTGCTTTATATCTGTAAAACTGAAAAGACTTGGGAGGTAAACTTAATCTGGGAAAAATATATATACATATATGTCATTATGTAATTATTACCATAATAATATTTGTAGTAAACTTAGTAATAACAAGAATACACAAAGATGATATGTTATCATCAAGCATGAAGATAAGAAGAAAAGAAATTTCACTACAAATTATAGTTCAGTCAATACCTGTTTGTGGCACCATTAGTTACTATCTACTAGCTGGTGTTCAACTATGATCAGCAAATTAGTAGATTGTATTCCTGTTGATAATTCTATCTTTGCCTAAAGTTATCACCTTAGCTGACACTGGCTGTACTGATTAAAATCAATTAGCACATCAGAACATTGTTGATTGAGCTTGGCAAATGTTTACTTTAGCTTCTTTGCTTTCCTTATCTTTAAAAAATTAAGGAAATGAAGTGCTAAGAAAGCCTAATAAAAAAACAAAATTAAATTATTCTGTTTAGAGTAGGAGCATTCAAAACCCTATATCTTGATTTTTAGATCACCAGTGAAACCAGATAGGGATTAGAAGGGCCTTAGACAGAACCTTGAGTAAAAGCAACTTCTAAGGAATAGGCAGAGAAAGAGAACCTGCAGTAGAGACTGAGCAGTGATAAGAAAACCAACAGATTCTAGTGTTAAGGAAATAATTCAAAAAAGACAAAGAAAGAGTTTAGGGCACTGCCGTGCACAAGGAAGCCCAGGCCAATGGCTTTCTGTTGTGTGCATTTAAAGGCCCTTGTTTCAGCTGGAAGAATTCTAGTGCTCTGCCACAAGATCTACTGAGGCCTCAGGAACCACACTGTAGGACACCTTCTCCATCTGCTTAATGCAGCCTTTTTCATTTCCACACAACGCTGCATCTTCTGAGAGCATGTTCCGAAAACATCCTCATCCAGAATTCTCTGTTCGCAGAATCTGTTTCTAGAGACTCAGTGTAAAGCACAGAGTCAGAAGGCAGGCTGCTGTAAGAAGAGTAAGTAGAGGGGAAGAAGCAAAGACATTAAGAGCAGGCAGTTCTTTCAAGAGGAAAGTAGTACAGTGGTAGCTCCAAGAAACAGGTGGGGTTGAGAGAGGTATTTTTGTTGTTGCTGTTATTGGCTGTTTGTTTAAGATAGAGAAGACTTAATTTTGATTTATTGTTGATGGAACAGAGAGGGAAAGGCAGAACATATAGAAAAAAGAGGAAAATGGAATAAAGTTATGGAAGTGAAAGGAAAGGCAGGAATCAAAGCTTAAGCGGAAAGTTAAGTCTTGACCTTATTTTAGAGTATGATATGATTTAAATCTGACTTAATGTTTTGCAAATGGTTAGTCACTGATGGCAACACTATTCTTGACTAGTTCATACTTTTCTCCACTTATCTGTATTTCTACTTTTATCACAAACTAAGTTCTCATATATTCATCAGCTTGTTTTTAGACTCTTCTATTTCATAATCTTTATCTATTCCTCATCCAATATTAAATTGATAAAATTACTATGTTTATATGTTGTTTGAATAACTGGTGGCATTAAAACTTCATCCTACTTGCCCTCCTTTTTGAAATTGCAAAATTTATTTCACATACAACATGTGCTTTACTTTTTTGGTTTATTGTCAGGATGTTTTATTTTTGTGTTGCTATTCAAATTTTTCCATTACATTTTAAAATTTGTGTTGACATGAGAGGGCTATAGATTTTACTGTCTTGATGTTTTATTGATCTCCTTATGGGATTCTTATGAATTTTTGTATTTGTTAATTTTCTTTGAGGATTTTTCTGATGGAAATTTTCTTTTTAATAATTTAAACCTAATTTATTTTTTGTTAACCACATTAGCTAGAACCTACTAATATACTGTCCTCTGAGATGAAGATTTGAGTGCACGAAGAATTGGAGGTGGTGCTCTTAGAATCAACACCTGTGAAAGAGAAGAGAAAGAAAGAAAATTAGGTAAAGAAGGTGGTTTCTATGCAGTCACAACAAAGTCCTTAACAACCCACATAGAGCCCTAATGTTTAAATGATCCTTCAGAGTTTTGGCAGGGGACCCTAGATGTCTAGTTATGGGATGCTGGCTCTTCCTGAAAGGGGCATGATTTTAGGTCAGGTGACTCACATCAAATGATGCCATTCTTGAGAAAGCTGAGAGCTGAGGGCTGTTGACTAGGCAACACTTCCGGCAAACTTTCTGGCAACTATGAAGTATGTAGGTCCTAAAAGGGGACCTGGGGAACATGTTACAGTATTCATGACACTTCTTAC
Organism: Eidolon dupreanum; assembly: GCA_028627145.1. Classification (NCBI taxonomy): domain Eukaryota; kingdom Metazoa; phylum Chordata; class Mammalia; order Chiroptera; family Pteropodidae; genus Eidolon; species Eidolon dupreanum. The sequence goes on from CM053514.1 coordinate 35,408,210, forward strand.
AGGAAATATGAGAAAATTTTGTGTTGTGTTTTGAATATGGTTAGGGGTTAACTTCCAGTTTGGGACAAACTACTACTAAAATTTACCTGTACATTTGTGCTACCTTTTGTGTTGGTAATTAAGCATAATTTCCCCTCTTCCAGCTGCCCACCTCCACCATTCCTGCACCAACCTCATGCCTCCACTTCACCCTATTCATCCTTGGCTGCACTCACCCATTATTACAGTCAAAGGCCTGGCAACTTCATTTGCCAGAATCTCTACCAAAAGTTTCTAGTTTAGATTTCACTAATCAGAAGCACCTGCTTGAGGTTTGCAGGAAATGAAACCAGCAGAAACCATTTTATTGTTCTTTGGGTAAAAGTAGGCAGATGTATGGTTTATGGGAACTGGAACCTGGAACAACAGAAATGATTGGACCTGCTCCAGACCTACACATTCAGAAGCTCTGGAGGTGTTTTACTGATTCCTCGAGTTGATCCTTTATACTAAGTTGAGAACTTCTGAAGCTTATTTTAATACTACAAGTCAGGGCCGAGTTTCAAACTGGATCAGTTATCAGGTTTAACAGAAGTTATTGTGAAAGCCACAGACTCCTGGGTCCCAACACATAGTTCCCCAAAATAAGACTCTCTAGGAAAAAAGCCTATGAATCTAGATTCTTATAAGTAGTCACAGATAATTCTGAGTGCTTGTCAAGTGTAAGAAAATGCCCAAATATTTCTCTGTGATTTGTTTGCTTTTTCTGTCATTTTTAAAGATTTTCCCTAAAGCTAATTTAATTGTCACCTTATTTCTGGAATATTCCAGTCTAGTAAAGTCTAATGAGTTAGTGACAGAAGAGGACAAACCCATGCTAATGGTCATAGATCATAAAGCCAAGTGTATCTGCATTCAGGACTCAGTTCAGAATCCATCTATTTAGCTAGATTTTTGTTCTTAATTGAGAAGTCAGCCAGTTCCTTAATTTCAAAATTGCATCATTTTATATTATTTTTTAATGATGTTAACTTTAATATTTATAGTTCCGGTGATGTTTGATATTGGAACATTTTTAGAAATAAAGTCTATAGAGATTTATATTTTTGGCCTTTGAGTAGATTTCATTTTCTTATTACTAAAAATAATACTGGTGCAATAAAATGTATAGTTTGTACAAAACATGCCAAACATATTTTAAAACAAATTTTTAGATAGATTATGCTATATATTTTCAATAAACTTTTTCAAGTGAATAAGAGGATAAATTTAAAACAACATAAAGATAAGTAACACAATCAAATAGCAAATTAAAAGTAAACAAGAAGTGCACCAAAGAAAAAATAATAAGATAATAGAGAGTCAGGAGTGAAAGTTGCACATTAAATGTTCTGTGAAAGACACAAGAACCAGATGATGGATCTCCCAGGTAAATGTTCAAAAGAGAGAAATCGTAAGCATATCTCTGGAATTTTTTTGACAGACACCTTGCAGAATCTATTGGAATAGTTTGAGATACATTAATTTAAAAGCATCAGTATGTTTTTCACTCTAAGAAAGTTGTGGACAAAAAGTGAAGAGTGTGAAATTGACTGAGTATTGCAGAAAGATTTTCACCATCTCTGAGGAAACTGATTTAACAGAATTATTTTCTTAACTGTGTTCCTTGGGAGCTCAAGAAAAGAAAATATATATATATATAAACAGCAACCGATTTATATATTTTGAGGCTATTTAAAAGGATGCATTAAATTCATACAGTATATAATATGATAAGTGTATTACCTTGATTGTTCTCTACACACCTTTGATGAACATACAATACACTGTGCCGCATAGGTATTCTAAATCGTAAGTACTATAAATGCATAACAGATGAGAAAAAAAGTATAGAAATGTTGGCTGAAATAGACAATGAAAAGATGAAGTTACAGGAGGGACTTGAATAAGCCCTAATAGAAAATAATATGAGGCGTTTTTAGAGTCTTGGAACTTGGGGTTCAGATTACATTGAACGACAAAACGAGGTGTCACTCAATTCCAAAGCCAGACTTTGGGTGTCACTGGGTGAATTTATTAGGCACCCTAGCCTCATCTACATATTTGTATTTAGGACTATCATAGACGAAAAGGCACTGATACCTTGATCACTGAGATTTTAAGGTATAAAATCCTATTTGTTCAGAGTGGAATTGAATGAATGAAGCTTGCTATTATCCACCTTGAGTTTCTCAAAATGAACCTCACCTCAGGCAGAGGAAGCTGAACCAGTGAACAGTGCTCAGTGCCCAGGTCTATGTTATCTGAGGAAAGTGACTTTAGGCACATTGTGCACTTACTCCAGAACCTCTTCAAGCAGCTATTCTGGCCCTCAGGGAAAATGTCAATCCTAACCATTTGATAATTTTGTGGTATAAGAAAGAGACATTAAAGAGCTCTTATACATAGGACCATAAAGGTCTGTAATGTAGGACCCCTAATTGGACTTGGAGTGTGTGTATTCATGCTTCTTCATTGCTGTTACCATTGGGAAAATGTTCCTTTTTCATTTAATGTGGTTCTGAAGGGGCTATCAGTCAGTAGTGCCACCGTCTCCGAACCATAGGGTTGGCCTAGTTCATCAGAATAATCTATCTCGCTAATTATTGAGTGTGGTAGTCTAAGGGGTAGACGTGCAATCCAAGCAGGACCTGAGTCTTTCATGAGCTTAGATGGAATCATGGAGAAAGACTCTCTTTCTTTTGGTTCATAAACTGTGGAGATATTGACCTGAGGCTGAGAGCAGTCATCTCTCCCATCATATGGAGAAGCTTGAATAAGATTGAAGTCATCATGTACATAGAAGCAGAGCCCAGAGATAGAGAAACTGAGCCTGACAGCTTTGTCAGAGACCCTGGATTTCCCAGATGTATGAGTCAATACTTTACTTGCTTACTTATTTACTTACTTGAAGCAGCTTGAATTCACTTTTTTTTTTAGATAGAGCCTTCACTAATGAATAGATTATCCTTTCACAGAAGAGAACAAGGAATGGATGAAGCAACTGGCAGAATTTTGCATCAGGATCTTTGGGAGAATAACACTAGGAATTTTGGAAGAAGTGATTGATGTTTAGGTGAGCCACAGACTTGAATTGCTAGGGCTTCCAGCAAACTTAGTAGTGACATTTAATGTCTAGTTGTACCACTAGGAAGAACAATAAATCACTGGCAATGCCACATAGGTCTTGGTCAACCAAGGGAAGAAAAGGGTTTGGAAATTAAGTTTGACCTCTAAGAGCTTTATTTGAGATATTGTTCCTTTGGAATCTAACAAATATTTCATAATTTATCATAAACAAATATTGAAAATTTCTAAAAAGGAGAAGTCCTTACAAATACTGGAATCTCTATAAGCAAGATCAGTGGAGGCTTGTAGCTATTGTAACTTAAAGCAGTTTTCAGTGTAAGCTCAGACTACATGATTGAGAAGTGAGGAGAGGTCTGTCCAGAGAAAGAGAAATACAGACAATGAAAACTGCATGTTCATAAGACTTCCAGCAGACCAGACTGATAAGACAAGGTCAAATTTTGGAGGAGATTATGAGGAATAAGGCTGGCTAGCTATAAGAAAGCTGGGTTAGGGTGCAGATTATCAGAGAAGTTTAAATTGAGTTTAGTATGAAAGAGACATTTTCATATTACCATATAATATGAATTTAACACTAGCTGTTTAACTTGCTTGTAATATAAATGCAATCACATTTCTTATTTTTTAGTTAGTTGTTTAAGTTTTCAAGATTCCTTATAAAGCATAAGGCCTCTTTATGTCTTTTTAAGATGCATCCCTATACTCCTGCCCCAAACCAACACTGAATTATCCCAAAACCAAGGGGCTTACTCAGTACAAAAGAGATTAGCTTGGCTTCTGAACACCAAATAGGAAGAGAGGACTATAAAGTCAGATTAGACCACATTCACCATTAGTTTGATCATGGGCATCTCACATAATCAGAGGATATTTTTTCTCCCCTCGTGCAGGGGACCCCTTGCTTGTCCAGATACCTGCACAGGACAGAGTAGCGACTACCTTTCAGCTTCAAGAATACAGATCTTAAGTAAATATTTATTTTCTAAAACATTGTTTCCTAAATCAGAACACAATACCACAGTGGTTGGGTGTGAACTCATGCTGACTGTCAAGGAAGCAGGAGCACAGAGATGTTCTTAGAGTGTAAACTCAAAATTCCACAAGTTCTGCTTCCAAGGAGCTGATGGTAGAGTAAACTTTGCTGCCCAGCTGCAAACTGACAAGTTTAACAATACCAAATGTTCCTGAGGATGTGAACAAACTGCAGTTTATAAAATGCTGATAGGAGTGCAAATTGCCACACTTACCTTGAAAAAACAATTTCAGATCTAGCAAAGTTCAAAGATGTGAATATCTTGTACTCAATAATTTTACTCCCTCAGTAAATGCTCAAGATGAGCATGTTCATGACTGTTTTGGCAAAAGAAGGAGGAATGATCAAAATGTTCAGCAATGAAGAATGACTATATGAATTATGATATGGTTATGCAATGGATTCAGCAGTAAAAATAAATGAACAAGAGCTACACATGTCAACATGGACTAATCTTACAATGTTCAGCATCAAAAGCAAGTCATAGAAGAACACATATAATTTGAGGCGATATATCATTTCAAAAAGATGATAAACTAAACAATATGTAGCTAATGGATATGTACATGTGTGGTAAATTAACAAAGAAACACAAGGGAATGATAAACACAAACTTTGAAATCCTGGTTAGCTCTGGAGGGGAGGAGAGCTGTGCTCAGAGACAGGCATGTGAGGAGTTCTAAAGAAACTGTTAACTGTATATTACAGAAAGCACAAATGTTTATTCTTCTTTAAACCATTCATATACATTATGTTGTATGCACACCTGTCTACATACAAACACATGAATAATTCCATAATTAACAAAAATAAAAGAATCATTTAAGTGGGCTCTGTAGTTATACAAGTCCAGTCAGTAGATCTTCATGGCTCTCTCTTGACTCCCCGGCTTGTAAAACTCTAGAAGGTGAAGATTCTTTGTATAAGAATCTCAGGGTCTTTCTGAGAGAGGAAAGACCAAAATACCAACTCCTTCCTAGCTGTTCTCTGCAAACAACCAGAGACTTAGATATTGGAAGAGCTTCCTCATGCAAAAGCCTCCCCGTGGATGACTTGGATGACACTACTCCTGTCTCCTTCCAGCAGTTTTACCTCCCAAGTCTCTCCTCTCCAGACATCCACGACTCCAGAGTATAGCCTCTTGTCTGCCCATCTACTCCACATTTGTTGAACATTTCTACTCTTCCAACTTCTTTCTCCTGTCTTTCTTTCTTCACCTACTTTCCTATTGTTTTTTTCAAGCCTTCATTCTCTACTTGCCAGATTTTTAAAGCTCAAAGTAATAGAGAACAGATGGTGTGGGAAAAAGAGAAAAAGAGAAGTACTTCTAAAAACTCTTTTAAATATAATTTTTGTGTCCTTGTAGGTAGCTGAGGATAGAGCCTTTCTTATTAAATAAGTAAAGCAAATGTTGTAAAAAAATGTTTTCTTTTGTAATGACTTATTAGAATCTTTAAAACTCTAAGAGGAGGATATAGTATGCTGTTTATCTCCAAATTTGTCTGATGAAAAAATTTTCCTGTTTTCCAAATGTCTATCTTGAATAATAATGTTCAGTGGACAAATTGTGGGAAATACTGAGTTTGAATTATGACCAAGAATGTTCTCATGGTAAAAGGAAGCATTAAATATGCTTTCTCTATATTAAATATTAGTGATAAAATATTTTAATTCAATTCTTCTACTTTCTACAATGAATTCTTTGTTGATATAAATATAAAAAATTCCCTATGGTTAATCTGCTCTTTCAACATAATCACCGTTAAAAAAAATTATACATCATGCTTTCCCCCAATACTGAATGAGTGTCTATATTAGATACTAACTTAGTGTTAGGGTCACAATAGTGAACAATATAGACATAATTACTGTCCTCAATGGAGCTTTTATATAAGAAAAACATCATTAAAAATTAATTACCTCTCTATTAAGTGTACTTAATAATTTAAGGCAACTCTAATGTGATTTTTAGTCCTAAATATATGTTTCTAAATTATTACAACTCTGTGCAACTAAAAGCCTGAATTGGTTACCTGGGTATTCATTATTTGAGTTCCTAATAGTAAAAAATATTACTCAGAAAAAAAAAGTCATCATGTGATGAAAACTTTATTTAGAGCTTTTGATTGTTAGTCTCTGCTGAGGTCCCTTTTCTTTTACTAGGAGAGCATGGCATCACCATGACAGGAACATCTTTGCCCATCCAAGGTTATAATTATTGTATTTTCCTGTTAAGACCTGTTCTATGCAAATACAATTGAAGTCAACTATGAAGTAAAATTACTTATGTTATTGAGAATATAAGATTCAATGCAATTGATGAAAATAATGTTGGAAAATATTATAATCAAATCCTATAAAGAAATAAAGATCTGGCATAATAAGAATTGTTAACAAATCCAGAAAAATATTTATGAGAATGATAAAATAGATTATTTAGAGGTGAATTATTAGTAAAAGTGCTTGAGAAATTTGATAAGCCCTCAAATGTATTTTTAGAAATAACTTTTTAAAATCATTCTATAAAAGCCAAATATGAAGGCAGTTATACTCACATTTTTTTTTTTTGAAAAATACTATACCAAAAGAGTCATCTTGCTTTGCTCTTTGTTCAACAAATTAGAGCACTATGAAATTAATATGTAATCTAAATTTTATTTAACATACACATGTATTAGTAGAATTTTAAATTTTATGTTAAGAAAATATCTAAACAACGTTTATTATTATTTATTATGGATTTATCTCTCTCTTAAAGGGATTTATTTTAAAAGTCTTTTCTATTGACAATTACTCTTAGATTAAGATTTCCTACACTGGTATTTTCCTAGTTTAAATGCATCTAAAGACTATATCGAAGTTTGGAGCCCTATTTTCTCAGTAAATGAATTTCCAATTTTAGTTCTAGAAATTGTGGTGAGCTGACTTAGCCATGCACTTGAGATTGTTAAAACGTTGAAACTTTCTTGTTAAATAGGATGATATTTGGCTCCAAGCACTGTGCTCTTGACTCCAGTGCAATGAAAAGAATGCGTCTCTGAGGTAGGCTGAATAACAGCTCTGAACATGTCATGTTCCAATCCCCATAACCAGTGGCTGCCTTAGTGTGCATGGTAATGAGAATTTTGCAGTTGTGGTTACATTGAGGATCTTAGAATGGGGGAGATTATCCTGGATTATTCAGGTGCGCCCCATGTAGTCACAAGGGTCCTTAGAGGAGGGAGTGAGAGGGTAAAAACATTTATAGAATACGTAGGGGTGAAAGCTGAGGTCAGAATACATATAGAATACATAGGCTGCAAGTTTTGAAGTTAGACAAAGGGGGCCATGAGGCAAGGAATGTGGACAGCCTTCAGAAGTTGGAAAAGGCAAGGAAACAGATTCTTCCCAAGAACGTCCAAATGACATGCAGTCTTGTAGACCCATTTTAGACTTCTGACCTCCAGAATTGTAAGAAAACATACTAGTACTGCTTTGAGCCACTAATTTGGTGATAATTTACTGTAGCAGCAAGAGGAAACCAATACAGTCTCTCTTGAAATTTTTGTTTCTCCTCTGTTGAAAACTCAAGGAGAACTTGGCCTTCTGCTGTCCAGTTTGTGTGTGTGTGTGTGTGTGTGTGTGTGTGTGTGTGTGTGTGTGTGTGTTTTTCAGAAGGAGCTTAGCATAGAATAGAGATATGGCTTTCCTTTTTTAAGTGTTCCTTTTATGAGTCAATTCAAAAGTCTTTTCCTCCATGAGGCCTAAGGTCATCCCCTGGCCTCTCATATTAGGTTATTTTTATTTATAGTAACTATAGGTCAATTCTGAAGATGTAGTGGGATGAAATTAATAATTATGCTAGGAAAACAAAAATAAAGTGAAATTGTCTTGGGACGAATGGTCACCCTATTTCTGTATCCATTGTAGTACTCTTGCTTTGTTTTTATTGTTTTTGTTTTGCTTTCAAATTACAATTAAATATTTACAGGTGTTTCTCCTATCACCTATTCCTCTTTGTCAAAGGTAAGAGAAGTTTTCATCTTTGTCTCTATTTTCCATAATACACCCATCATCATCATGGTCATTGTTACCATCATTACCGTGATCATTATAACAGCTTAAACCTCCGTAATACTTACTAAACATCAAGCACAGTGGGCACATTACATGTAATTTTTCCATCCATATAACACATACAAGAAGATGACGGTAATGTTACCCTCATTTTATAGAAAAATTATTGTGGCATGGAGAGGCTAAGTAACGTGCTTAAGATCACACAATGGCAGGTGGCAGGACCAAGGATTCAATTTCAGTTGGTCAGCTTTTTTGACACTATTGCCTCCCCAAATAAGACTTCACAGAGGTTTAAGTAGTCACTTGAAAAGTAAAGGACACCTAGTTTCACACGTTTGTACCACTAATTTTAAATATTAATAAAAAAAGAGTTTAGGAAATAAACAATTTCAATATAATAATTTGTGTTCTACCTAAAGCTCTGTGGAAAGCCACCCACCCCTTCTGTTAGGTAGTCAGGTATGAGCGACAGGAGCCAAGGGTCAGCTCTGAACTCATAGAAATTTCCCTTAAAAATCTGCCTTAAAGACCTCCTAGAAATATCTCCCTTTTAAGAGTATAAATTACCCCAAATCCTAGAGCACAAAGGCCATGAAAGCTGCTGGCTAAACCAGTTACAAATAGGCATGCGCAGAAAGTACTGCCCTCGCCAGCCTCATTATAACATCATTATAATACTATGACTATGCCCGAAAGTTCATGAATCTAATTATAACAGACTGAATTCTGAGTAAGTACATTCATACAAGGCAAAGTGTTATATATCAGCTGTCAGTCAAGGTGACTTCACACGTGAATCATCTAGGACCTCACATCTCCACCAAAATATAAAGAGCCCTTCCCATTTCTGTACTGTTACAGCACTCCGGACTGGAAACTTGACCTTTCTTTTGAGATGTACTATTTTATCTCCTCACCTCCGGAATTCCACAGGTTGCAGTCTTCCTAAGAAGGCCTGTCTCCTGCTAAAATGCACTTTCAATAAATCTTCCTTTTTCTCAATCCCACCCACCTGTAATTTTTTACTGTGTTGGTGGAGAAGAACCAAAGAATAACACACACACAGCCACCATCCATCATACTCCACTGTCCTCCTCCTCCTCTCCCAGGCCACTGGGGCAATGCCAGATTTCACCTCACTCCAGTGGTGACACATCCCCCCCACACACAAAACAAAACAAAACAAAACCGCTTTTATTGTCTTTGGTCTTTTGAAACTAAAAACTAGAACTGAATTGAAGAAATAACTGTTATTGGAAGGAACATATGCATTTTTTTTCATTTTTAGAGATGTATATAATTGACATACAGCACTATATATATTTCAGATGTGTGACATAATGATTTGACTTGTGTATATTGTGAAAAAATTACCACAATATTTAACATTCATTATTTTATATTAATACAAAAAAAGAAAAAAGTGGTTTTTTTTTTTTGTGATGAGAACTCTTAGGTTCTACTCTCTTAAAAACGATCAAATATAACATACAGTAATGTTAGCTACAGTCATCATGCTGTACACCACACATCTAGCAATTATTTATCCTAGAACCAGAAGTTTGTACCTTTTGACCATTTTCATTCAGTTGCCTCTCCCCACATCCCCACCTCTGGTCACCACAAACCTTGGTAACCAGGAATCTTGGTAACTACAAATATGATTTTTTTTCTATGAATTTGTTTGCTTTTATATTCCACATGTAAGTGAGACAACACAGTATTTATTTTTCTCTGTTGACTTATTTAGCTTAGCATAATGCCCTCAGGGTCCATTCATATTGTCACAGTGGCCAGATTTCATTCTTTTTCTTGGCTAAATAATATTTCATTTTGTGTGTGTATATGTATATCCATATATATATATATCCATCTTCTTTATTCACTGACTTATCAATGAAACAGGTCATTGTGATGTCTTTGCTATTGTAAATAATGCTGCTACGGGAGTCAGATATTTTTTGGCATAATGTTTTTGTTTCCTTTGGATATAGTCCCAGAAGTTGAATTGCTGGATTATATGGTAGTTCTATTTTTAATTTTCTGAAGAAGCTCCATACTGTTTTCCACAGTGGCTGCACCAATTTACAATCAGTACTACCAACAGTGCACAACGGTTTTTTATTCACAGGCTCACCAGCATTTGTTTTCTCTTGTCTTTTTGATTATGGCCATTTTAACATGTAGGAGGTAATATTTCATTGTGGTTTGGATTTGTATTTCCCTGATGATTAACAGTGTTGAGCACCTTTTCATGTACCTGTTGGCAATTTGTACATCTTTGGAAAAATGTCTATTCACGTCCTTTGCTTATTTTTTAATTGGATTTTTTTTACTATTGAGTTGTATGGATTCTTTATAAATTATGAATATTAGCCCCTTATCAGATATATGGTTTGCAAATAATTGTTTTCCCATTTCACTGGTTGTCTTTTCACTTTGTTAATTGTTTCTTTTGTTGTGCAGAATCTTTTTATTTTGATATCTCACTAATTTATTTTTGATTTTGTTGCTGTGCTTTAGCTGTCACATCCAAAAAAATCATTGCCAAGACACATCAATGTGATATGTCACATTGCTAAATCCTACTTGAGCATGGTGAATTCTCTTTTTGATGTGCTGCTCAATTCAGTTTGCTAGTATTTTACTGAGATTTTTGCATCTATATTCATCAGGGATATTGACCTATAGTTTTCTTGTAGTATTCCTTTCTGGCTTTGGTATCAGGGTAATGAGTTAGGGAGTGTTCCCTATCTTCAATTTTTTTTTGGAAAGAATTTGAGGATTGCCGTTAAGTATTCTTTCAATGTTTGATACAATTCACCAATGAAGCCCTCTGGTCTTGGGCTTTTCTTTGTTGGGAGATTTTAAATTACTGATTCAATCTCTTTAATAGTAATTAGTTTGTTTTGATTTCCTATTTCTTTGATTCAATATTGGTAGGTTGTATATTTCTAAGAATATTTCCAAAACTTCTAGGATGTCCAGGTTACTGGCAAATCATTGTTAATAGTAGCTTGTTATGGACCTTTGTATCTCTGTGGTATCAGTTGTAAAGTCTCCTTTTTCACTTATAATTTATAATTCATTTATAATTTATAATTTATAATTGTCATTATAATCGATGTCCATTGATTTGGGACTTCTATCTTTTTTCTTTGGTTATGGTAGCTAAAAGTTTGTCAATTTTGTTTAAATTTTCAAAGAAATAATTCTTAGTTTTATTCATCATTTCTATTGTTTTTCTATTCTTGATTTATTTCTACCCTGATATTATTTCATTCCTTCTGCTAAGTTTTGGCTCAGTTTGTTCTTTTTCTAGTCCCTTGAGGCATAAAGTTAGGGTTTTCATTTGAGATCTTCTTTATTAATGTAATCATTTGATGCAATAAACTTTCTTCTTAAAATTGTCTTTTTTTTTCTGTATCCCATAAGTTTTGGTATGTTGCATTTCCATTTTCATTTGTCTCAAGATACTTTTAATTTCTCCTTTAATTTCTTCTTTGATTCATTGGTTGCTCAGGTATTATTTAATTTGCACATATTCATGAGTTTTCAAACATTCTTCCTGTTATTGATTTCTAGTTTTATACTATTGTGGTAAGAGAAGATACTCGATATGATTCAATGTTCTTAAATTTACTAAGAATTGTTTTGTGACCTAACTTTTTATCTAACCTACAAAATGTATCATGTACTTGAAGAGAATGTGTATTCTACTGTTGTAGGATAGAATGTTCTGTATATATCTGTTAGGTTCATGTGATCTACAGTATTGTTCAAATTCATTGTTTCCTTATTGTTTGTCTGGATGACCTGTCCATTATTAATAGTCAGTATTAAAGTCCCCAACTATTATTGTATTGCTCTTTATTTCTCCCTTTTTTCTTTGTTATTTTGTGCTTTATATGTTGGGTGTTCTTATAATTATTTACAACTGTTTTTATCTTCTTGATTGACCACTTTATCATTATAAAATAGCCTTCTTTGTCTCTTTTTACCATTTTTAGTTTAAAGTCTATTTTATCTGCTATACATATAGCTACCCATGCTCTTTTTTTCCTATTACCTTGCTTGAAATATCTTTTTCTCATTCCTGCACTCTCAGTCTATGTGTGTCTTTAAGGCTGAAGTAGATTTCTTATATGCAGTATATTGTTGGGTCTTTTTTTTTTTTTAATCCATCTAGCCATTCTATACCTTTTGATTGGAAAATTTAATCCATTTATGTGTAAAGTAATTATTGATAGGTAAGAACTTACTATTACCATTTTGTTAATAGTTTTCTGGCTGTTTTGTAGATCCAGTATTCCTTGTTTCTTATCCTGCTATCTTCTTTGCATTTTGATATCTTTTGTTATTAACATGCTTTGATTTCTCTGTCATGTTCTTTTGTGTATTTCGGTTTTTCCTCTATGGTTACCAGGAGAATTTCATAAAATATATTAAAATTATAACAGCCTATTGTAAACTTATAACAACCTAACTTCAATAACATTCCTAAACTTTACATTTTTACTTTTTCTCCCCCTCATAATTTAGGTAATTAATGTATTTTTTATATTGTGTAACCAATAACAGATTATTGTAGTAATGGTAATTTTTACTATGTTTTTAAATTTTTAAACAAGAATTGTAAGTGATTAATGTATCACCAGTACCACACTACAGAATCTAACATTAACTATATATTTATCATTACTAATGACTTTTATGTTATCCTCTTATGTTTTTAGAATGTTAATTAGCATTCTATGTAGAGAACTCTCTTTAGCATTTTCTATAAAGCAGGTCTAGTGGTGATGATCTCTCTCAACTTTTGTTTGTTCAGGAAAATCTTTCTCTTGATTTCTGAAGGACAGCTTTGTGAGTATAGAGTAGAATTTTTTGTTGACATTGTGTTTTACAATATTTTGAATATGTCATATCATTTTCTTCTGGCCTGAAAAACTTCCATTGAGAAATTTTACCTATGTCTTATTGGGGTTTCCTTCTATGTAACTTTTCTCTTGCTACTTTGGCAATTCTTTCTTTGTCTTTGACTTTTGGCAATTTAATTATAACATGTTTTGGGAGGCCCTCTTTAGGTTTAACTTATTTGGCATCCTGTGGGACTCATAGATCTGCATGTCCATTTCCCGCCCCAGTTTAGGAAGTTTTCAGCCATTATTGCTTTAAATACCCTTTCTTTCCTTTCTCTTTCCCTTCTTTTTCTGTATTTCTCACATTGTGGATATGTTTCTTTCTATTGTGTTCCATAAATCCCCTAGGCTTTCTTTACTCTTTCTCATTCTTTCTTCTTTTTGCTTTTTTAACTGGCTAATATCAAATGTCTTGCCTTCAAAGGTGCTGATTTCTTTCTTCTACATGGTGAATCTGTTTTTGCTTCTACTTAATTATTCAGTTTAGTTATTGTATTTTTCAGATTTAGGATTGTTGTTCTTTTTTTTTTTAACAGTTTCTATTTCTTTGTTGAACATCTCATTTTGTTCATGTAATGCTTTCCTAATTTATTTTAATTATGTGTATGTGTGTCCTTGTAGTTTACTAAAGTTCTTTAGAAGGATTATTCTAAATTTTTCAACAGTTCTAAGATCTCCATTTCTGTAGGGGCAGTTATTGGAGCTTTATTAGTTTCCTTTGGTAGTTTCATGGTTACCTGATCTTTTGTAATCCTTGATTTCTTACATTAGTATATCTGTGCACTTGAGTAAACAGTATGCTTCTCCAGGTTTTACAGCTTGGTTTTCTGGACATGTTTGCTGGTAATATCCTTGAGCAGGTGGAGCTTACTATTAGGATATATTTTGGGATAAAGCTACTGGCCAAGCTTTGAGGTTTTGGGTGGGGGTTCTGCTAGTTAAGAACAGTTGGATAGGACTGCTAACTTGTCCAAATGAAGCTACAGGATTGGCTCTGCTGTTGCCTAGGTTTACTAGGTGGTCAGACTTGGACTATATTCAGCTATTAAAGTGAAGTTATGAATTAGCTTCCCTGCCCTCGTAGGGCAGCAGAACAGGCTCTAAGGCTTGTATGGCTTATTATTTGGTTACCTGAATCAGGCAAAAACTGCTCTCAATTTCCTGGCCAGACAGGTTATCAGTTTTGCTCTCTAGATGGAAAAGCCCCAGGCATTGCTTTCTGTTTAAGTGCCTCTGTAAGCAGGGCTGTTACAGGGCTATGGAGCTTCCCATGTTCTCTTACTAGGTTCCCTGGCTGTAGGAGCTGAAGGCTGTATTCAGCAATGGGGAGAAGGACAGAGCTACACATTATTTTCCTTGCCTGGGCAGAGTGGAGGAACCAGCTTCAAGCTCTTAAGGCCCTTTGTTTGTGGTCTTGACTCAAATCAATATGCTTCTCCAATTCCCTGGCTAAAATGGTACACTAGCTTTACTCTGCAGATTATCAGTGCTGCTCACCAGATTCTGTGCTCCATCATTGCTGGGCTCTGCAGCTTCCAGGTGTATCTAATTGAGCTTTCTGGTTAAGAAGGACCAGGAGCTACATTCAGCAGCGAGTTAGGCTATGACTCATCTCCTCTGACTGGACAGTGGCAGATCAGACTCCTGGATTGGCAAAGAGCTCTTAATTTGAGGACCCAAATCAGGCAGATTTTGGACCCATCAAGTTTTCCAGTCAGATCATGCTACCATCTTGGCTCTACAGATGAATGAAGCTACTGGTTAGGACTACAACTTGGACACTTCAGAGAGGAACTTGGTTTGCCATTATCCAAGTGCTGGTTGTTACAAGCTCTTGTCCCACTTCTTCTTTACAATTAGATTCCCAGTGGTCAAGTCCTGCAGATTTCCCCACAGTCCCCATGTGGCGAGACTGGAGTGAGACCTCCCAAGAAGTGACCCATAATGCTAAGGGTTGTTCACCATAGACTCTCTTTTCTTATTGGAGGAACCATAAGCTCAGGAGAGACCTCACAGCATGGAGCAGCACTGACATGGAGGAAAAGATATGTGGTCAGGATGTAGCCACTCCTCTTACCCTTCTAATGTGGTCTGTGAAGGTCTCTGTGGTGCTGAGGTATGTTTGGTCCTCAGTCCATGTTCTAAGTTTCTCTCAGTGGTGTCTTGTACGTTAATAGCCATTAGTTGTTTTCCTTATGAGAGAGAGTAAACTCAGAAATGACCTATGACACTGTCTTAGTGCTATCAGTCCTAATTTACATTTTTTAATGTTTTCTCATAAATATTTTATACAATAAATATACTAAATTGTATATAATATGTTATATACTAAATATATGATATAGATATATTAATTCATATGTGCATTATATAAAAGATTCTGTCAAAATAGATATTTAATATGTTAATGTATTACTACAGCTGGTAGAACTCACATTCTTACTTCCATCAATTGTCTGGACAACAAAACCACCATTAGTAACTGCAGAGTCTGAGAGCTTTCAGTTCTCGTCTCTTTGATACTATACCCTCTAGATTTGGGAGAAAAGTGGACCTTATGTTTGATGGCCTTTCTGGAATTGTTGATTTGTAGCAGTAGATGTCATTTTGAGGCACACCGTTAAATAGTCAAAGCAAAGCAGGACACAAGGTCCTGAGCATTGGTGCCTACAGGACCCAAGATAACCCTGTTCCTTAAGCATGAGATGAGCAGAATACTCTCAAAATCATCTTTTTAAAACCTTAGGCTAATGCAATACACTTTTTTCTAAGAATTCAAAGCCTTCTTACATATAAATAAGGGAACCTGATATTCTATTTCAGGACACAATACAGCACTGGGAGACAGAAAGACAGATTCTTCCTTCAGCTTCTTCCCCCTTACTACAAGAATGATAGTAGAAACTTTTCACCTTTTGTGGCTCCATAAGATAAATTATTTTCAGCTATCATTCTGGAAGAGGATAGTTTACCAGGGTCTCATTTCATGCTTTCAACATTCCTTGGTATACTAGTTGATTCTGATACAAAAAATCTGGTCACTAGGTGAGGAATAACAGCTTTTTATTCTTATTTTTTAAAGGATATTACACCTACTTGGACTTCTTTTTCAAATTTCCTCTTTATATGGACTCATGACAGATAATGCTAATTAGCTAAAGTGCTGGGTAGGGCTGCAGGGATGATTAACATTGCTCTACTTTTAATCTGAATGAAAACTATAGGTAGAAATTGGTGTTAGCAACCTGTTAAATTTTATATACTCCATCCAGCTTTGCTCACTTATTCTCACAGCTTTTCATCTCTTTTTCTTTTTTCTTTTTGACTAAATATCATTAACATTCTTTTAAAATAGTATCCCAAGATCATATTTTAAAGAACACTGCTATTGATCATTTAAAAGTTAGTCATGTCTCAAGTAAAATAGGCTTTGCCAAGTTAGAATGCTTCTAGACTGAAAATTATTTTACCTTGGCTTTTTAATCCTTGGACAAGATAAAGTTCTTTAACTTACAGTAAGTATTATTAACCCCATTGTGTAATAATTAGAATAATGAGAAAATAGGAGTGTCCTAGTACAATAGAATAAGGGATAAAAATTAGGAATTCTAAATTCTGGCTATGTGCTGACCAAGGCTTAAACTTTGCTTGGGGATTTAAGACTTGGTCAGCTGTAAATGCTGGACACACTTAGCTCCGCTGCACTCTTCAGTCCATAGAAGCTGAAAGCATGGTTAGTCTAACCCAAATGTTAATCCCAATTGGCAATAAGAGTTATCCAGGAATTCTGGGCCTGGCTCCTGATTCTCCAAGTCCCTTGGCCAGATGTGAGACCACAAGGGAGTGGTGACTCAAGAAGATGATGAAGAAATTGGAAATATCACATCTAAGTCAGAAAGAGAAAGGGGCCAGGCGGGTGTGCCTAACAATGAGAAGTGTGATGTGTTGAATACACCATGGAGGGACTATATGTGAGCAGAAAGCCAAAGGGTGCCCCCAGGGATTCTGAGAAGCCAAGCTGAGTCAATTATGTATACATGAGGACAGTTAGCCACGGGAGAATTCAATTGTAGGCCAGAGCAGCTTGGTAATAATAAATAAAAATTTATAACAGACATGACAGAAGTATTTATCACACTTTCAGCATTTGGAACTGCTTGCTATTAGCATAAAAATTATAGCTCTGACCTGAAATCACCATTGTTTGCATATGGCACAGCTATTAAACCTGTCGTATTTTCATAATACTTTCCATTTTATTGTCATCTTTGACACGCAGTTAGATCACTTCCTGGTTCTAATTCTCCAAAGTTATTTAGACTTTTGTTCTTATGAAGAAAATTAAAATCAATAAACTCTTATCGAGAAAGTCCCATGTGTAGACAAACATGCCAGACAATATATGGCGATAATGAAGTGGAAAAAAAACTCTGCTCTCAAGGAGTTTATCCTCAGGAAACTTCAATTTGGATATGACTTAAGCCTGGATATGGTTCATTTTGTATAACAAGTAGTTATTTATCACTTATTAGGCACTGTGCACAATATTATATTCTATGCACTATTTTAAGTCTTTTAAAATATTAACTTATTTAATCTTCATAAAAATCTAATAAATAATATTCTAAGACTAACTTCATTTTACAGATGAAGAAACTACAGGGCAGAAAGGATAACTAATTTGCCTAATGTCACATTAATTAATAAGAGACTGAGATGGGATTTGAACCCAGGCATTCTGGCTCAAGACTCTATGCTCTAAATCACAGTGTTCTGTTTCTCAAAAGACATGAAATATATGTTAATTCTAGTGAATTACTCTATGCCAGCAACCTATACAAGATCAGAAAAGTTTAAGTTGGGGAGTGACATTCATACAAACATAGCTGGAATCTGATTATACAAAGTGTCCACCAAAAATAGCTGAAACTTCTCAGGTTTTTGAAGAAATTGAGATATTTGTGACTCAACTTCAAATTAGACTAGTTTTCTCTTTTCTTTAAGTAACAAAAATCTTTGTACTATCTTCAAGCAGATTGATAATTTTGAAAGAAGTGCTTTTTTCTATTCAGTCGAATTGCTACTATAAGCAGCCATTTCAATAAAAAGAGTTAAGTTAAACATATCCACAGAAACAGACAAGTTGCTGGTCAGGTTTCTCTTGGTGATAGGTTATCCTGGGTAATTATAATATTGGAATCCATTATGATTGCCATTTTTTCCCCATATCTCTCAGTTGATTGTTCCATAGCCTTCTGTCTTGCTCTGACTATAGCAGCCAACAGTACTGACTATAAGAATATTACAATTTCCTATTTATTTATTTGTATCCCCACTGAATTGAAAGCTACTTAAGATGATTTTGTTTACAGCTGAATAAGTGATGAAACCATTCACTAATATAGAGAACAAAGGAAAAAGTTAACTAATTAATACATTTCTATCTGCTTTTTCTGCTCTCTTCATTTTGTGTCCAGTACATTTTTTAATGATTTTGATTTTATATTGACTTCTCATTCTGTATAAAATGAGAAACAGTGCAGTTTTTGTTGATAAAAATTATCAGTTTGAGGCTCAAAGTCTACAAAAGAATAAGTAATGAATATTTGAAATGGAATTTCAGAGAGAAGATTATGAGAAATGTTCAGATATTAATTAATGCCCTGAATCAAATATGATATAACATTTTTCTATGGGTCACAAGAAAACTTTTGATAGTGAAGCCTTAAAAACATCAGGGAGAAATTTATAGATATTCTTTAAATATAAAGTTGAAAGAGAAAAGTTAAGGAATATGCTTGTTGTTAGATCCCATAGGAGATCACTTCTGTTTTTTCTTAATTCAAAAATTCAATAGAGAGTTCTTAACTTAGGCTATCTTCATTCTTATAATTTTATTAATAAAATGTATAAATATAAGCAATTCTTCTTGTGTTTCAGCTTGGTATATGCCTGATATTCCTAAATCTTAAATGTGCCAACACTGAAAAAATATTTTTGAACATAGTGTTGGTTACCTAGTTACATAGATTATTTCTTGTAGGGTTGTGTTAGAGCTTAATATGCTCAAATAAGCCATTTACCTTTTCTATTATTAAATTTGTTTTGTGTTTATGTCTTATCTCACTAATTAGATAATTACTTCCTTAAAGGCTTTTTGTAATTCATTTCTCCCATAACAAATAAGATAGTTCCAGATGCATAGCAGATATTCAATAAATATGCTTTGAATAACTGAGTACCTTTGAATCTTTCTTCTGTTTAATGTTTGCAATGTTAATCACCATCTGTAGCCCCATTTAATTATTTGTATATAACTATATCAAAAACAAGCACACTACCTCTGGTGATATCCTCTTCTAGATCTGTGCCTTTTTAAAATTCATCCAGACCTGTGGGTGAGCTTAGATAAGACACCCTTGTACATACACACACACACACACACACACACACACACACACACACACACACACACGCTTATTGGGAGTTGAAGATAGAGACTAAAAGTAATCCAGTCCATAGTGAAGGAGAGGAAAATTTGACTCCACCTCTAGATTGAGGAAATATCAAAGAATTTGTGCATATGCTTTAAGCCACCACACCCGGTTAAGAAGTGTCTGAGTGCATTTGTGTGTATGATGCATGGATTTATATATTTGTGTGCTGGTCAGAAGAGAAGATAGAAAAGTGGTTTATTTGGTGAGAAGCATAGTGGAAGAGTGATCTTAGAACTTTTGTAGAATTATATCAAATATGTTCTCACAGAGTTCTTCATGCCACTATATGCAATACAATGTTTCTGAGTCCTTAATTTCTTTGAAACTCCTGACTATTCCCTTACCCCTCAGGAAAAGTTCATCCTTTGTCTCCCATCATGTCCCCACTCTCCTGGCTTTCTTGTTTGCCTCGTCCCAATCTCCTTTGATAGTTCAATTCTCCCTAACATGCCATCCAGCCATTCACCTATCCTGACATTTCTGTCTCCTACACATTGCTTGAATCTATCCACTCCTCCCTACCCTAACTACCAAGTCTATGGCCATTTTTTTCATTCAATGTATATTTCCTGAGTAGGAATAAAGGAACTAAGAGTAAAATGCAAATTTAAATAGGGTTATTAAGGAAGACCCCATGAGAAGGTTATTTTTAAGCAAAAAAATAAATAAATAAAAATAAAAAAGAGTTGAATGGGGAAGGGAACTAATCATATGAATATTTAGGGATGCAGATATTCCCCCAGGCCAAGGGAGCAGCAAACACAAAAACCATGTTGGCAAGGATGGACAAGCTCGTTAGTGAGTCTACAACTGATGGAGGGAGAGAGGAATAGAAGGTAAGGCCAGAGAGTTAAAGGTAGATGGTGAACCTATCACCTGGGATCTTTCATGAACTTTGGCTTATACTCTGAGTGATGGTTTTAGGCAGATGTGTGACACGGATCAGCATTTGAATAGGGACACCCTAAATACTGGGTTGAGAATAGACTGGGAGAGAGGAGGTGGAAAGAGCGGCATAGATGGAAACAACCTTCCCAGTGAGGAAAAGCAGTGGCTTTGACCACTTACCTAGAGCATTGTAATAGCAAAGGGACTTTTGTTTGTTTCAGTTTAAAGACAGAAAATATTTAGCACACTTATATGCTCAGGTGGAAGAATTAGCCTTAGCTAAGAAAAGAGACTGCTTCTGATATGAAAATGAAGAGATTTAGATGGCAGGACATAAAATAATCATTCTGGTGTGTAAAAATCAATATGAGAAACTTCTGATGCAGTAGTCTGTTTGCTCTGTGAGTTTAGCAGGTGAAGTCATAGGTGCCTAAGCAAAACATGGCAGGATGACAGTTGACCCTCAGTCTCCAGCTAACACTTTTAAGAGGTATAATTAGAATATGCCAAGGTTGGCACTTACTAGAAGTTATTCTACACTAATTTAGACTCTGCTACAGATATTTACTAATATGCCGGAAGTATTTTCATAACTTGAGCTTGATAATTAGCATTGTAATAGACAAGGATATTAATTTATGTTTACATATATATACTATCTTCTCTCCTTCATGTTGCTCAGTCTGTGTAAATAATTCCACTTATTCTGGAGTCACTCAAATGAAAAGCTGTTTAATAATATATTAGCACTTGTATTTTGGATGATCTGTCTTTGCCACTTTCAACTTACTAGTTTTCAATTAAAAGCATTGTGTGTTTTTTCTATATAAAATATGCTAATTTGCATGGGATTCTGTGTCCAGTTGGAAGTCACATGGACCTTTATTTATATCCCATTTGCTTTTGTTCTGGAGGCTGACCACTTATATCTTTGAGATGTGCTTCTGGGTTATTTAAAGTCACTTTCACATACTCATATAGTCCATTTAAATTCAAATCATTTCAAATAGAATCTTCCATTGGTTGCAACTCTGTCTAGTCATTTGTCTCTAGCAACAAAGGACAGAAATATAATTTATGTAGAACAATAAAAGATGGTAGAAGACCACAGGAAGAATTTTCTAAGGGGCCTTATAAATCAGTTAAGGTATCAACCATTCTACTGATTTGTTCTGTTCTACTTCTTTTGAAATGTGAAAAGCCTTGGAAGGAGTATTTAACTTACTCTGAACTTATCAGGTATCTATCACTTAGTGTAAATGCAAGTCTGGGAGGTAGTATCTAATGGGTAGGGAAAAAAAAGAAAAGCTTAAATATAGGGACACTACTGAAAATTTGGATTGGCATGTTACCAGAGAGAAATCACAGTGGATCAACATTGCCTCCTTCAAATAAGGACAAGCATATCTTAATAATAACATTAACAATTGAGGAGTTTAAGTTTTATTGTAAAAATTACTAAGAAAGGAACAGAGGAAAAGTTTTCATGACACACCTGACACACCTGAACACACCTGCTTGTACATGGCTGGTACATGTTTTGTTATTTGAAATTCTGCATTTATTACTTAGAATTTTTACAGATTGTTCATGGACTCCTATCACTCTCTGATGAATGCACTTGGACCACATTCTCCAATAATAAGACTTGATCACAGCCTTTTTGGGGAATATTTTATAGTCTATTGTGCTAACCAGATACAGATCTAACAAGTCACAATCTATTCCTCTGTCACATTGATGGAATAGTATGTCTTCAAGTGCTGCTGCTATAGTTAGAGCTTTGAGTCACATTTCATGTAACCTCAGACTGTAGTAATTCATTTGAATCTTAAACCAAGCTTTATTGTTGGGATATGGTTTGAAATTATGAATCTATGCCCTTCTTGGGAATATAGAGGGAATTGAGGCTATTGCTAGGTCTGAATTACTAGAGTTTTTACAGTATTAGGAGAGAAGCAAGACCTCTATTGAAAGAATTCTAGAAAGCAAAGGGAAGTGTGAGGGGACAAGTATAACACTATCTGGCTTCTGTACCATAGATTTGAAAATTAAGTGACTCTAGCAGTGTGTGACTGAAGAATTTTCCTATTTTTTCTCTCATGAGAGCCAAGTGAGGGCTTTAACTTGTGGAGGGAACAAAAGTCCTTGTGATACACAGTAGTAGAACCAGTAGAATGTTTTACCTGGAGTAGAGAAACTTGCAAATATCCAAAAAAGTCTGGGAGCTAAATACGGACACCATCCAGAATCAGTGAAAACGGATGATTCCTGAAGCCCGAGGGCTCTGAGGGTGACTACCAGAGCAGTGGGACGGGGAGGATTAGTTAAATGGAGCCTGATGTGAAGTCCTCAGCCCCTTAATCTCAGTCAAAAAAGAGGGAGAAAGGCTTGGAATTAATAACAGTAATCAACACTTGTGTAATGCTTTATAGCAAAGCAATTTTTCATACAATCCACAACCCTTCAATTTAGGTAGCACTTTATTATTTGTTATCGCAACTTGTGGGTGAAAATATGAGATTCAAAAAAGTTAGATAACTTACTCAATATAATTTTTCAATTTAGTGTTTAAAGTAGGGCTAAGACCCAAGCCTCTTTTTATTTCCGCTATACCAAATACCTTTGTATGTATAGCCATGCCATTGGTTCAGTGTTAAACTAGTGATTTTCATATGAGACTAGAGTTTCATATGATGTATGTCTCTACATATTAGTGATAGGGATTAAATTAATAAATTGACTAAACATGTCAAAGTCAGCCCAGTCTTTTTTTTATTTCTTTAAATTTCTTTTTGATAAAATATAGCTGATGTATAATAATATTAGTTTCAGACATATACCATAGTTATTCAACATTTTTATAACTAAAGAAGTGATCACCATGATAAGTCTAGTAACCATTTGACACGGTATGGCATTATTATAACATTATTGACTATATTTCTTATTCTGTACATTAAATCACCCTGTCTATTTATAACTGTAAATTTGAACCTCTTGCTCTTTTTCACCTCCTCCCTTTTTAATTTTTAAAAAAGTTTTTAATTGTAATTGATATTCAATATTTTATATTAGTTTCAGGTATAGAGCATAGTAGTTAGACATTTATTTTTCCAAACAGCACATAAAGATGGCTAATAGACATATGAAAAGATGCTCAATATCACTAATCATCAGAAAAATGCAATATTAAAACCACAATGATTTATCACCTTACACCTGTCAGAATAACTGTCATCAAAAAACTGAACAAACAAGTACTGACAAGGATGTGGAAAAAGGGAATCTTTGTGCACTATTGATGGAATTGCAAATTGGTGCAGCCACTGTGAAAAACGTATGGAATTTCCTTAAAAAATTAAAAATAGAGCTACCTTATGATCCAGCAATTCCACTTCTAGGTATTTATACAAAGAAATCCAAAACACTAACTCAAAAAGATATATGCACCCCAATATTCATTGTAGCAATATTTACAATAGCCTAGATATAGAAGCAACCTAGTGTCAATCAATAGATAATTGGATAAAGATAGAGGGGTACATATATGCAATATTACTCAGCCATAAAAAAGAATGAAATCTTATCATTTGTGACAATATGGATGGACCTAGAGGGTATTATGCTAAGTGAAATAAATCAGACAGAGAAAGGCAAATACCTATGATCTCACTTATATGTGTAATCTAAAGAGCAAAATAAATTAAACAAAACAGAAACAAACTCATAGATACAGGAAACAAATTGATGGTTGCCTGATGGAAGGAAGGTTAGGGGGCTGGGTGAAAAAGGTGAAGGGATTAAGCAGAACAAACTGGTAGTAACAAAACTGTAATGGGGATATAAAGTGCAGCGTAGGGAATATAGACAAAAGTATTGTAATAACTATGTATAGTGCCAGGTGGATACTAGACTTATTGGGGGATCACTGCATGTGTTATATAAACGTCTAACCACTATGCAGAAGCCCAGTCGTTCAATAAGTTTGCTTGTCCATTTTTCTTCGTCACAACCAGTATAAACATTAAGTTTTGCCTGCCATCTAGTGGACTTTTGGTAAACTACATGTAAAAATTAAGGAATTCCCTGTAGTTGGTTACTCAATCTATTTGTTTCTGAAATTTAACCAGGCTTTATCTTACCTTACACATTTTTTTAATTATTTTTTTTAGGCAAGGCAACCTTTGGTTGACCTCATAGATTGCAAGGACCTTGTCAGCTTACAATCCCTTATTTAGTTACCTATTTATTTATTTATTTATTTTACACCTACAGCACCTGGTCTTCCTAGGTGGTCTCCCATCCAAGTATTAACCAGCTCCAACCCTACTTAGCTTCTGAGATCAGACAGGATCCGGCTTATTCAAGGTAGCATGGCCATATACTACCCTACACTTTTAAAGCACTATTTTTGTGCAGATTATTATTATTTATTTATTTATTTATTTTGGTAATCCCAATTTACATTTTATTCTTATTTTTGGTTTACCAACCTCATCCATGCAAATAACTGTAGTTTATTTATCCTGTAATTTTTAATTAAGTTTAATGGGGTAACATTGGTTAATAAAATTATATAATTTTTGGGTGTACATTATCATTTGATATCTGTGTATTTTATTGTGTGTTTACCACCCAAAGTCCAGTTTCCTTCAGCTACCATGTATTTGATCCACTTTACCTACTTCACACTCCCCCTAAACCCTATATTTGACCCCCTTTACTCCATCTACTTCCCCTTACTCCCCGACCCCACTAGTAACCACTAGTCTATAGTCCTCTGGTAACCACTACTCGATGTTTCATGTCCATGAGTCTCTGTTTGTCCTGCTCATTTGTTGCTTTGAGGTTTATATCCCACATATAAGTGATATCATGTGATTTTCAACTTTTTCTGTCTGGTTTATTTTGCTTAGCAAGATTATCTCAAGGTCCATCCATGTTGTCACAAATGGCAGTATTTCATCTCTTCTTATGGCTAATATTTCATTGTACATGTGTACCACAGCTTCTGTAGCCAATCATCTATCATAGGGCACTTCGGTTGCTTCCATGTCCTGGCTACTGTGAATAATGCTGCTATGAATATCAGTGTGCAGATATCTTTTTGGATATGGGTTTTCAATTTTTTGAGGTAAATACTCAGTAGAGGGATTGCTGAATCATATTCTTGCTAGATCAATTCTTAGTTTTTTGAGGAACGTCCTTACTGTTTTCCATAGTGGCTGTACCAATTCGCAGTCCCACCAGCAGTATATGAGGGTTCATTTTTATCCGCATTCTTTCCAACATATGTTATTACTTGTCCTGTTGATAATACCTATTCTAACAGGCGTGAGATGGTATCTCATTGTGGTTTTGATTTGCATTTCTCTGATAGCTAGCGATGTTGAGCATCTTTTCATGTATTTGTTGGCCATTTGTATGTCCTCTAGGGAGAAGTGTCTCTTCAAGTCTTCTGCCCATGTTTTGATTGTATCATTTGTTTTTTTGTTGTTATTGAGTCGTATGAGTTCTTTGTATATTTTGGATTTTAAGCCCTTATCAGAGGTGTTGTTTGAAAATATATTTTCCCATTCAGATGATTCTCTCTTTACCTTCTTGTGGCCAATATTACTCTGATACCAAAATCTGGTAAAAAAGAAAACTACAGACTAATATCTCTCATAAACACAGATGCAAAAATCCTAAATAAGTTACTAGCGAACCAAATATAGCAACATATTAAAAAGATTATACACCATGATCAAGTGAGCTTCATCCCAGATTATTTTTTATCAAATTAGTAATTTTTATGTCCTCTCTAAGTTTTATACAACCTAGTTCTTGACTACTAACATGTTATGTGACCTAAGACAATTATCTTTTTTTCTCCTGAATTTCGATTTACTCCTCCATAATGAGGTTATATCCCTCTCAGCTATAAAATTCTTTGTCACTATACTATAGCTTGACTTAATAACAGTAAAAATTACTATTTTTTAATTGACACTCTTTCTATATTTTTATACCTAACTCTTCCTTCCATACCCTTACTCATATCATTCCTATGGGTTAGTGAATTATTAGAAGACCAGAGTTATGTGGAAATTCAAATGTTTTAAAATATGGTTAATGTATATCATATATGTCATAAGAAAGGATTTAAAAAATACCCATTGAGAGAACGATTGAATCTATATAAAAAAATAACTTATTTGGAGAGAATATTTTAAAATTTAAATCATCACATAAAATTTCATTTTATATTCACACTAGCTCTTTAAGGCATTTAAAGCAGGTGTTGTTGTCACTGTTTTCCAATGAGTAAACAGCAGAACAGAAATATTTAGTTGATCAGTCTCACAAAGGCAGGCAGTTGTAGAAAATGAATTAGAACTCAAGTCTGTCCTGCCTGTAAGTTTGCTGATTCCCGTTTCAATATATTAAGTACATTTCATCAGTGATAAACATCTTATTCACCATGTCTATAAAACCAAGTCAAACATGTAGTTTTAATGTTTAGCAGCAAATATTGCTATTAATATACACTGAACTTTGAGAGATTTTGTTTGTAAATATTTCTAAAACATGAGTGAGTGAAACTAGTCAACTATAAATGTTTATCCCATTTAACAGCTTCGGTGGTTAAACCCACACATTGACTTGCCCATTTCATAGTTACCTTTAGGAACTCTCTCTTCCCCTAGAGATACAGGGATTTTCTTCTTGAACCCATCTATATCTTTATAAACCAGTTCAAGTCTTTCTCAACCAAATAATTTCAGGGAACTACAATCTAATAGCTGCTAAAAGAAACTTATTTGCCATCTGGACTTATACTGCATGTATTAGTTATAATTTCCTATTTATTTAGCAAGCCTGTTGATTATCTTCTTTTGTATGCTGAATTACTCTAGACAAATAAACTTTTCTGTTTTTGATTCCAATATAGAAACTACAGTGTTGTGTAGAAAATTGCCATGATGCAATAATATCCTTCAAGTACTACTTGGCTTATCCCAGAGGTCTGAGAAAATCTCAAAGAACTTTAGTTTATTGAATAACACAGTTTATTACTCAATTTAAAATATATAGTGAGAAGTTAGGAGAAAGAGATTGGATAGGTTTACAAACTCAGGACAGGGTGCAAACAGGGTAGAAGTTACGTTATACCTTAATCCTGAGTTACTTACTATTCATGTGTCCTGTAGCTCTTTCTGTTACATCAGCCTTTCCTGTTGATGGTGAGGATGTTAAGACTAAAGTTGGAATTTGAGCAAGGGAGTCTAAAATACAAAGTTTCTTGGGGTCAAAATCTAGCGTTGTTGTATTGGAGAGACACGGGCAATTATGGCCACAGCTGTAGAAAACCAGCACTGAGGGACAGCCATGGTTTTAGTGCTGGCTTTTTTTCTGCATGTTACCAACAGGAGACAAATGGGATACTTTTATGCTTCACATAAGTAAGTGTAAGGCATTATACACATTTAATGACTCAAGTAGACTTAGTAATTTTTCCCTTCCTGTTTCCAACAAATGTTTTACTTTATACTTAACATGTCACACTAGCTATTCCCTTCCACACTATTTAATTTATCCTTGTTATTTGTTTCTCTTATTAGCATAGATTAATGTTCTTTTTCTAATTGAGATATAATTGATATATAACATTATATTAGTTTCAGGTATACCACATAAATATTTGCTATTTGTATATATTATGAAATGATCACCAAAATTAATCTAGTTAACATTCATTACTGTATATAGTTATAAAAATTATTTTTCTTGTTATGAGAAATTTGAAGATCTATTCTTTAGCAACTTTCAAGTATGCAATACAATATTATTAACTATAGTCACCATGTTGTACATTGTATCCCCCTGACATATTTATTTTATAACTGAAAGTTGGTAACTTTTGACTCTCTTCACCTATTTGGCTAAACACTAAACCCTCTCTCTGGCAACCACCAATCTGTTCTCTATGTCTATGAGCTTAGTTTGTTTTGTTTTTTGATTCTACATATAAGTGAAATCATATAGTATTTTCCTCTGACTTATTTCACTTAGCATAATGCCCTCAAGGTTCATCATGTTGTTGCAAATAGCAAGATTTCATTCTTTTTTATATGTGTATATATGTATATGTGTATGTAAATGTATTTATGTATGTACATATGTGTATCACATTTTTTTATCTATTCATAAGGACACTTAGATTGTTTCTATAGCTAAGCTATTATAAATAATGCCACAATGAACTCGGCAGGTACAGATATGTCTTCCACATGGTGTTTTCCTTTTCTTCAAATAAATATCAAGAAATGGAATTGTCGATTATATAGGAGTTCTATTTTTAATTTTTTGAATAACCACTATACTGTTTTTCATAGTGGCTACAACATCTTACATTCATACCAACGGTGCACAAGGGTTCTATTTTCTCCATATTCTCACCAACACCTGTTATTTCTTGTCTTTTTGTTAATAGCCCTTCTAAAAGGTGTGAGATGATATCTTATTGTGGTTTTGACTTGCATTTCCCTGATGATTAATAATGTTGAGCATTTTTTCATGTACTTGTTGACCAACTGAATGTCTCCTTGGGAAAATGTCTATTCAGATCTTCTGCCCATATTTTTAAATTAGATTTATTTATTTATTTTTGTTGTTTAGCTACATAGTTCTTTATGTAAATTAACCCATTATCAGATATAGGATTTGCAAATATTTTCTCTCATTCAGTGGGTTGCTTTTTCATTTTGTTGAGGGTTTCTTTTGCTGTGCAAAAGCTTTTTAGCTTGATGTAGTCTCCTTTTTGCTTTTACTCCCTTTTCTTTTTGTGTAAAATCCAAAAAATCATCACCTAGACTAATGTCAAGAAGCTTGCTGCCTATTTTCTTCCAGAATTTTTATAGTTTCAAGTCTTACTTTTAAGTCTTTAATTTGAGTTAATTTTTGTGTACAGTACAGGATAGTGGTCCAGTTTTATTCTTTTGCAAGCGCAGGCCAGTTTACCCAGCATAATATATTGAAGAGAGTATCCTTTCCCCACTGTATAGTCTTAGCTCCTATGTCATAAATTAATTGACCATAAATGCATGGAGTAATTTCTGGGCTGTCTATTCTCTTCCATTGATTATGTGTCTGTTTTTATCACAATACCATACTGGTTTCATTACTATAGCTTTGTAATATAGTTTATAATCTGGGCGCATGATGCCTCTAGTTTGTTCTTCTTTCTCAAAGCTGTTTTGGCTATCCAGGGTCTTTTGTGATTTCATACACATTTTAGGACTGTTTGCTGTATTACTGTGAAAAGTGCCATTAGAATTTTGATAAGGATTACATTGAATCTGTAGATGGCTTTGGGTACTTTGAATATTTTTCAATATGAATTCTATCCATGAGCATGAAATATCTTTCCATTTATTTGTGTCAACTTCAATTTCTTTTATTAATGTCTTATAATATTCAGTATACAAGTTTTTCACCTTTTTGGTTAAATTTATTCTTGGGTATTTTATTCTTTTTGATGCCAATGTAATGGGATTATTTTCTTAATTTTTCTTTCTAATGGTATATTATTAGTATGTAGAAATGCAACAGATTTTTGTATAATGATTTTGTATTCTACAACTTTTCATTAATTCTAACATTTTTTTTGTGTAGTCTTTAGGATTTTTATACATAATATATCATTTGCAAACAGTGACAGTTTTACTTCTTTTTTATTTGGATGTCTTTTATTTCTTTTTGTTGCCTAACAGTTCTGGCTAGGACTTCTAATTCTGTGTTGAATAAAAGTAATAAAAGTGGTCATCCTTGTCTTTTTTCTGACCTTAGAGGAAAATATTTCTGCTTTCCACTATTGATATGATGTTAACTGTGGGTTTATCATATATGGTCTTTATTATGTTGAGGTATGTTCCCTCTGTACTTGCTTTGTTGAGAGTTTTTATCACAAATGGATATTAAGTTTTGTCAAGTGCTTTTTCTATATCTATTGATATGAGCATATAATTTTTATTCACTTTATTAACGTGGTGTATCACATGGATTGATTTGCACATATTGAACTAAACTTTCATCCCTGGAATAAATCTCACTCAATTACGGTGCATACTCTTTTTAATGTATTGTTGAGTTCGATTTGCTAATATTTTGTTACTTTGTTGAGGATCTTTGCATCTGTTCAGCAGGGTTATTAGTCTATGTTTTTGTTTCTTGTTGTATCCTCATCTGGTGTTTATATCAGTGTAATACTGGCCTTGCAAAATAAGTTTGGAGTGTTCCCTTCTATTTTTTGGGAGAGTTTGAAAAGAATTGGCAGTAATCGATCTTTAAATGCTTGGTAGAATTCACCAATGAAGTAGTCAGGTCCTGGACTTTTGTTCAGTGAGAAGTTTTTTATTACTGATTCAATCTCCTTACTAGTAATTAGTCTGTTTAGATTTTCTATTTCTTCATGATTTCTATTTCTTCATTCTGGGTAGGTTTAATGTTTCTAAGAATTTATTCATTTATTCTAGGTTGTCAAATTCAGTGATGTGTATTTGTTCATAGTAGTCTCTTATGATCCTTTGTATTTCTGTAGTAACAGTTGTGATGTCTCCTCTTTCATTTCTGGTATTATTTGAGTCCTCTTTTTCTTCATGTCTAACTAAAGATTTGTCAATTTTGTTTATTTTTTTGAAGCTTCAACTCTGTTTTATAGATTTTTTCTATTGCCTTTTTAGTCTCTGTTTTCTTTATTTTAGCTCTGGTCTTTGTTATTTTCTTTCTTCTACCAATTTTGGGCTTTGTTTTTCTAGTTCCTTGAGGTATAAAGGTAGGTTGTTTATTTAAGATTTTTCTTTTTGATGTAGGCATTTATCACTTTGAAAGTCTCTCTTAGAAATGCTTTTGCTGCATCTCATAGATTTTGGAGATTTGTGTTTCCATTTTCATTTGTCTCAAGGTATTTTTTGATTTTCTGTTTCATTTCTTCTCTGACCAATTGGTTGTTCAGTCACATGTTGTTTAATATCTACATATTTGTGAATTTTCCAGTTTTCTTCTCATAGTTAATTTTTAGTTTCATGAAATTATGATTAAAAAGAGATACATTATATGATTTCAATCTTAAATTTATTAAAACTTGTTTTGTAGCTCACTGTATGGTTTATCCTGGTGGATGTCCATGTGCACTTGAAAGTGTATCCTATTACTTTTGGATGGACTGTTTTATATACAACTGTTGAATCCATCTGGACTAACTTGTCATTTATTACCAATGTTTCCTTATTTTCTGTCTGCATGATCAATCCATTGATGTAAGCGGGAAATTAAAGACCCCTACTGTTATTATAATAGTGACTATTTCTCACTATAGATCTGATATTTACTTTATAGACTTACCTTTTTCTGTGTTGGGTGCATAAATATTTATAAATATTATATCCTTGGGTCAACTCTTTTATAATTATGTAATGCCCTTTTTTGTCTCTTATTAAAGTTTTTGTTTTAAAGTCTATTTTTTTATATAAATATTGCTACCCTAGCTCTGTTTTTGTTTCCATTTGAAAAAAAAATATCTTTTTTCATCTCTTTATTTTTAGTCTATGGGATCTTATATCTGAAATGAGTCTCTTATAGGCACTATATAGTTGTCTTTTTTTTTTTTAATATACACATTCAGCCACTCTATATATTTTGATTGGAGAATTTAGTTCATTTAGTTAGTTAGTTAGTTAGTTAGTTAGTTAGTTAGTTAGTTTTTATTTTTCTTATTTATTTGTTGTTTGTCTCCCCTTTTAGAATTTAAGTTCCCTCAGGACAAAGATTTCAAACTGTTTGTTCATGGTTTTATCTCCAATTGCCCAATAAATGTTTGTTCAAATCATAAATCTGCTTATTGTTGTTTCAAGGGATGAGATCTGGGAACATCTCTCACTCCGTCATGTTTCCAACCTCACCTCGAATTTAGTTCATTTAAAATTAAAGTCAGTATTTATAGAATATGGAATATGATAGAAGATGGCAGAGTAGGAAATGCTGTGCTTACCTCCTCTCACGACCGAATCAAAATGACTACTAAACTACAGAACAGCCATCATTGGGTGTCAGCTAATGTCTAGCTGAATAGAAGTCCTGCAACTGAAGACATACAGAAGAGGCTATCTCAACACTGGTAGGAGGGCCAGAGACAAGGAACGAACCATGTGTGGCAGTTGAGAATTGGGAGGAATACCTCGGCTGTGGTCGAGAATCAAGGATTCCAAGTCCCACACTGGGTTCTCTAGCACAGGGTTCCAGTGTGGGAAGAGAAGTCTCCTCAACTTCAGGCTGTGAAAAGCAGTGAAGACTGTGGCTGAGTGCAATGGAGAATGCTGGAATCACAGACATTCCTGTTAAGAGGTCTGCATACAAACTCCCTGATGGACTCACTTACTCTGAGCTCTAGTGCTGGAGTAGCAGCTAGAAAGGCACCAGGGAAATATAGGGAGGAACTGAACGTCTGGCTTCAGGACAAGAGCTGGAGGGGCAGCTTTCTGCCAGAAAAAGTGCTGGCAGAAGCTGTTATTTCTTTATTGAGCTCTCCCCTCTCCCTGCATGTAGACTCAGGTAGCTGTCATATCTGACTCTTCATCAGCATAGCTAACACTGGTCATCCCCCTTCCCCTACCCTGGTACTTCCCTGAGACCCTGCCTCACCCAACTTGCAGGCCCACTCAAGCCACTTCCAGAGGATTTTTCCATACAAATCTGTCTTGGCTCATGCTGGAGACTTTCCTAAAATCTTTCAAAAGTTTACAAAACCTAAACAAGTATCATCTGGCCTTGGCATGCCCCACACCTGTTGCTGAGGAGCCCCAAGCCTGGCACTAGTGGCAGCTGGCCTCGGTTTCCAGCTTGACCTCTTCAGTAACCTCCAAGCCAAATGTAAGTGGTGGCCAATTGTGGACCACTTGGTGAATCTTGCTAGGTGGCCCCAGGTAGGGTATGGTAGGTAGGGTATGGGCCACGGCTGAACTTAGCCTGCAGTGGGGCCTTCTGGTAGGCCCACGTGCTGATTTCAGACTAAGCAGAAACACTACCTAGGATCACATCTGAGGATGACACACCCAAAGGGCAGACTGGGCAGGTATGAGAACCCTGCTAAAGTGAATCCTCCTTCATAGGGTTAGCCCATCACTAGCCAATCCTCACAACCAATTAGCCTGAGGGTTGATCCCTCCCATTGATGTGCAAACAGCAACCAAGGCTCAACTACAACAGGAGTGCACACACATAACCCAAAAAAGGGATACACCTGACACACCAAACTCGTTTGACCAGTGAGACTGCATCACTGGACCCCACAGCACACCTATTATATAAGGCCACTGTGCTAAGACTGGGAGCCATAGGAGCCCTACTTAATACATAGAAACAAACACAAGGAGGCAATCAAAATGGGGAGACAAAGAAACATGTCCCAAAAGAAAGAATAGAGCAAAGCTCCAGGAAAAGAACTAAACAAAATGGAGACAAGTAATGCATTGGACATAGAGTTCAAAACACTGATTGTAAAAACACTCAGTGAATTTAGGGGAAGAGTAGATGTACTCAGTGAAAACTTTAACAAAGAGATAGAAACATAAAGAACCAATCATAAATGAAGAATGCATTAGAGGGAATCAATAGTAGATTAAATGAAGCAGAGGATCAAATTAGAGATTTAGAAGATAAGGTAGCAACAGAAACCCAATTAGAACAGCAATAAGAAAAGAATCTAAAAATATGAGGATCATTTAAGGGGTCTCTGAGACAACATCAAATATACAAACATCCACATCATATGGGTACCAGAAGGAGATAAGGGAGAACAAAGAATTCAAAACCTATTTGAAGAAATAATAACTAAAAACTTTCCTAATCTGGCACAGGAAATAGACATACAACCCCTGGAAGCATGGAAAGTCCCAAACAAGATGAACAAAAAGAGGCCCACACCAAGACACATCATAATTAAAATGCCAAAGATTAAAGACAAAAAGAAAATCTTAAAAGCAGCAAAAGCAGTTAGTTACCTACATGAGAGCTTCCATAAGACAGCCAATTTCTCAATAGAAACTTTGTAGGCTGTAAGGGACCGACACAAAATAGTCACAGTGATGAAAAGTAAGAACCTATAACCAAGATCACTCTACCCAACAAAGCTATCATTTAGAATAGAAGGACAGATAAAGAGCTTCCCAGACAAGAAAAAGTTAAAGAAATTCATCACCACCAGACTAGTATTACAAAAAATGTTAGAGACCTTTTTAAGAAAAAGAAAAAAGATAAAAAATATATAAATAGTAAAATGGCAATAACTAAACTCTATCAATAATTATTTAAATGTAAATGTATTAAATACTCCAATCAAAAGGTAGGTGGCTGAACAGATAAGAAAACAAGGCCCTTACATATGCTGCCTACAAGAGACTCACTTCGGTTTGAAAGACATACACAGACTAAAAGTAAAGGGATGGAAAAAGATATTTCTTAAAAATAGAAATGACAAAAGGCTGGGATATCAAAACTTATGCCAGACAAAATATACTTAAAAATAAGCTATAAACAAGAATCAAAGAATAACCTGGTAATACCGCTTCTGGGTATTTATCTGAAGAAATCCAAATACTACTTTAAAGGGACATGTTTATCTATATGTTCACTGCAGCATTATTTACAATAGCCAAAATATAGAGGCAATCCACTAATTCATCCATTAATGGATGAATAGATAAAGAAGAGGTGATATGTGTGTGTGTGTGTGTGTGTTCACACACACACACACACACACACACACACACACACACAAATGGAATATTACTCAGCCATAAAAAATGACAGCTTGCCATCTGCAACAACATGGATGAACTTAGAGGGTATTGTTCTGAATAGTGAAAGTCAGAGAAAGACAAATACCATATAATTTCACTTGTATATGGACTCCATAGAAAAAAAATAAATGAACGAACAAAACAGAAATGAACTTATACAGAGTTCTATGAACATTTTGATGGTTGCCAGATAGGAGGGGAGTTGGGTAGATTGACATAAAAGGGAAAAGGATCAAAAAGTACAAGTTAGTAGTTAAAAAATAGTAATGGGATATAAAGTGTAGCATATGAAATATAGTCAAGAATATAATTATGATGTCAGATGAATATTAGGTTTTATTGGGATGATTATTTCATAAGTTATGTAAATGTCTAATCACTGTTGTATACCTGAGACATATAATTTTGAATGGCAATTGTAATTGAAAAATTAAAAATATATACAAAATAAATGCCACATGTGTGAAGCACAATAAAATGCATATATATTCAGAAATACCTGAAAAATGAAGCTATTTCTGAGCCACAAAAGGAAAAAGCAGAGTATCCCAGTGTGTATTTGATACAAATATAAAACATCAACTGATTATAGTTCATTAGTTCAACTCACTGCAAATAAATCAGGAAAATCAATTATAGGTTATTCTGTTGGCATAAGCAGAAAAACAAAATGAACAGTGATTATGTAGAGTTCAAAATCCATTTAGAATTATAGATAAGCCAGAAAAGGCAAGTGAAGAGAGAATAGCCACTGTGTTGCAAATCCACTGGATTTCAACCAGAAAACCTGAATTATCAAAACACACTTAGAACGAATTCTAGCTGGAAAGATATTTTGTACCTCAGGTATTGATAACAGGTTATAAGACTGATAGATTGTTGCACACATATAAATCCAAACACAAATATCATGAATGTTTGGAGTGAATTTTCAGACATAATCATTGTTTTCCCTGAAATGATATTCACTTTACTTATTTTAGTGTATGGATTAACTTTCCTCATGAACATATTTTATAAAATTTAGAGAAAAAATGGTGAGGAATGATAAAGATTAGAATATAAATGTATTAGCTAAATAATACTAAAGATACATAAGTCAAAATCTTTTTTTAAAAAAAAGCAAATGATAAAAGTAAAAAATATATATATTTTTCTTGATACCTAAATACTATGACAAACATTTCTATATGAAGATTTTTTAAATCTGAATTATTGATTGGATATACAAAACTTACTGGAGGTAGATATGTATTTCCTCATTCAATTCTTTTAAAGTTTCTACTTTACATAGCTCAGACCTACTTAGTTCAAGAATTTAAAAAATATCCTTTGTATTCTCTTGGATCAACATGTCCACAAATATCCTAATGTAAACAGAGTAAATTTTTCTCTTATTATAAGAGGATTTCTAGAACCTATTCTTACATGTGAATATCTTAGATACTTTTTCTTTCCTCTCCTAATTAAATAGAAAGACACTAAATCAGTATGCTTTGAGGACCTTCATTTTTCTGAGGATTCTTCCAAACTGGTAGTGTCTTAGTTTGGGGTTTTCAGAATTTACCCTGGCTGCTAACGTGAGGATACCAAGTTAATCTTAATTTTAGTATCCAAACAAACCAGTTACTAAACTTCTATGGTTCTATTAACCTCTGTGTGTAAAACACAAGACAGAATGTTCATCTTCCCTGTCTGTGAGAAGCTTTTTAGGAAGGCTAGTGCTCTCAGGAATAAACAAATCCCTGCTAAAGAAAGCAGGATTACCTAATAGTGTGCCTCCTTATAAAAAGGAAAGATCTTTCACAGTCTAGAACTTAAGCCATGCTGCTATAAAGAATGAAACCAAATACCTTTTTGCTTTTCCCCCAATTGGTTCAAAAAATTAGCCTAGGATGAAGGGTCACAATTGAATCAGAATATTTCAGAATGAAATTTGGATTCATAAAGAAATATGGATTCAGATAAAATATTTCAGTCAGAAAATTAGGGTAAATGTTTTGTAACACAACAGGAACTAGGCAAAGTGCAGGAATTTAAGGAAGAACATCTTTTAATGGAACATTTTTTAATGAAAGCAAGAAATATTACAACAAGTAACTATTAATACATATTCTATTTTTATAATCTTTCACACAATAATCCTTTATTCTCATTTACATCTTTTAATATTAGTGCAGCATTTTGAAGTTGTGAAGCGTAAGTTGTAAGTAAATGAGTAGAAAGATCAAAATCTATTCATATTTCCAGAAGAGCTGCAGAATGTAGAAAACAGCAAAGTCAAAACAACAGAGTCAAAAACAGAAAGTCAAAATGTGCAGAAAATAATGTCCATTTGCTTAATCAGTGATACATATATAAGCCCATATTGTTATAAACTAAGGATATAATTATAATGCCTGCTGTTGCTGTACAAAGAATTCCATAGAGAGAGAAACTTAAGTAATGTGTAATAAATGACTCAAAGGCTAATCATTTATTTCCCATTGTTAAATGTCTTTCAAGATAGTTGATTGTCTACTGAGAGTCCTAAGTCAGTTGCAACTAAACTGTCACTGTGGGAGTGTTTTCCCTTGATGAGAAAGGTAAGAGTTCAGGGTCCAGAATTTGTTTAGCATATCTACTCCTTTGCTGAATTTGTCACCAGGGAACCAATTAATAAATCAGTACCAAATAAAAATAATTGGTTCATGCTTGAGTCAGATCTGTAGAAACTGAAATCAATTAAATCATGTACATGATGAATTTTAAAAGGTTCTGGTTTCTTGTTCAAATATGGATTAAAATGTCATCTTAATAATCCTTTAGAAATGTGTTGCTGCTTAATGTAAAAAAAAAAGTGCCACCATTTCTTCATCTATAAGATTAGGTGTGTTTTGTAAAAACAAAGCATATCTTCATTTCATAGGTCAGTATTAACAAAGGTCCTGGTGTTGCTGGTACATAAATGTAAAGATTCATCTGATGCCTGGAAAGTAAAAGAAATGTTACTATTTATCAGAAAGCAGTGGAAAAATAAAATGGCTAATACTCAAATTCTATATATCTAAGATATCATACTTTATATTATTCAGCCCAATTTGTCAAGCTGCAGAGAAAATTTCTCCAGTGGTCTTCATGGATAAGACAAAACATGTGCCCATTCAAGAAAGACAAGCTTCCCAACTCTCAAAACTTGTACATAGCCAGATAAGGAGTGATAGGTAACTAATCTGCTTTGGAGAAGCATTTCTACTCTTTGCTCTCCTTTCAGATAATTTTCCATTTAGAGGTGTATAAACTACTTTAAAAGGACTTTTGATTATTCTCTTTGTTATCTATTGAATAAAACCATAATTTAACTCCACTGTCTTATACTTTATTCTCTTTTCTACAACAATCTCTTGTTTTTACAATTGCTTACAGATCTTTCCCAAAGCAAAATCTTTATAATATTCAAAACAAAGCCTTGTTTAAGGAAATCTACATCTTCTGTGATTCTTCTAAATCTAGTAAATTAAGAATTCCACAAAGACACATTTTTTCCCTAGTTGAAAAGAAAAAAATACATATAGTTTTATAAAGGCCAGTAACTTTTCCTTAGAACATTTAAGTGTATGAGCAAAACTAATATATTTGTCAACAGAGATACTCTGGAAAGCTTGTTTAATTATAACTTGTTTTATTACTAGGATAATAACAGGTATTATGGTGATGCAATATTTCCTTAATTAATATAATGTGGATATATTAGCATTTTGACTATATTCTATCCAAACAGATTATATTCAGAATTTTTTTTTCAGTGAATAAACTGTGGCAGAAATTATTAGAACAAAAGACTGGATTATCTTCCTAGACATAAACACTCAATCTCTCTTACGCACACACAAATACACACAGATAGTGGTCTGAACATTCCACTTTTAAAAAATAATCATCAATTTGACTGATTCACACTTGAAAATGGACAATTTTACACTGTTAAAAGTTATAATTTTCTGGAATATTTGCAGAAGACAGAATGAATATTGATGAATCCCTGGCTCTTAGAAACTCATGAAACTATATGAAGGATTAGATGTGATAGTATATACAAAATATTTAGCACAATCTTATACATAGTAAAAGCTCAATAATTATCAGTGGCAGGTCTATAATTTCTACATAAGACAGCTTAGGGCCAACAGTCTGATTGGAAGTAAAGTAAGAAGACTTGTTTTGAAGTTATGGTTTTCAAATAAGTGTATTGCTTTATTTAGATTTTTTGGGGAGGGATGCCTGGGAAGGGACGGCTGATGAAAA
The DNA here is from genome assembly GCA_028627145.1 of Eidolon dupreanum. Lineage (NCBI taxonomy): Eukaryota > Metazoa > Chordata > Mammalia > Chiroptera > Pteropodidae > Eidolon > Eidolon dupreanum. The sequence continues at coordinate 35,447,841 of CM053514.1, forward strand.
CTATCAGGGAGGCAGAGAATTCTCCCCCACAGGCCACAACAATGGCACTTATAATTATTAAAGAAAGGCTTCTATTTAGGGAAGATGGATCAGTCATTTATTCTTGTTAATGTAAAAGGGGACTCAGGCACTAATATCTAAAACACAGAGTCCTGAACCACCTCTATGATTTTGCTAAAACTCAATCGTCTATATTTACCTGATTTTTTCTCTAAACTCTGAGTAATTTGGTTTTACTGCGTTGAACACTATTTTCTCCAATTCTCTTAAAATATTACATTCAAATTATAGCTCATGAATTTTAATTGTTCATCTAGGCTTTCTCATTAAACATCTATGGCCCAAACCTGATTTTGGACAATGCATGGCCAGCAAGTCTACATACAGCAAACTTGTTTTTATGTTAATATTATCTTCATTTTAAATTTTATTTTATTTCATGTTTATTTTGGAATAGCATATTTTATCTATCACTTTTAGTTCTCTTATTAATTTCTAGCTTATTTATTTTATTTTCTTTTACAAATTTCAATCTCCCCAAATAGCTACCATATTTTATTTTACATAGCCTTTCCTAGTCAGATATGTTAATTATTTTTGATTTTTAAAATCAACTAGAAATAATCAAGAAATGAAAACTCAAAATTTTGCACAAAAGCTATATATGTACTAACTTTTCAAAGGTGACAAGTTTATCTTTTATCCCATTCCTCCCAGAAGAAAAGATGTAATAATCTGCTTGATATTCATAGGCCTTATTTACTTATCTATTCAATCTTCATTTATTTCTTTATCTACATTAAGCACCTCAAAACTTTAAGAAAGCATTAAAAATGAAGTTGGCTAACATGTCCAGAAAGATTTGTAAACTAATTTATAACCCCTCTTTGACAACATGCAAAAAAGTAGTATATAAACAGTAGTATATTACTGAAACATTCTATATATTTTTGGTATATACTTACTTATTTTGTTTTCTTTGATCTGCATGCACAGTATGAGATCATAAAAGCAACAAAGATCACCACACCAACACTGAGTAAGACTATTTCTATCAGGTGAAGGAGGTTTATTTTTCCAGTCACTTTATTTTTGAACATTTCTGCTTTCTCATCACCAATGGTACCGGTCTGTAATTAAGTTAATAATTAGCATTATGTGGGTAGATCAGTGGAGCAAAATACTTAAAACCCTCTACTTATGTATCACCTGTATAGTCATCTGTATATATAAGACAAGCCAATGGAATCCATTTGCATGTTAAAAGACAATAAATGCCAAGATGGAATACAGAATGAAATATAATCCTCCCTTTCGACATATTATCTAGCACTCTTCAACATACTAGGCTCCACTGATCTTTAGAGCTGTCTTACTGAAATCTTTCACAATTTTCCAAAGGATGTTTCCTATTGGCAAAGGAAAATGGTAAGGGTCAACAGTTTCACTTTCTCTAAAGGCTTATACAATGCATTCACAACGTATTTCCTAATTCTGTGGCTAATCATCCCATGGTTTACACTAAAAAATTTTGTCAGGCAATAGGATAGACCACCTACCCATACTCTAACCTGGCTTTTATAAGCTTGGTTGGCTTTTATTAGCACTAAAATTAGTAAGTCTTGAATTATTTGGACTTAGAAGTAGGCATGACTTTTCAATACAAGCACTACAACAGCAACAAAAAGGTTTAAAGATGTATTTTGAAAATAATCTAAAATGATGCGAAGTACTTTATCTTTCTAAAAGAAAAACACTGAAAGTTACACGAATATGATATTTCTGTGTGATTTGGTTCTTTCAAGTAGAATAATATATAAACTCATCTATATGGGCAATAGAAACATACAGCTTCAAATATTATGCATACATATTTAGTTTTGAAACATCAAAAGCATTTTTATATACAAAGAAGTTTACTGCTTTAAAGACTAATAGATAAAAATACTAACCTCATTAAGCCAAAGAATAGGCACAAGATAGTTCCGATTCAAACGCTTTAATACACTGTAATACACATGTAAAAAATTATGAAAATTTATACTGATACACACATATGACAGAAATTTTAGTAATTACTACTATAATAAATATCCAGAAATTAGTTGCTCTTGCAAATCAGTTAAGTTTCTTGATTTTTATTCCCTGTAATGAGTCATTTAAATTTTAATATGGCTGTTTCTTAGATATCTTTTACTCTAAAAACCTTTCTAACACAGATTTCTAATTAGATTGACTTTTTCTAAGCACAGATTTTTCCTTTGAATAAATTTTACCCAGGAAAGTAAAATATGAATTCTAAAAATTGTTGTCATAGAAATATTTGGAAAGCTAGTAAAATGAGAGATGCGATGAAATACTTAAAACATTCCAAAATATGTGTAAGTATTATTGCAATGAACACCAGATATAATTCTAAATCTCAAATGAAAATTATAAGCATTGAATGATTATTTAATGACATTTTAGCCAAAGGAAAGTTGAAATTTTATATTCTTTCCACTTTCATAATTTTACTCACATTCTTACGAGAAAATACTAAAAATCATGTAATAACTTTGTTCAAGAGACTCACTCAATTTTTTTCGCTGGCTTGACCAATATGTTGATCTGCAGCCGTTTTGCAAATTGTAAAGTGAATCCAGTTATCTAAAAACAGAATAAACTAAAATAATTACTAACTTATTTTTAAAACATAATATCCAAATTTTATTTTTATTGTTATATAGAACTTAAGATAAAACTGTTCTACTTAAAATTTATGGAATCTATTAAATAATTAATTGTAATGGGTCATATTAAATATATTACATAACTAACTCAGTAATTACATTATAGGTATACATGCATGTGGGTGTACCTACATATACATATTTATACACACACATGTATAATTTTTGTCCAACCTAATGTCAAGGTTTTAGCTAGATTTGTAATATTTACCAGAAAAATTTTGGGAATCAACAATAACAATGATAGTACTAAAACATAAGAGCTCATACAGTTAATTCCTGAACTATGCATGGTCAAATATATATTTAGTAAGAATCCATATATTATCAGTTTAATAGTATAACTTATATCATTATTAAACTGAAACATGACTACTAAAAGTCTGGTGTTCCATTTTTTTAAGATAATTTAAAAATTAAAACTGTTGTGCTATAGGAATTTTTATAGATTTTTCTTGCCACTAAGTATAATAGATCTTGCCACTAATTCACATACACCCATAAAATCTCCTTTGGTCCTTCATAATATATAGTGTATCTCTATATAAACAAAACTTGTTATTATGTATAAAATAAGCATAAACTAGTAATTTATATCAAATTGTTTTAAGACAATTAGAATTATTTCAATTGTTGACACTCCTGACCTATGAATCATTGAAAAGGCTTATAAAATTCCATATGCTTAAAATTTAAATTTAATTACATTGATATTCCATAAGCAATAAGAAAAAAAACAATGCAATTTTCAGTGAAATAAAAATAATATATCAAGATCATGATTCAATAAATGTGATCAATGATGTGATTGACAAGGAGAGAATTATTTTTTCTTTCAACTTCATTGTTTTAAAAAACAGTATTAAACAAGTTAGATCAATAGTATATTTGCTTACAGGTTCAACATCTAAATATGTGCTATGTTCTTCTTCATTTGGATTTAAGCCTTCAATATTTTCTGCAATTTCAGGACTTGCATGTAGAAAATGAGGAAGTGAAATGAACACCGGTTTTCCTAGAAACAATTTAAAAATTGGAGACAAATCATTTTCCTCATTTCACATGCCACTCAGAAAAAAAATCCTTAAAAATAAAGATTTTAAATTAAACAAATGCATAGTTAAGTTTTAACACTTATTTTGGGGGATGAGGGTGAGAGATGATTATAACGTATGATCACTATTACATAATAATAAAATATAAAATTCTGTATCATTCTATTAACCTAGTAAGTTGGTGTCTGTTGTTCATTCCTTAGGTGTTAATTTTTAATATGTAAAGTTTAACTGCTGAACACAGTTTTATCCATAAATATTCACATTTCAGGCAGTAATACATCTATAGAGAGATAATTAAGAGGTTTTTCTTTCTTTTTCATACTCATTCCAATATGAAGAAGGTGAACGAAATAAGACACTCTAAATTCTGTTTAAGTCAATTATTGTTTCAGCAACATACTATTTTCAAGGGGGAAAAAAGCTAGAAAAATGGCAGAAGGATAGTTGGGATGCTCAAAGTATTCCGGGAATTATTCTGTTTTACCCTAAATCTCAAAGGAGAACAATGATTCTGCATAGCAAAGAAGACTATCAAAAATAAAAAGGGTACCTAAGGAATGGGAGAAAATAATTGCAGACCACATATCCAATGACTAGTTATTATCCAAAATATACAAGGAACCCATATAACTAAAAATAAACAAATTAATTAATAAATTAATAAATTAATAAATAACAGTGAAAAAACAACCAAATTTAAAAAATGTGCAAAAGACCTAAATAGGCATTTTCCAAAGTTACACAGGAAAATAGCAATATCTCATTATCTAACAATCACTAAGTTTTGTAGCACTGAAACATAGTTGAGACCTTGAACACAACACAAAATCAAAATCAAAATTTTCTACCATCATCCTTACTTTCTGTCCTTGCTTTCACACTTTAAATGTTTAGTGGAAAGAGATCCTGGGTAAAGGTTACATTTTAAAGGATACTGCAAATTATGTCCTAAACTGTAATATTGAGAATATATACTCACCTTCTTTGCATTTGCTAATGTCTAGCACACCATAAAATGTACAATTATTTGAGACCTCTCTGTCTACGCAGAAACAATGGTTGTCTGGATTTTGAAATGGAGATGCAAAGGCCTCAGGTGGAAGAATAAACTTATACACAGGAATTCCTTTCAGATCATGTTCGGCTCCAAACACAGCATAGATTGACCTAAACACAGAGAAGAAAGAGCTTCATTCCAGGAAACAAATTACATTCTGGAGATTAGTTTTTCTTAGTTTTAAACTTATATTCTTTCTTTAACTTAGAAAAATCTGATATACTCTCAGCAGAGTTCTTGTTTAATTGTTGGGAAAAAAGTTCTTGTAAACTTTTAGGACATACCAGAACTCAATATTTGAGTATGAGCTATTCTTACCTTTGTTTTCAAAAGCTTGTAAGAATAATTTTTGCTTATGAAGTACATTTTTCATAGTTTATTGCCTCTATAGATTAAACATTTACATGACTCTCAAATCCTTTGCTTTTTCCCAGTTTAAATAAAAATAAAATGCCTTTCAAAACTTATCCATGGAGAGAAAAGCCACCTATTTGCCAGGGTGTGTGCATGTGAGGTTTTGATATATGGATATAGATAGAGAGCAAGAGTGAGAGCAAGAGAGATACACAGACACAATATACCTCCATCATTTACCACCATGTCCACCATTACCTAGGCAATATGCTGAGGTTCAATAGATATTTTATTTTACAATTCTAATAGTTTTATTGTTTGACAGAAAGAAAAAATTTTACCTTTTTTAAAAAATTAAATGTATTGGGGTGACATTGCTTAATAAAATTATATAGGTTTTAAGTATATAACTCAATAATACAACATCTGTATATTGCCTTGTGTGTTCAACACCCAAAGTCAAACCTGCTTCTGTTGCCATATATTTGACCACATTTAGCCTCATACATATTTCTTCCAATCCCCAGATAACTCTATATGAAAAAAACACTGCTTTCTTCAATTTTACAGATAAGGAAAAGATGCAGAGATATTAAATACTTGCTCATAACCACACAGTCTTTAGGAACCAGGCTAGGATTCAAACATATTGGTATGAGCTTCAATACTTGTGTGGTATCTACTAGGCCCTATCAATTTGAAAAGATGCCATAGTAGCAGTAGAACACATTAACTGACATAGTTCTGTGACAGTGACATTATCTTCTCTGGACATCTTTAGAAAAACTGGCCATAGAGGCTAGACTTGGCCATTATTAAACCTACCACCAGTTTAGTTAAAAAAAGGAAAAATAGTTCACAAGAAGAAAATTATTTGCATTATGCAAAATATCTTTCTATATTCTTCAATTTTTTAAAGAGTTAATAAATACATTATGAGTACCATATCACATTTATTTTTAATCAAGAAAAATTTCCCTAAGTGTATTTCATTTTTCTCAAATAACATTACTAAGTATGAGCTTCTTGGTGTGTGTTTTATTACTTGGTTACTTGGGGAAAAAAGTTCTGACTCACAGAAATACATTGGTGTTTTTGTCTTACCTGCAAATGTCAGAGGAAAAGAACTGTAGTGTCCGCGTCTTCTCAACAAAAGGAGGAAATGAGGCTGCATCTGTTTAAAATTAAGCCAGTGGCAAGAGATTAGATGTAATGTGTATCCTAGAAAAACCTAGAAATTTCTATTCCAGCATTGTCAATAGAATAATGCAAATTGTATGTAATTTTAAATTCTCTAGTAGCCACATTTAAAAAACTAAAAAGAAACAGATGTTTATTTAACCCAATATATCCAAAATAGTCATTTATTTTTTTTTTCAAAATATTGTCATTTAAACATATAATAGAGTGGCACTTTTCTTACCATGATGTTCATTCAGAACTCCATATAGGTATGAATTGTTCTTACTTTTGATGGTGATTCACATATTTGCACTAATGACTGATTAATATTTTTTAATCATTTATTAAATTTCTCTCATTTAACAAAATTCCTTGCAAATGGTTGGAAAACACATCCATTAAACTAAAAGGGCATTTTTTGAGTTTACTGAATTTCTGCTGTGGTTATGATCCATGGCACACACTGGATATGTAAAGAAGTAACTGAATAACTCCTCCACTAACTTCTTAAATATTTATCACCAAATTGAACCACCATTGAATATATTTGTTCAAAAGGGTAAGACCCATCCTTCATTTATGAATTTCAGGTTATTTTTCTGCTAAGTACTCCAACCTTGTAATCTTATTACCTTTCACTTATATTCTTGTGATAAGTGACATGAAACAGATTACTGAACTTGATCCTGGCAATGGCAGAATTGGAAATTAAAGAGTAGTTTAAACTCTTCAGAGGTGCCTGAATGGGCTTTGTCTACAACTCTCTTTCTAACATTTTAACCATAAAGGGAAAAGCAAATGGTGAAAGTTTTAGAACTCATTATTTGAAACATCGCTGAAGGTTGCATCATAATCATACTGACAATTACCATGTCTCTTCGAAATGATTGAGAAGTTAGAAGAAGCATTTGTAAATCATGATGAGAACATATCAAAACTTTTGTGTTTCATTAGTCTCTTTTCCCTAATGTTGTTACCAAGGATCTCACAAAGATTATGTCAGAGTCCCCTGCCCTGTCCAATATATGTTCCTAGTTTGCTTTACTTCTGTTTTCTCATCTATTTATATTATTGTCATTAATGAAACCTCTACCTCCTCTTTTAAAATTTCTCTACTCAGCTTTGTACAAAATTGTTTAATAATTTTTTTTCTTAAACTAATAATCCTTTAGTATTTAGGAACAGTGCAGTGTATTTCTCTGTATCTAAGGACTAAAGTATCATGTTTATGCAATTATTAGAGTTAGTAGTATTGGGACACTTGACAATTTATTTGCAGAAATGCTTTACTTAGAAACAAATTTCTTCCTTTTTTCTCTTCATCCATCCCTGTGGGTCAAAGCACTACAAAGTAAACCCAACAGTGTTTTTGTTGTTGTTTTTTTTTCTATAATGGAGTGAAAACAAAATTAAATAAAAATGCCAAATTCAACAATAGTTTTGGTATTCCCTGTTTCTTTTTTATTCCTTAATTTTTACAAAACTTTGTATTTCACTTTCTTTATCTTTATTGTTTTTCTACAGTGTTGCTTCATCAACTTTGTAAACATTATTCTTCTTCCTCTACTTAGTTGTGGAAAGCACACCTCTGATTTAAATTACCTCATGCTATTTGATTCCCATTGTTCTTTAAAATCTTAATTCTTAAATTAATAGGCATATGTATGTATACTTTGCTTTTCCTCAAGGAGTAAAATAAGCCAGATCTAATTACACTCTAAATCTAAGTTCATAGTACTATCTTTTTCCCAGTTTTAATTCAGAATGTCCATTTCTGCATACTTTTTTAATGCTTAGTAGATATCTAACTGTGCTTTTTGTTTTCTCTCTTATTCTGACCACCTTATGCAAAATAGAAGGCATTGTCCTCCAACTTTACCAATTTTACTTTAGCTTGAAACCTCACTTGGAAATATAATTTACCTTTGCAATAACCTTTTTTAATTTTCTCAATTTTAAATTATTATTTGTACAGTATTTACAAAAGATGTGAATAGTAACTATTTGTCTAAGTTTTTTAACCCCTTCTATTGCTAGGAAGACTGTTCATTAAGTAAAGTTTTTACAAAGCAAACATTTTTCTTAGTAATGCAGGAAAGGCTAATAATTCTCAATGGTTAATTTTCAGAAATCCTATCAAATTAAACAGATATTTACTAAGACTATGTAAGAATAAAGACTGGGTTATGTTGTGGGGATAGAAAGACAGGTCAATGCACATTCTCTACCTTTGAGAATCTTGTAAGTGTGGTGGTGGATTTGTGGGAGAGAGAAAGGTGGGTTCATTATGATTATTGCTACAAAATAAATGCTCTTACCTGTACCATTAACCATGTCACAATAACTTGACCAATAGCTGAGATTCCTTAGGAATAAAAAATAAATAAATAAATAAATAAATAAATAAATAAATAAATAAAACAAAGACATTGTCATTTCAAGGGTACCCTTCTCATTTTGTCTATTATGACTCAATACGTCTCCTAAAATTATACAGATTAGACCTGGCAAATGCTAAGTTTAAGAAATGTTCTAAATCCTTCAGTTTATATATTCTTTGAAGCTTTCATCTTATTCAATTAAGTGCCTGATACCATTAAGTGACCAGATTATAAAATAAAAACTGCCAAATGTTGTTAAATAAAAATAAATTAGAACAGACACAGTTCTGAAAAAAAGAAAAAGAAAAACATCTACCAGACATTTAGAACTCTACTTAGGGAAAATTTTTTCAATGGCAGAAATAAGTTATTTGGTAGTGTGTTTAGTATTCAAATTAAATAGGAAGAAAATATTAAGTGGGTAAATGATGTAAGCCCAGTATGAGAGAGGAGAGTGGGGAAGAGGAAAGAAAAGCAGATATTTGATTAATGGAGATTGGAAACATGTACATAATCAATTTAAATGTTCCCAACCTTTTAACTATTACATGAGCTGGCATTAAAGTAGGACAGAGTTGAATTTATACTCTGCTATCTAGATTAGATATCTCTGTGTGTGCGTGTGTGTGTGTGTGTGTCTTTCATCAATAAAAAAAATAGTAGTAATAGTTTCTCTGCATCCTCAGCCACTTTTTGGTGATGAAAAAACTGTTTTTCTCACTCCTAACATCTCATCCAGTGAGATGTCAATGAAAGTTGATGCTTCTTTTTAAAAATAGATTAAGCTGTTAATCCTGCATAGTGTTGACATGATCAGTTAAATAAACCTTACCATAATCTTAAACCGAAGTTAAATGTTTACTCCAATTAGTAGCACTTAGCAACTCTCCTCAAAATCTCTCTATATATTGAAATGGAGGAAATTTTCATGTTTCTCACTATAAAAATAGTGATGTGATTTGTCCTGAAATAAACATTTAGAAGTTTTTTTTTTTCTTTCACTAGACTTTTCTATAAAAATGTGTGCTTATAAACTCTGTAGAAGAAAAAATACTACACTAGTGACTATTTAACCGTTGTGTGAAATTTTTAGGTAGGGACTCAGTGTGAGAAAATGGTTTCTTATATTAATAAAAACATTCTGTCTCTATTTTGATTACTTTATTCTTTTTTTTTCTTCAGGAAATAAGTCATCCAGTGCATATTTATTAACTTCGAGGAGAAGAAAAGTCTTTCTCCTCTGATATTTATTAAAGTCTTTCTACTTTACACAAACGATAAAGGATCAATATTCCAGGTGACTAGGCAGGAGCTAGAAAAAGGAAATTGTAGCTGTATGGACATGTCTTATTCTATTACTACTTCAAAGGAGGCATGCTCTTCATTTTTAAGTTTAATACATAAGTTTAAAACTACATAAAATCCTAATTCCATTTTTGCACTGATAAATATATCAATATATCAATATAGAAAATTATTTTGAGAAAATTTTGAAATGGAAAATCATGGAAGTGTTCACATGGATTCATTAAGCTTTCATCTTTATAGACACATTAGGTCATATCAATGGAATGAACAACTTTTATTTGATATACTCAGTAAAAATGTTTTAAAACCCAATAAAATATAATTTTCTGCTTGCTAGAGGATCAGTTGATATACTGATTTTCTTTATTTTCATTTGTGTTTATCTAATTGTATGGGTGCACTGTAATGCTGGTTATGCAGCAGAAAAGAAAATAGTCCCTTCATATTTCTTTATTAAGAGAACCTGTAGATAAAGGAAAACCTAACCCTAAAATGACACTGATTTTCAGCAGCTTTGCACTAGTGTGACTAATTGTTATAACTAAATCATTAATACCTGTCCAAAGAGGAATTTTCAGGGTTGAGATATAAGCAGCTTTGTTCCATAGGTTGGTGTCTGTCCTGTGCCTTCCTAGTTGTTAAAGGAATACTGCCTAAAAGTACTCTAGTCACCACAACTGATACTTACTTTTTACCTTTATAAGTGTCAATTATGGCAACTTTGCTTATGTCGTCTTTTCCATTGAAAACTGTATAAACTCCATCTGAAGTATTATTATACTGAAAAGATATGTACAAAAAAAAATTAATTCTAGAGCAACCCATATTTTTCAAGTTATAAAATATGTAATTAATTCACTTTTGCATTTCTCAATGGTTAGTTGAGAAATAATTATATAAAATATAATTATTTTATATAATTTAAAATATATATGCAATAAAATTATTGATCTTTAACATGTTAAAAAGATGGAATATAAAAAGTGCCTATAAATAAGTGTTAGATGCTGATTCAGAAGAAGAAAACAAATATCAGAAAATGGCATAATCCAGACTCTAGTACTCTGTCATAATTAAGCCTGCAAAACAATTTTGATTACTACTCCTATTACAAAACCTATAAGAACAATGACAGATTTCTGGAGGTATTCTAAATGCTATGATCTTTAATAAGTGGTTAACAAAAATTAGGTATACGAAATTACAAGAAAAGAGTTACAAGTATCTGAGTTAAAAAATAACTGAACCTCTGTTCCCTTATTGCTTTCTCCATGACATTTACTTGATAGATAAACTTGCAATTGTAAATACCATCTAAAAGGAAAATAACAATAATAAACTGGAGAATATAATTAATATCGCTTATTGTGACAAATCATAGTCAAACTCCCAATTCAAGAGTCAGCTTGTTCCATTATAATTCAAAACACTAAGCTATAACTAATTATATCACTAAGTTCACAATTTCCTTAATCTCCAAACTGTCATTTCATGACATTTATGGACCACTAAAAGTTCTTACTAACAAACTCCATTAAAATAGGACATTGCTAATTTATCAATGCCATTCAGTGCAAATTTAGGCTAACTTTAAATTTACATTAAAATAATTTGTGACAGGTCCAGAGAAGGAGGATGATAGAATAAATACATTTAACACAATTAAAGTTATGATATTAAATACAATTTTTGGAGAAGGAAAATCAAAACAAAAATAGTGATCAAAGCCTTAGTAGCTTATAACCTAATTTTAGAAAAATTGCATATTTATTGAAGAATGGAAATCTGATTAGATCTCAGCTTCTTAATTTTAAATTTAATAGTTAAACACAGATAAGTAAATTATTTAAACTAGGAAAGCTCAGAAACCATGTGAGAAACTTTTAAAAAGTAGAATACATATTCCCTGATCAAAAATAGGGTTAACACACTAAATTATAAAATTATAAATTTCCTATACCATTATAATTGTCTAATTGAAGTATAATAATATTAACATTCATATTTGGTACTCACAGGAAAAAATACACCAATTGTAGTAATAACAGGGTATGGAACCAAACTTAAGAATGGATCCTTATAGCCCCACAATAGTTCTTTCACAGTTCTCCTTTGAAACATAGATGATTTCGACTTTTTGATAAGTGAATTGAGTAACACTTGAACAAATGCATTTGGATAGAGATGGGGTATAGCCTACAAAAAAAAATCACTATTTAAGACACCATTTACTGTATTGCATATTTAACAAATAAGTGGACTAAAAACTAGAATTAAATGTAATAAAAATTTTAAAACTGTATCTGTTAAATTACTGCCTTTCAGACAAGAAAAGCTAACGGAGTTCTTCACCACCCAATCACTATTACAAGAAATGTTATAGGAACTTCTTTAAGAAAAAGAAAAATAATTTAAAAGTATAAATGATAGGGAATGCGCAGCCAGGTTATTGGCACAGGCCCGTGGCTGACATTAGACCTGAGTTCCCACAGGAATGCCCAGGCCTAGAGGGAGTGCTAGAGAGGTGTATGCAAATGGAAGGGCTTCTTCCTAACAGAGTCTGACTAGGGAGAATCTATCCGGAATAAGTTTTAAATTCGAGGGAAAAAATGGCGTAGATGATAGAAGCTCTGTTCATCACTCTGGTGACCAAATTAAAGTTGTGATGAAAACAAAGAGCAGTAGTAAGGAAAAATTGCCTGGGATCTAGAGGAACAAGCCATACAATTAGGGAGAAATCCAAGAAAGCACCCTGCAATAGCAGTAGGTAGGACAGGGTGAAAGGCTGAGAGAGTTGGAGGCTGTGGCAGCAGCAGAAGCCTCTTAAAGGGGCTGTGTCCATGAGTGGATTTTTGTGATGACGATCCTGCTGGCTCTGAGCACCAGTGCTGATTAGGCTGAGCACAGGGCTCACCAGGGACTTACAGGGAACACTGAGTTGTCGGAGTGAAGATCAAGGTGAGACTCACTCTGTACAGAAGTGCCAGCAATATCCTTTGTTCTTTGTTGAGAGGACACAGTGCCACCATAGCATTGACATCATAAAACTTGATAACAGAGGTCGCTCCGCCCAGAGGATTCCCTGAAACCCCACCTCCCCCAACTCATGGTTCCACTTAAGCCACATTCAGATATATCCTCAGCGAGTCAGGTTCTCCTTACTGAGCAGCACCTAGACTCACACTGGAGGCAGCTGGCCTCAGATTCTGGTGTGGCCTTTTGAGGCAACTATAAGCATAGCATCTGTGGATTGCCTGATGAATTTTAACAGGTGGCCCCAGAGGGGCAGAGGCTTGGGCTAAGTTTGGTCTGCAGATGAACCCCTCTCAGGACTGTGCCACTGGACACCTACTTCATGAATTCACACTAATAAGTCCGGAGATTAGGAGCTTTGCTTAGTACATAGAAACAGATATGAAAAGGTAGCCAAAATGGGAAGACAAAGAAGCAGAAACCATATGAGAGAAAAGAACAGAGATCCAGATATAATGGAGTCAAGCAATCTAACAGATGCAGAGTTCAAAACATTGGTTATAAAGGTGCTCAATGAACTTATGGGAAGTGTAGATGAATTTAGTGAGAACATCAACAAAGAGATAAAAAGTATAAAAATGGAAATGGAAATTATAAAAGTGAACCAGTCTGAAATGAAGAACACATTATCTGAGATGAGAAGTATGTTAGATGAAATAAACAAAAGAATAAACAAAGTGAATAAAGGAAAGGATTAAATGCCCTATTTAGAGGATGGGAAAGCCAAGGACATTCAATCAGAATGGCAAGAGATAAGATGCTAAGACTATAAAAATAATTTAAGGAGCATATGAGACACTATTAAAGATCCGAATATCTGATCGGCATACCTGAAGAAAATCAAGATGTTGAACAGCTGTTTGAAGAAATAATGATGGAAAACTTCCCTAACCTGGTGAAGAAAATGGATGTAAAACCCCAGGAAGCTCATAGAATTCTAAAAATCAGGGATCCAAAGAGGCCAACACCAAGACACATCATAACTAAAATGCCAAAGTTTAAATACAAAGAAAGAATATTAAAAGCAGCAAGAGAAAAACAGATAGTTACTTATAAGGGAACACCCATAAGACTGGTAGCTGATTTCTCAAAAGAAACTATGCAGGACAGAAGAGCCTGGCAAAAAATATTCAACAGGATAAAGATCCAGGGTCTACAAACAAGAATAATTTATCCAGGAAAGCTATCATTTAGAGTTGAAGGACAGATAAAGAGCTTCCCAGACAAAAATAAGCTAAAGGAATTTATCACCACCAAGCCAATATTACAGGAAATGTTAAAGGGACTTCTTTAAGAAGGAAAAATACAAAAGACTCCCTTCAAATTAAAACACATACACAAACTTAAAGGAAAGGGATGGAAAAAGATATTGCTTTGATAGCCCTAGAAGGTATTTAAGTCAGACAAAGATAAACACTATATGATTTCACTTATATGTGGAATCTAAGGAATAAAAAGAACAAACTAATTAAAACTAGACTCACAAATATAGTGGACAATTTTGTGATGGACAGAGAAAAGGGAGGTTTGGGGGGGGGCGGAGAGAATGGGGTGAAGGGTTATGAAGTACAAATTAGTAGCTGATGAATGGTCACGAGGATGGTGAGCACAGCACAGGGAATGCAGTTAGTATTAATACATTGGCTAGATGGAGGGTCAGGGGAGGAAGGGAGCAAATGGGGGATCATTTTACAAACTATATGCATGTGTAACCAATGTACTGTATACTTGAACTAAGTAAATTAAAAAAAAAGAAAATTGAAAAAATATAGAAATAATAAAATGGCAATAACTATATACCTATAATTGCTTTAAATGTAAATAGATTAATTGCCTCAATCAAAGACATAGGGTGACTGAATGGCTAAGAAAACAAGACCCATACATATGCTATGTACAAGAGACCCTCTTCAGATCAAAAGACACACACAGACTGAAAGTAAAGGGATAGAAAAAGATGTTTCATGTCAATAGAAATTAAAAAAATAACTGGGATAGCAATAATTGTATCAGATAAAAAAACCTTTAAAACAAAGGCTATAACAAGAGACAAAGAAAGATCCAGCAATTCCACTTCTGGGTGTTTATCTAAAGAAACTCAAAATGCCAATTCGAAAAGACATATACTTCCATATGTTCATTGCAGTATAATTTTAATAACTGAGATATGGAAGCAACCTAAGTGTTCATCAATG
Organism: Eidolon dupreanum; assembly: GCA_028627145.1. Lineage (NCBI taxonomy): Eukaryota > Metazoa > Chordata > Mammalia > Chiroptera > Pteropodidae > Eidolon > Eidolon dupreanum. The sequence goes on from CM053514.1 coordinate 35,463,141, forward strand.
GACAAATAGATAAATAAGAGGTGGTACATATATACAATGGGATATTGCTCAGCCATTAAAAAAAGAATGAAATTTTGTTATCCGTAACAACATGAATGGACCTAGGAGGTATTACACTAAGTGAAATAAGTCAGACAGAGAAAGACAAACACCATATGATTTCACTTATAGAATCAAAAGTACAAAATAAACAAACAAAACAGAAAAAAAAACCTCATAGATACAGAGAACATTTTGATGGTTGTCAGATGGGAGGAGGGTTGGAAGGATGGGTGAAAAGGGGGAAGGAATTAAGATGTGCAAATTACCAGTTATAAAAACAGTCACGGGTATATAAAGTATAGCATAGGGAGTATAGTCAATAATATTGTAATAACCACATATGGTATCAAATGGGCACTAGATTTATTGGAGTAATCACTGCATAAGATACATGAATGCCTAGTCACACTATATTATACACCCAAAACCAATATAATAAAACTAATAAAATGTAATTGAAAAGTTAAAAAATATATTTACAAAATAAAATTACTGCTAAATCTTGCCAAAACTAAAAGTATAATTTGTCTAACCCCAAGATAAGTAAATATCTCTGCCTCAGTGTCAGACACAAGAAGATATTCAAAGTTCTATTTTGTTTAATAATACACTTTAAATATAATGATACACTTCTAAATCAGAGATTATTATATAATTTTTGTCATCTTTCCTAAAGACCATAACTCTATTCAAAATAACAACATAGGAACACATCTTTATAAAAATGACAGAATAAATACTATCTAATGATAGTTCTAATCACAAGATTAATTATAGTGGATTCTAAAGTATTTCAAAACAAATAATTTTGTCTACGCACAGCAACAGCCAGATTGAGAACAGTCAAAGTGTCATTCTCTGTTCCATTTGATAGTGAAGGTTCAAAAATGGCACCTTTGGGCTGTACAAAAGAGACTGTGTTGGTCTCAGGGTCATGAGTTATATTTTCCTTGGCTAGAAAACGAACTCTGAAATACAGAAGTAAATACAATTCAAAATTATTATCAAAAGTGAACATTAGGTCTCAAATGTCATTCATTTGTGCAACAAATAATTTTTGAGAATATGTCAGATATTATGTTAAACAATTGGGTTTAAGTGATAAAGAAGCCAATGATTGGTCTCTAGCAAATTAGAGAAGAGGGTCTTAAATTTGCATAGCAGGGAAGAATATGTATTATTATAGGAGTTTACACAGAATCTATGGGAAAACAAAGAACAGATACTAATCCAGGCTGGGATGGTCATGGTGGGGGTAACATTCAGGATACATAAGTAGTCCTAATTACAAATAGAAGTTTAGTAAGTGAAATAATGTATAAAGTAGTATGCTATGTGTAAAATAAGAAAGAACATGGTGTATTTTTAGAAGTGCAAATGGTTAAATTTGTTTGCATTACAAGTGAGAGAGTAAGGGGACTAGTGAGAAATAAAGCTCTTGAAACAAGCAAGATCACAAAAACAAAAGGGTTACACATCCCATACTCAAATGTTTAGCCTTTATCCTGAGGGTAGGGAAGAGACAGGAGAGAGTTAAGCAAGGAAATATTAACAACACATTTTCTTATATTAAAAAAAAATGCTCAAAGTACATAGTACAGCCCTGCCTTTTCCATATTTTCCAGTACTTTAATGAGAATTAAAGATAACTAATGGAATATAATTTCCATTTTACAGACCAATTTCCCTCCCTCTCCCCTCCATATTTTGAATAGCGATTAGTTCTAAGCTCTTGGCTCTAATGTCTCTAGGTTTCAAAGTACCAACTACTTTTTAGGTATGTGGTGAAGGGTGATTGTTATGGAGAAAAATCTTTTACAAGTATAAGATATTGAGATGAAATAATGTATACTTCCTTCATTGCACTATCATGTATTTGAATGTCTATTATGTGAGATAAATAGACAACTAAGATAAAAACTAAAAAAAAACATGAGACTAAAATATTTTTTAAAAAGCACCTTTCACTCAGATATAATAAAAATGTAAATCTGCGTAGGGTATGGGTTATGAGTATTTTGTTCCCCAAGCAGTGCCTGGTGTATGGTGAATTCTCAATAAATATTTTTTGGAATGAATAAATCAATTGATGGGTTACATTTTTTGAAAAGAGAATTCCAAGTAAGCTAAAAAAATATTTTATTTTTAATATCCTTCCATCAAAGTTTAATTATTTATTCTTCTTGGAGTATTGAAAACACATAAAGAATTATAAAAATCTGAAATAGCACCCAAGGCAGTCTATTATTATTTTCTCTCAAGAAATTTTATTTTAAAATTAAATTACACATTATTATATTTAAAATTGAAATACTTTAATTCTCAGGAACATTTATGTATATACAAAATAATTGAAATAATAGCAAAAAAAAAACTGACCTAAATTCTAGAGCTTACATAAATTGTACTTACAACATTGTACCAGTAGATGGCACTCACTGAGAAAAATCTTTTATACTAAGGCCTATCTTTAGAATGTACTTTAAAAAAGAGAACATAATCACTCAAATTTTTTGTTTAAAAATTAGAATGTATACAGGTTTTGAAAAGTGTTGGTTAATAAGGTCAAAGGAAGAAATTTGCCTTAAATTTTTCCTCAAGACTGCATTCTTTGTATTTCTTCCAAAATGAAGTAACAACAACAAAAGACATGTTGGATTTGAGAATATTTTAAAGAAATTATCAAGTTTTCAAAGAGATTGTAGAGATTGTGTGGGTTAGAATATATGTAATTGAGATCTCAATCCAGGAAATTTATTCTCTGACCCATGTCATACCTTGTCAATCAAACTTTCATAGAAGTCACTTGAGCAACTATTGACCAAATAAGCCTGTGGTTCTATTTGAGAAAGGCTATTCCTACACTACCAATTTTAACCGGATTCAGAGGATAATTTATGGGGAGGAAGGTTCACCTCAACACATGGAAGACACTTAAGCTATTAACTTTGCCTAAAAGGTGGTTTTCCCATTATTTAAGACATCCTTAGCAGATACTAATAATTCAATTTTGGTGATATCATGAGTTAAGATGACCCCTATCTGATCACAAATTCATCATTATATAACATTGTTATATAACTAGGAATTTTAATACTGTTATATAAATAGGAGTTTACAGTTTATAAACTAGCTACAAATCCAACTTCTCCAACTCTCCCTTTACTGCCTGTCCAAATAAATATATCTAACTTACCCTCCTATTGTCCATTAGAGATAGAGGTTAAAGCCTCTAAGAATAAACTATATATTAACTGTCACCTATCAAAGCAGGACTATAACTAGACTTAATATTATGTACCTGTTTCCACATATTACAAGTACTACCCTGAAAGTAAAAACATAACCTCCCCACAAACAAACACAAAATTCAATAGAAAACATGAAGTTTTCAAATGCTGACAACTATTCTCTTTCTTCACATGTATTCAGTTCAGTCAGGTTATGATTTTTAAACAATTATGCCAAGATACTCATTAGGTCACATGTGAATTCTAGATTTTCATATGTATATATCACAGCTACAACATTCTTTTTTGGAACAAAATATTCATATAGGTTTTTGATAATAACATAAAACTGTAAGACTATGAAAAATAAAAATATTTTCCAAGGTAAGATTTTTTTTAAAAACAATGAAACCCAGAGTTGTGAATAGTCACAGATAAGTACCTAGAGACAGAAGACTTGGGGATAATTGGTAGGACACAATAGGCACCAAAGCCCTCTGCAGTGTATAAATCATGTCTTATGTCAAGAGTCACTACTGTCACAGCTATCATTATTTCATTATATTTTTTGAATGTAAGTTAGCAGTCTAGAAACCTATTAATTCATGGGGAGAAAAATATAATTATAGACTATCTAAAACAAATAATAAAACTATGAATTATAAGAAATCATTAAAAATATACTTTATGGTAAGAATTGATCATGATGTATAACTAGTTGTAATTATTCTTGAGGGAAAATCACATATTTGTATAACAAACAATACAGAACATAATTATATTCCCATATAGATATAATAAATGGTTAAGGTTAGTGTTTTTAGCATCTCAACCCCCCCCCCCTTTTTTTACTTTGATGATTGGAGAAAAGACATAGTTTATAACTTAAATAGGAGACAATATATACAAAAATCTAGGCATTACATAGACTTATGTAAACATGAACAAATCACATCACATCTCTTTGTGTCAGTTTTTTTAATTACAAAATGAAAAGTTCTGGCTAATCATTTCCATCTAGTTCTAATAGTCCAAGATTCTATTCAAAAGTATGTTAAACTATTAGGGAATGTAGAATAAAGATGTAGCATATCCAATCTCATTACCGAAAAACATAATAGTGAAACTACTGAATAAATAGAAACACTTGTATGACCTGGAAATTAGTTTGAATAGAAATCTTTAGCAGGTAGCTGTAGTTATATAAAATCAGTTTAATGCTATGGTTCCCAAATTTGAGTGTATATTGTAATAACCCAGAGGGTTTGTAAAACGTATATCTGGGTTCTAACCAAGAGTCTCTGATTAATTTGGTCTAGGGTGGGGTCTGTGAATTTGCATTTCTACCAAGTTCCCAGGTGATGCTGATACTGCTGGTCCAGGTATCACACTTTGGGAACCGTTACAGTAACATATACATTCAATTTTAGGATTTTAAAATACTCTAGTTTTTAAAATTTTTGATAGATTTTTTCTATTCAGCATGCATATTTCAGAGTTGTTGAGAATATGTCCCACTAGTATAAAACACTTGTAACTTCTTAAATGTATTTAACACTGGTCAATTTATAATAAACTTTGCATTTCTTATAATCATTATATCCTTAGATTAGGATTCTATATAGGCAGAAACAAAATATTTCAATGTCTATTATTAGCAAGATAATATAGGTACATTTTATATAACAGCATTTGTCAAGTGGAAGCTTTTTCAGAAATACATAGGGTTGAGAAAAGAGTGCACTTTTTTGAAGGGCCTCACTCACCTGTATGTGTAAGGACCTCTTTGCTTAACTTTAATAGTGCTGCTGTTAATTACCACTTCCTCTGGATTTTGCACATCAAAGATCCAAAACTGTCTGTAAACTGCTGTGCCTGTTTTAACCCAATTTTTAAAGGCAGTTGTACCTTCTTCAAGAACAACTTCCTATAAAAAAAGAAAATAAGTTTGGGTTATTTCTTTGTAGTAAATATGGGTACTTCTGGGAGTTTATAACCATTAGTTAGTCAATGAAAAGACCATGTGCAAGTTCCTTGTACTTGAAACTCTTACAACCTTCCCACATACTTGCAACAAAAATGTTTTGACAAATTATTATAGCATCCTTCTTAGTTAACCTTTTACAACAAAAATCAGTGTATTATACTGTACACACTTCTGTTAATCTTAAGGCCAACCACCAGCAAGCTTCAGAGTGATCCTATGGCAATATTGGAACAGTTGGTAACATGATTTATTAAGTGAATTTTATTAAACCTGTTATAAAAAATTCTTATCAGGTAGAACATTTACTTTTCTTCTGCCCTCTGTGATTTGGACTGATGAGATAAAATAGAAAAACTGAGAGAAAGATCTAGTGGTATGTGAAGCTTTTTCCTTTTCTTCAAAAGTTGAGCACTTCAGGGAATGATCACTTAATGCTTATTAAATTATTAATACAAACACTTCTGGATAAAAAATATAAATACGCCTTCTCCCCTTTAAAATCCTGCTCAATATGGCTTCCTTAACTCAATATACTAGGACCTCAAGATAATCATGCTAAGTGAATTAAGCCAGACAGAAAAAGTTGAAAATCACATGATATCACTTATATGTGGGATATAAACCTAAAAGCAACAAATGAGCAGGACAAACAAACAGAGACTCAGGGACATAGACAATGGACTGGTGGTTACCAGAGGGTAGGAGGGGTAGACAAAGTAAAGGGAGTTAAATATAGGGAGGAAAGGAGAGGGTGAAGTGGGTAAAGGGGATCAAATACATGGTAGCTGAAGGAAACTGGACTTTGGGTGGCAATCACACAATAGAATATATAGTTGTCAATTTATAATGTACACCTGCAAATTATATAATTTAATTAACCAATGTTACCCCAATAAACTTAATTTAAAAATATATATAGTTGTATATATATACACATATATATATACATACATATATATACACATACATATATATATATACACATACATATATATATATGTATATAGTTGTAGCAACTCAATAGTACATGTTTCCAAAAATTATAACAGTCTAATTCATTATAATTAGGTTACTATGTTTTAAATAAAAGGATGAAATAAGGAAGTTGTCCTAGTATTCTTTTCAATGACAGAATCAGAAAAGCCTATATTAGAAATCTGTTCCCTTGCTTTAGGAGTTGTTGGACTGAATGGAAAGTCACCAAACTGCTCAGGGACAATTTCATTAGCCCTAAAATAAGGGAGTTATTGATGTTCTCCCAGATTCCTTTCATGGCTTTCACTCTCTGTAGCAGGCAGTATTTCTAATTAAGTACTTTGGGAAGAATGCCCAGCCAGGACGGAAAGCTACAACTTACCTTAGTGTGCTAGAGGAAGAGGAATAAAATAATTTCACAGAAAATGAGATTAAAGAGACCCATGAATACTGGAACAATCTGACCTATTTTCTACCTTCACCTGGAAGTATCAACTCATAGAATGAGGGATCAGGAAAGGATAGTGAACATTATTATCACATTTTCTAGTAGAGCAGACTGAGGCTCTGAAAAACCAGGTGGCTGGCCCAAAGGTAACCCAGGCAAACAGTAGGAGATTTATGATGAGAGTCCTAGCCTGTGATGCTTAAACTAGTCTTCTTTTACACCATGCTATTACTCTTTTTTTTTTTTCTGTCATCTCTACACTTAGTTGGTAAAAGTCAAATTGCATTTCATATCTTCAAGAAACTTTACTTATTGCTTAAAGCAGAGAATAAGAGAATTCCTTAGAGAAGAACAGGGCTCCAATCTAAAATGCAATTACAAAATCCTGTGCTGTTGCAATCCATTTACACTGGGTACATAGAAGTTTCTAAAGTGATAGTAGACTCTATTACTTTTACAATCAATTGTTCTTGAAAAACTTTTTATTTCTTCCTAAAAAGTTTGATCTCCATACTAACAAGCCCAATGTTAAAACAAAATTACATATAGATGAAGTATTATGGCTATTCTTCTAAATGAAAAGGTATTTAATGAGGGTGTTGAAGCTGAAATCTATATAAAAGTTGAAAGCTATATTAACTTACCCATTTCAAGAGATGTTATGAGGGGAAAAAACACATGAACCCATATACATACACATTTACTTTCTCACTCTAAGAACCTTAAGGATTAATGCAATATCAACTATCATGTACTTCTCAAGGCACATATTTTATTTCAGTTCTTAATGAAAGGAAATCAATAAATATTTATAGAATTGAAAAGGGACTGTGATGAAATGTACTTGGCAGGACAGAAAAACCTCTCTAACTCTAATGTACATGAATTTATTATCAAAAGACAATGTAAGTGTAATATGCCTTTCTTCTAAATGCCAAGAATCACTTTGACTCATTTGTTGATCTGGAGATATTTTTAAAAATGGAAACATTGAAACATAAAAATTTGAAATAAATACATTGAATCATCAACTGTTAGATTTAGGGACATCTAACACTATCCTTTTCTTCAGAGAGAAATTGGTCCTAGAGAAAACAGATATCTGATTCAGTAATATATGACAATATAGTAGCAAATAATAAAGAAATCAGGTATTTTCACTACAATCTTGTGTAATTTCCATAACATCATGATTTGTTCAGCCACAAAGAGAAAAATATTGAAGCTGTCTAAATAAGAATGTATTTCTTCTTTTCCTATATATTAGAAAACTGTATAGCCTGAGTACCAAGACTAAATATCACACAAGGTCTTCTTTTAAAATAAGCTAAAGAGTTTAGTCCTTTGTGAATTTAAAAGGCCTTGACCTTAAAATGGATTGGGACTATTGAGCCTATTTTGCAAATCTTTCATGAATTTGAAGCACAAAGCTTATAAATATGTGCATAGAAAAAGTAATATAAAATCCTCTCACTTGGCTGATGTGTACATCACTATCTGTTCCTGACTTTAAGTATATAGACTATCCAGCCCTAGGAATAGCTGGATCCCAACCTGATGACTCTCACATGGCATGGTCTCCAGCTGGGTTTGAAAGCCATTGACATTGAAACTTGTACTCTGTTACATTAATTTGAAACCAGATGTTTGATACAGTAATATCTTCTATCTAGTCACATGCTCACTTGATTATTATTGGTGTGGGAAACAGTACTCATCTACATGACTGACAACTTTAGTGCAATTGTTAAAATCCCCTTGAGATCTTCCAACGTGTAGAGTAGGTACAGATATATAAAGCATATTGTCCCATTTCTTAAGGATATTATGAAATACTAAGAGAGAATCATGTGTAGCAGGTTTTGATCTCTGACTTAGAATCCCTTATCCTACCCCTACCCTGAACAAGTATAGTGTCTTCTTCCCTCAGAGCACAGAGTGAAGGGTTTTAAAATGAATCTAAGATGATATGAGTTTGATCCCCAGTTTGGTCACATACTAACCATTTAAACTTGGGCAGTTATTTAATTTCTTTATACCTCAGTTTCCTCATTTGTAAAATGGGGATAATAATAATATTAGGTTGAATTGTTCAATATTAGTATTTTCAAAGTCAAAATAAGTTGAATATAGTTTAATTAAATATTTATTCTTATAATTTGTTATCAGATTAATAAATATGAGCACTTAGAACCGCATTAGCATATAAGAAGCATTCAAGAAACATGTTAACTATTATTACTAAACAAATTCTATCCCCTTTTTAGAGGGAGAACTCTAATATTATTTACTCCCAGATGCCCTTAACTGCTTCAATTCAATTATTTACTACTTAAACCAATCATGTGGCAATAACTCATGTAATACTGTGTGACATTTCTTTTTCTGCTACTTAATTACTTTTATATTTATTCTCACTCCAGTAATATCAAAGCTTTCTTAAAAAACAAAAACATAGAGAAAATAATCTTTATACTCCCTTCTCACCACCACAATTTGTTTTGTTTAGGGCCATTTACAAGCAAATTTCCCATATTCAAAAATATTTCTCATTTTTGTTTGTGTTATCTATGTGCATGTGTATGTAGATGCACACATGCACATGCACTAAGAGTAAGAGAATGAATTAGAATATTAGTGACAGTGGTGCTGAGAGTCAATAAATGGCTTTAGAAACCAAGAGCTGGTTCTTTGAAAATATAAACAAAACTGACAAACCCTTAACTATACTCATCTAGCAAAAAAAAAAAAAAGAGGACTCAAATAAATAAAACCAGAAATGAAAGAGGAGAAATAACTACAGACTCCACAGAAATACAAAGGATCACAAGAAAATACTATGAGCAATTATAAGGCAACAAATTGGACAATCTGGAAGAAATGGATACATTCCTAGAAACACACACTCTCCCAAGACTGGGTCAAGAAGAAACAGAAAACCTGAACTGACCAATTACAACCAACTAAATAAAATCAGTAATCAAAAACCTCCCAAAAAACAAGTCCTGGACCAGATGGCTTCATGGGTAAATTTTACCAATCATTCAAAGAAGAATTAACACCTATTCTTTTCAAATTATTCTAAAAAATGCAAGAGAGGAAGTCTCCCTAACTTCTTTTACGACACCACCATTACCTTGATTACAAAAGCAGACAAAGATATTACAAAAAAAGAACTATAGAACGATATCTCTTATGAACATTGATGCAAAAATCCTCAACATAAATATTAGTAAACTGAATTCAACAATACATTAAAAATATCATACATCATAATCAAGTTGGATTTATTCCTGGGACACAAGGTTGGTACAATTGCCACAAATCAATTAATATGATATACCACATTAACAAATCGAAAGATAAAAATCATATGATCATATCAATTGATGCAGAAAAAACTTTCAACAAAATCCAGCATCTATTTATAATAAAAACTCTCAGGAAAGTGGGAATAGAGGAAACATACCTCAATATAACAAAGGCCATATATGACAAACCTACAGCTAACATCACACTCAATGGGGAAAGGCTAAAAGTGTTTTCCTTAAGATAAGGAACAATACAAGGACTCCCACTTTCGCTACTCCTGTTCAACATTGTATTGGAAGTCTTAGCCACAGCAATAAGACAAGAAAGAGAAATAAAAGGTATCTGAATTTTAAAGGAAGAAGGAAAACTCTGGTTATTTTCAGATGACGTGATGCTATATAGAAAGAACCCTAAAGATTCTACCAAAAAAAAAAAACTGTTAGAACTGATTAATGAATTAATCAGTAAAGTATCAAGGTACAAAAATAATATTCGCAAGTCAGTGGCATTTTTATACACCAATGATGAACTTTCAGAAAGAGAAATTAAGAAAACAATCCTATTATAATTACAACAAAAACATTAAAATACTTGGGAATCAAATTAACCAAGGAAGTAAAAGACCTGTTCTCAGAAAAAAGAAATTGAAGTAGATACAAATAAATGGAAGCATATATCATGCTCATGGGTAGAAAGAATCAATATAATTAAAATGGCAATATTACCCAAAGCAATCTATAGATTCAATGCAATCCCTATCAAAATACCAATGGCATTTTTTGGAGAGTTAGAATAAATAATCCTGAAATTTATATGGAACTATAAAGATCCTGAATAGCCATGACAATATTGGAAAAGAAGAACAATGCTGGAGGTATCACACTACCTAATATCAAGCTATATGATATGACTACAGTAATCAAAACAACATGGTACTGTCATAAAAACATATATATTGATCAATAGAACAGAACAGAGAGCCCAGAAATAAATCCAGGTCTATATGCTCACTTAATATATGATAAAGGAGACAAGAATATGTAATTGGGGTAAAGATATCTCTTCAATAAATAGTGTTGGGAAAATTGGACAGACACATGCAAGAAAAAGAAACCGGACCACCTTCTTACACCGTTTACTAGAATGTACTCAAATGGATTAAAGACTTAAATGTAAGACCCAAAACCATAAAACTTCTAGAAGAAAATATAGGCAGTAATCTCTCTGATATTGCTGCTAATAATTTCTTTTTGGACATATCTCCTCTAGCAAAGGAAACAAAAGAAAAAATAAACAAATTGGACTATATCAAACTAAAAAGTTTTTGCACAGCAAAGCAAAGGAAACCATCAACAAAGTGAAAAGACAACTGGCTGAATGGGAGAAGATATTCACTTATGATACATCTGATAAGAGGTTAATATTCAAAATATATAAAGATTTCATATAACTCAACAACAAAAAGAAAGCAAACAATCCAATTAAAAAATGGGCAGAAGAACTGGATAGATATTTCTCCTTTGGAGAAATACAGATGGCCAATAGACATATGAAAAAGTGCTCAAGGTTACTAAATCATCAGAGAAATGCAAATTAAAACCACAATGATATATTACCTCACACCTGTCAGAATGGCTATCATCAATAAATCAAAGAACAAGTGTTGGTGAGGATATGGAGAAAAGGGAATAATCATATACTGTTGGTGGGGTTGCAAATTGGTACAGACACTATGGAAAACAGTCTGAAGGTTTCTCGAAAATTAAAAATTGATATACCTTTTGACCCAGCAATTACACTTATGGGTATTTATGCAAAGAAAACCAAAACAATAATTCATAAAGATCTATGCACCTCAATATTAATGGCAGCACAATTTACAATAGCCAAGATATGGAAGCAACTTAAATGTCCATCAACAGATGACTGGATAAAGAAACTATGGTTCATATACACAGTAGAATATTACTCAGCCATTAGAGAAAATTAAATCCTACCATTCGTGCTGACATGGATGGACCTAGAGATTATTATGCTGAGTAAAATAAGTGAGACAGAGAAAGACAAATACTGTAGCATTTCACTTATATGCAGAATCTAAGGAACAAAAAGAACAAACTAATCAAAAACACACTCACAAATATAGAAGACAATCTGGGATGTCCAAAGAAAAGGGGTATTAGGGGGCTGGGAGAAAGGGATGAAGGGCTAAAAAAGTACAAATTAGTAGTTGATAGATGGTCATGGGGATGAGGAGCATGGCACAGGGAATGCAGTTAGCGTTTGTAATGGCTAGGTGGAGAGCCAGAGATGAGAAAGGCAATCAGGTGAATCATTTCATAAACTATATAACTGTCAAACCAATGTACTGTATACTTGAAACTAATAATAAAATAAAAAATTTAAAAATGGCTTTAGTGCCAGATTATCAAGTCATCATTGAAATAAAACCCACAATAAAATTTGGTGAAACAGATTGAATTTAATATATTTCTGAAACCTAGGAAATTAGCCTCCAAGAATTTATGTGAGAACCGAAAATGGGAGATTTTGTATTTGGCATGAAAAGTAGACTGTGCTGAAATTAAATTGGGAGAGAGGAAGATAATTATACATGTTTACTCATTATTTCTTGAAAAATTGTTTTAAAATGATTTTACTATTGTAGTTAAAAATGCAAATAATTCTAGTGTTTTAAATGTTTTATGTTCTCTTATATAGTTCTTAAAATAAAAATTCTACCTTCTTTAACAACTAATACTTCAGGCATTTTGAGCTTTTTATATATTACAAAAAATATACAAACTATTTTATCATATCTGAAAAAACTATAAGCAAATGTTATGAACTTAATATAAATATAAATTACATTATTAAAATATAGACTATTGGTTCAAAAGGTTTTTTTAGTTATTTTAATAAATAGTTGATTATTATTTCAATTTACTTTATATGAAAGCATTTCTTACAAGCTACTAAAGGATCATTCTTTTCAAAAATGGGGGAAGAAAAGGATAATATAATTGAAAGATATAATTGAACATTAGTCTTTTAAAAAAAGGTAAAAAAATGTTTAATTCTCTTCTTGGTGTTCTATAGTTAATATCATAGGAAAATTAAATTAAAATTTATTTTAAATTACTTACATTATGCAATACTCACTATGCATTTATCAGATGATATTAACAAAGTTGAGTGATAAATTATCTTTTGTAAATAGTGGCAGATCTTTGACCTTTTTTCAAAATCCTTTGATAGTTTTCACATTTGTGGCAGCTTTTACTATTGACTTTTAGTCTATCCAAAAAAAATTGCATAGACCTGCCGACTCCACACAAATCTATTAGAAACCATAGTCTAAAATACTGGTAAAAAAGTTTTCAGCTATAATCCAGGAAATGTATGAAGTCCCTAGAAAACATCCCTTGGAAATAAAGAGTAAAATTATATATCTATATCTATATCTATATCTATATCTATCTATGTATCTATGTATCTATGTATAAAATTATGTATCTGTATCTATATCTATATCTATATCTATATCTATATCTATATCTATATAGATATATCTATGTATATATCTATATATACATATACATAGATAGATATAGACATAAAGATATATAGATATATAGATATATAGATATAAATAGATAGATAGAGATATACAGATATATATATATAGATATATATAGATATAGTGTCTGGCTACTTACAAACACTCTTGAAAGCAAAGACACAATTTAGTTTTATCAGTAATCAATAGAGTAATGATAAAATCTACCTGAACTCAGACTTTTGAAATACATACTAATGTTCATATCAAACCATTTATAAAACCTCTGCATTTTATTTTCCTAAGCTATACATCTCTATTAGTAACTCAACTGCACACTTTGCAGCTTATATGCCACTCTCCTAGTTTAGTCCCTCTATCCAAACTGCTATAGTATCTCATCACCCATCAGTTCTTTCTATGTACTACATCACACTAGACCAGAGAGTCTTTTGTTGTATGATGTGCAAAAATCTTTCTAAAAGAGAGTCATAAATTCTCCTTGAAAGTGGCAATTTCCTAGTTTTTCCTTGTTTTCTTCTTTTTGGTCTTCTTACTTTCCAATACTTTCTATTGTAGATAAAGCACCAGACTGTGTATTATCTACTTTCTGCCTTCACATTGTCTAGATTTGGAAATTAACTACTCCTCCTTTTGGTGGGGTGAGCTAAGAAGATGATATAATGCCTTGTAATTATAAAATGTATAAAATAATAGTATCATCTCATAAATGTTTATGAAGATTAGTATATGATAAAGTATAATAAATTAGTATATATGAAGCTCTTGGTAACCCTAAATGAATGCTAGCCATTTGATGATATCAGTTTCCAATGGTGGGTTTTGTTATATTTTACACACCTACCAGAAAACATATAGCAATTACTATTGCCTATCATATCATTAATTAAATCATCTTCTGCCTCATGGTCAAAGCTTCCTAAATTTTATCTCATGTTGTCATCTTTTAATCATCTCTCATTAATCTCATAGTTTTGGTACATCCTCTATATTCTATCTTTCCTCTTCACAACAGTTAATTGCATTTTTACAACTTTTTTCATAGTATCAATCAGTCCTTTCGTACCTTTACTACAGTCTTCTTGGGGCTTTCAAAATTCTATACTTTTTGAAAATCCAACTCAAAACTCACTTCTTCCTAAAGTTACAGAATACTCTGAAAGATACCTCTTCAAAATAGCTTTTATTTTTTCAAATTATACACTTTAGAATTCAATTCTAAGAGTGCTGCATGTTTATATATTTTTTTACAGTATGCTTTTCAACAGTTAAATCTTAAGTTTGTTGAGATTTATTCTTAGTCTCTATATAAAAGCAAATTTTTGATTGTCAAAATTCTTATTTTCTCAGGACTAACGATTATGAATACAGAGATAAATATTAAAAAATTAAAATAGATGCTAGTACTTTGCATGCCACTAACAAAGAGTCTATATGTACTACTATTGTTGAATGAAGAAGAAAAAAATAGCTGACCTATATTCAGTTACTGATCATCAATTATGTATCAGAAAGGGAAACGTTTAAAATGCTGTGCAGTGAGAGATTATTGTGACATTTCTATTCTGGAGACTTTCTTAAAAGACAAGTTATAGTTTGTGTGATTCTGCTCTCTCTCCACAGGGGATCCAGAAGGAAAGCACGATTTACAGAGCAACAGGGTCTTAAGCAATGGCAGTTATATCTCACACTCTTAGATAAGTCCCATCTCACTATCGTCTGTCTGTCTCTATCAAACTATATCAAAAACAATATCAAAATACTGAGAATTTAAAGAAGGGGATAACATTCAATTTATATATTTATATTTTAGTTAAACATGGGGCTGAAGATCTACAGTCCCTTAGCAGTTGAAAAGGTAGAAATGACTATATTATTATTGAATAAATATAGAATGCAAGTATAGGATCTACTACCTAAAAAAAGTCCTATTGTACTATCTTTTAAGACAATAGCTATAATGGCATAGTGAGTTGAATTCTTTTAACTTTAAAATGTTTATAATTTTAGCTAAAGAAAGAAATATCAGAAAATAGTAACTTCTGATCGTGAATAATCAGATTTAAAATTAATTCTTCATATTAATTTGTCAATTAAGTCAATACTTCAGTGAAATAAAATAGTATTTATTTATATTCCTGGTAAGAGCAAGATGTCAAACATGAAGGAAATAGGGAATTGGCAGTAACAGAAATTTCAGTATGAATTTGTAGGAGTAGCCCATTTTATGATTTAATTCTTGTTGTTCTCCATTGTGCACTATACTTATTAACCTTCTATCTGAGCCACTGACATTTAATCAGTCTGACAGCTGAGGCCAGCACTCAGATATGTTTTACCTGGCAAGCATTATGTTTAAGAAAAAAAGAAATACACATGCCTTTGGGCAGGGCACACACTCTCAGGTTAACAATAGTCCCTGTTCTTTATTTTATCTTGTTCTTCACAGCTTCACTTTAAAAACAAACAAAAAAACTTTTCTCTAAATTCCTGAAGCCATTTGAATTTGCCATCCTTGGTTTAAGACTTCAGCAGATCTCTCTTTATCTAATCTTTTCTCTATCAATTAAAGTTGTTGAGTATGAAGGTAATTAGAGGAACTAGGAGGGGAAATTCTAGTTTGTTGTGCAAACTTGTCTAACTGAATCACTCTAATTTTAGTTAAGACTACAGTCTACTTGTTTCATATACACCAGCATATGTCTTAAATAAGATTTCTGAAAGTATTTTCTAAGAGCCAAATATAAAGCTTTACAAACAGGAAATATTTATATTATTACACATATAAAAAGCAGTTTACCAAATAAAAAAATAGTTTAGCAAGTTTTACCAAGAATTCCTGCTTTATTATTAAACACAATCATGTTTAAGTGACTTATATAATATGTATTTATATATTTATAATCTATAGCATATATGATACACATTTACTATTTTTAGTATTTACCAAAGTACAACTACTTTTATACATGTTCCCTTACAAAACATATTTACCTATTTTTCATTCAAAAGTATATCAGCTTACTCTTTAGACATAAACATTTCAATTAATCTATATAACTCTAGTTTTTATCAGAATTTTGATATTCATACTTAATGATGCATTCATATCAAATAAATATTATACTTTTCATGTTTCTCTATTATGTACAGTTGCAATTGTTCATAATCGCTTTTATGTTGAAGTCATAAAGTCACCAGCTTTCATGAAATATCAAACAGGTACCCAAAACGAATATGGGACAGAAGACAAAATGAATCAGAATGACAAGATATACCCTTTGGACTACTTATACCTTTGTTATTGTCTTCTCAATAATCATGTCCCCAACTGGCATTAGAATACCTCCAAACACAGCCAGAACTGCACCGATGACAGCACCAGCAATGAGCCCACAGTTTCGATCACAGCCCATTTTTCTTGTTCGGGGGAAATTAAGGTTCAGCACTTGCTTCTTTCAAAATCCTAGGTCCAATTAATGTGGTTTCCAAGAAGTATGGTTCTATCATTAGAAAGAGATCATAAAACAGAAGATTAAATATAAATACAAACAGACCGAAGTACAAAGAAAACACACATATGAAACGTCATTTTGCCAGTTATCAATAAACAAATGTTTTTTTTTTTTTGCTGTTTTAAGAAACTGACTTTCTAAATTATGACCTCCCCTTTCTCGCTTTTTACAACCTACCAGTGGTAGAAATAAAAAATATTATCACATAAAGCAGTTCTTTAAAGTTTTCCTCTTTTAAACTTTCTTCCTATGGATGATTAACCTATTACAATCTTTTCTCAGGAGAACATACTTACTGTGCCCTTGTCTACTTTTCCTCAGCCTGGGACACTTATTTGGTTGCATCCTCACCATTTATCTGTCTTCTCCACCCAAACAGAGCCATCCACACCCTACAGACTAAATGTGGGTAAACTGATGTCTTCTCCATCTAAGTAGTATGGTAACAAATGTTTTCTTTACTTTACCTTATTCACAAATAAACAGCAAGATATGGATTTTATAGGAAGTGATCTGATGAGTCTCAGAAAGAATGAATTCTTCTACTCATTTGTCAGATATCTGTTTAAAAAAAATGGGTAAATTGGGAAGATAGTTTACCAGAAAATCAATACTAGAATACTCTCTAATATCACCAAAATTATCACTGTCAAAAGAAAATCCCATTTTCATAAATACCGAGCTTACGCCTGAATTGTTTCTTATAAAGTGTTGAAACACTGAGATATTTTAAGAAAATATACTTTACTTTCAATTGTATTATTAATAATTGACTTTTAGATAAACTAAATGTGCAAAGAATTTGAAGAAAATATAGAATGTAGAGGATGCCTGGTTTTAATAATAGGCATTGCTTTGTTACTAGTCTCAGATATTTTTTATATATTCAATTGCAATATTATTCATATTATCATGGGCAATTGATTCATGTCAATCCTACTGAAATAAACTAGTTTGTGCCAGTATGTATTTCACATAGTCAATCTTTTCTGGTTTGTTTTTTTTTTACTGAAGTTATTTCATAAAGATTCAAAGAAAATAATTTGTGTAATAAGTGGATCCTCATAACAAATTAATAAGAATTTCTTATTTTTGACTAGTATTGGAAACTATACTCATTTAAGCTATTTTGGTTGTAATAGCATTTTTTAAATGGGTTGACCTGATATTGATGAACAGGCAAAATGTGCTTTGTAGCTTATAATCAAATATTCCCTACTTCAAAATACCCATGGCCAATTAAAACATAAATGCCAACAGAATGGAGGCAACAAACAAGAAAAAATAATGCACAGAATATTTTTGTCAAAACTGTAAATGTAATTTTAAAAAATTATATATGATTTCAGATTTTCCCTCCACAGCTTTGCTGCAACACAATGATCTTATGATTTTATTAGTATTTTTTGTACTTGAAGAACCATTTAGTTTTTCAAGAATATTACTTGTATAACTAAGTAATTAATGGTGAGAATATAAGAAAAATTAGACTTCTTCCCAAAACGGAAAAGATAAATGTCACAAAATTTTTTCATGGCAATTTTATTTATTTTTTACTCTTTTTTATCCTTTATGAACTTCCTCTACCTGTGCTTCCAATGTAAATCAAAATGTAACAAGCTCATTCATACTGAGATCTTGGTGGTTAAGAAGTTTGAATAGTCATGAGTGTCACATGATTTTTCAAATGCAAAAGAAAAACACATTAGTCTAAACAAGTGGTTTACTTTTTCCTGTGAAATTCTGTGCCTCACTGAGCAAGTGGGGTAGGCTTTTTAATTGTCTGGAGTGGAGTTTGAAGAACAGCTTTCCTCACTCTCTAACATAATGCAACGTGCTACCTTCTATGGCTTTGGCCAAGGTCTTCGCGAGGCACGGGAACAAGTTACTCAAAGCTGATAATAAGGACTGGATATTATCAAGAAGAATTTTCTTGGAATGTATACTTGTAGAGCACCTAAAATTTTCTTGAAATACAATCTTTTAAACAACCATAGTAATTGCTAACCACGGAATATCATTCTGTTGTACTGTATACTATGCACACATAATCATATTCAGGATAGCTTATTAAGTAATATTTTGCTGAATGCCCATGTCATAGACCACCTCCTCCAAACTCTCATTTAGAAGTTATAAAGTAAGGTAGCAATCAAAATATAGGAATCTAACCTGAAGTAATTGAGATTAGTAGGTTAGAGATTAAACCAAAAACTGATTTGCTACTTTCTTGCCAGGTGATCATGGTTAAACCTTTTAATCTCTCTGTATCTCAATTTTCTCATGTGTAAAATAAGATGCTAAGACAAAATCATCAGTTTTTAATTTCAGAAGCCTAACCTGTTCTTCACTTGAATTCTTATATAGAAGACCAAAAGACAGAGTTAACTATAACAGCACTGGTAGGAACCCAGAGACCTTGATTTCTAACTTGGTCTCACCACTACCACCTGACACTCTCCTTCCCACCTTTAGAAAGTTCTAGGAGAATTTCTGTAGATTCTATGGTTTTACAAGCCCATTTAAAATTGGGACAGGAAAACCATAGTGTTAAATTCCAGTTTTGTTCATATAATATTATGAATCTATTAAAAAATACAACTCAAAGATTAAGTTATCTTTTTTCAAAAGTTATTTTATATCCTATATAAAATTCACTAAAAATTATTCAATGTCAATATTATTTGTCAATCTGACAAATATAATAGTAATGATTTTAAAATTACACTATATGGTTGCTAAAATAGATATGCATATATGTATGTATATATGTATATACCAATAGATGTATATGCATATATTTGCTCCTTTTCCAATTCTATGTGAATCTATCTGATTTATCAAGAATCTTTATTTATTTATTTTTCAATAGCTCTTTGTACTACACAGAGGAGTTTCTACAAGGAGCAAACAGTCCCAAGAATGTCCACTAGAGGACCTAGGGGACAGCACATGTTTTCCTTCTCCCTCTCTAAACCTGAAAATCCATTATGATTTCTACAGACCCTGAGCCTAGAGATACCTGGGTACCACCTAGGCTCTGTCTGCTTTAAATTAAAATTCAAGTGAAATAGTGTACACTCCCGCTACTGTTGAATCAAGTTCATCAGAAAATAGAAGTGTTAGGTAATTTTTTCTGTAGAATTACATGGTTAAACAGTTATTAGTCTAACACCAGCCTGACTGATATATAAGCAAAGATACAAGTAGTTAGGTAACATTACATCAGACATGGACTGATATGCTTGAAAGAGATAGACAGACAGACAGACAGAGACAGGCAGAGAGAGAGAGAGAGAGAGAGAGAGAGAGAGAGAGAGAGAGAGAGATTAAGTATATCTACTTTTTCAAATTTTCTGGTTGAACTACTTTTGTTAACTTGACATAAGTTTCCAATTCTTTTCCCTCTCTAATAGGCAAGATATTTGACATACTTGGGTTCATTTATTACCCTTCAGTACCTTGATATCATCATGAGTACTTAAGTATTGCTATTATAATTATACTTTAACCTTAGGCTTTGTACTACAAAATTACAATCAGTTTTATTCACCTGAGGCAAAGAAGGGCCAAACGCATTATGTAAGATATGAACTGAATACATAAAGTTCAGGCTACACAGCACATTCTATTCAACAGCTTTTCCATTCATGTTCATCTTCAGGAAAAAAGAATGTAGTTTATTCTCAATCTTCTTTCAAATTTAGGTATTTAAAGCGTGTAAAATTTGTGTCTTCCATACTTGGTTTTCTTAATAATACAGCTCTTACATATTAAAATAGCTAATCTATATCACTTGCTAATTTGTATTAAATTTTACTCTTTGTTATTTTTCCTTAAGAAATTGACAAGACATTGATATCTGTAATAATATACTTCTTGCTTACAGTACCTAAATTTAGAAAGCAAAGAACAATGATAAGTATAGAAAAGAACATTAGTTACTAAGACTTCTGTAAAAAATCAATTTAATTTTTAATTTATGTGTTAATTTCCATCCAGTCAGAATATGTGGAGGTAAATATATAATAGAAAGAAATTGTAGACATCTAGAATATCAAACAATAACATAGTCATTAAATTATACTTTAAAAATTTCAATTTAAAACTTGTTTTGGTGTAGTCTTAAAAAATTAAAACAAGTACATTGAACTTCATACGTTATACTAAGGGATGTTCTATAAACAAGCTTCTCTCTTGGAATACTTTTTTTGGAATACTCGATTACAGGGATTACTGTAGGTTTGAAATGATTAGAGTAATATTTGTTTAGGTTTAAATGGGATTATCTAGAGCCGTTCTTAATCTTTGAATCCTAGACAGAAATTCTGTTACCTATTTTTTTCCACCCCAAATTCTACTATCAATAGTAAGATACTATACAATTTGTAATGGTTAAAATTCTGGGCTTTGAAGCAAGTAATTGAGATTTGATTCTAGGTCTTAATATTATAGTTTCTCTGTTACTTAATTTTCTCTAAAATAAGTATGTTATATACTAAATAAGGTTGCACATATCAAAATCAAGTGAGATATTCTATAAAAATTCCTATCATAGCAAATGTTGCAATTTTGAAATGTTATTACAAAATATTTTGAGCAACCATAACAATGAAATTTCATATAGACCAATATTATAAAAAACCTAATAAGTGCATATAGCTTATACAAATAGAAATGATTATTTACAAAACACTTAAGTTATAATGTAATCTAATAAGATGATTTATTTTTTAATATACAGAAACTTAGAAGATCATGTAAATGGAAAGGTAGCTACTAGATTAGAGCAATGCTACTTGAAACTTTTAGCCATGACTTGGGCCAGTGAACTAAAACACATGATTATATTAGAAAATAGTTATAGAATTAGTTCCTTCAGGAACAAATTATTCATAAGATCCAAATGTATTTGAGTAAACATGGCTGAACTTTTTCATAAAAAATAAGGGTGGGAACTATCACATCTCAGATAAATTCCAAAATTTTTAGTATACTCTAAGTATCTCTCTAATTGTAGTTATGAGATTCCTCCCATGTTAACCTACTATATGATGACTATATATTTGATTTATTGTTTTATTTTAATAATGATCTGGTAAATTAATTATGTTTTTTTCTCTCATAAAATTCAATGAACCACTGAATTCTCTATATAACAAATATTTTTTAAAAAATGGTACTTTGGTTATTCTGTGACCAATATTAAAAGCAATGTTTCTTTTAGAGTCATAAAAAATTACTAAAGCCACATAAGAATGGACTAAAAAGTATATAAAAAAATTTTTAAATATCTTTTAACATTTTACTTGACAATTCCAGTAACTATTTGAGATTTACTCTAGAGAATTTATGCCATTTACAGTTATATATATATTAATTTACTGTAATTAAATTAAAACTTTTAAGTTTTTTAGAATGATTTATCCTTTACTTAAATTTGGTATCATCATTCAATAAGATAATTTGCCGATATTTGTAATATGATTCCTAAATAGCCTAAAACATTAATTTTAATTTATTTTTATTCTGCTACAAAATTTTATATAATTCATACTTAAGTCAGTGATAAAATCTAGAATCATTATTTGGCATTAATGTAATTTACCATTCCCAGTAGCAATTATAATATCTTTGTTCATTAAAAAAAGTAAGAAAATATTTAAATCACACATTGAATTTAACCATGTAGACAAAGTCAAGTTCACCAAAAATTGTCCAATTCAGATAGAAAATTAAATAAACTAATGACAAAAATAATAAATAGATAAGTTAATAACTCTGTAAAGTAATAACTAGTTAACAATGCATTCTAGAGAGCATATTAATATAAATGGCAAGTCACTTATAACAACTATTCTCACTATATTGATTTTTATTCATGATGATTTCCATTCATAATTTTAAAATCCTGAATAAATTGCCTAAGTATACAATGATAGTTTTACAATAATGAAATTTGATTGTAAACCATTTTACATATTAACAAATACATGTTTACAGAAAAATGTAAGATTTTAAACATAAAGAAATGAAATATCATTGATCATTGGACAAGGTTTCAATATTTTTTAAACATAAATGTAGGAAGATTGATAACTTGGAAAACAACACAAACTTAATTTTTAAAGCCTAGGGATTTCATAAAAATGTTTACTGCTTTTGTTGTTGTTATATAACATCTTAAGAGTGTTTGTATAGCAATGTCATCTTTTATTATCTGAGAGAAATATTTTATTTTAAAAAAATCATATAACTTACCTTTAAAAAGGCTAAGAAGGATTTTTCAATCAAATGCTCCAACATTTGAACAGACAGTTCTCAGTAGGAACCAAATGATATTCTGCGGAAAAACTCTACACTGAAATTCTCATTACATAAGGGTGTGTTTAAATATGCTTTAAAAAAAAAAAGACCACATCGTCAAATCCTGTGAGTAGTTTGTTGCCAGAGGAATTTAAAAAAAAAAAAAAAGAAAGGAAAGAAAGAAAAGGAACACACACGCGTGACACTACTGGTATGGCTCTTAAGTGTCTATTTTTAATAGTCTGGTGAGGACCCATTGCCTATATCTGAGATACTCAGCAGTTTTTTTTTTGCTTGTTTGTTTAAGCCTGTTTCCCATCCAAGTTAAGTCAGAGGCCAGAGAGACAAAAGGAACTGACTTGCTGAGCTGCCTCTAATATATTCTGTTTTACTACACAATTGTTAATGAAAATGATGAACTGAGTCTGGGTGTGGAAAGTCGGGGAAATTAATCAGGGAGATTAATCAGAGTCTCACTTCCCTGTCACAATTTAGCTTTGCAAACTCATTTCGTGAAATTTAAATAAAACACACTTTTCTATACACCATTAATCTAAAGTTTGCTGAGACTAATAACTTTGAAAACAGTTGGAGACTATCAATCAACAGTGATGACAGACTTTCAAAAAGGAAACACCCTATTGTTCTAACTAGAAGTTCTTAACTGTTTATTATTTTTTGTTGGGTTTATAAAAGTTTCAGGAACATGACAAAATTCCCCTACAAAAACCAAAATATTAAATTTCTCTTAAATTTCTTCAGCCAAAATATAACCATTAAATAACATTTAAATAAAATTTCTATTCAGGATGATCTTTTAATATACAAAGAGTATATACATAAGTTACTTTAAAAGAAAGTTGTCATTATTAAATCTAATAACATAGAAGGCCTTGCACTTTGGGAAAAGAAAGACCCTCAATATTAAGAATTCATTCTTAAAAAGAAATTTTCAGAACCATACAGGCAAAATCGAAATCTTTAGAAGGTTAAACTATCATTGAATGGATGGGGCATCTGAATAAATTTCTCCAAGTCAACCTTGAAATAAAGCAATGTAATAATACCAGGCAGATATATACTTAGTGTATTACATCATATTTAAACCAGTCCTTATCATTGGCTTGTTCCTGCTGTTCTTTTATTAACAAATGAATCGTATCTTTTGTTAGCAGTGAGATACAACTGGAGAAAGGAATCTAAAGCACTCTTTAACTCAAGCATTGTTTTCCTTTTCCAGGGTATTATTACTGACACATTAATTCAAAAATTAATAATACATTTTAAAGCACTTTAGGTATATTGGGATTCTTTTTTCAAATTTCAGACCACTTAATTAGGATAAAGTAGAAATGGGCTGGTGTAATCTCATTAATTTATGCTTTCCATTTTAAAAGAATAACTTAGAGATTTCAGGTAACTTAAAAAGATAATTTTTTTTACAATGATGACCTCTTATCTTTATTGTATTAGTAAAAAGGTAGTATAAAAACTAATTAAATATTTTGATTAAAATATCAATTTTATTGTATTTAAACTGCTTTGATATATTTTTTAACCTTAAGTCACACACACACACACACACACACACATACACACACACACCAATATGACAATTCAGAAATTGTTCACCAACACAGGAGTTCATATAGGATCTTTTTTAAAGAGCATATTTTAAACATATTAAACAATTAAATGAAAATGAAAATATGAACAGTATTAAATAAAGATATTTCAGAAAAGATATCTGCAGAATAGTTGCCTAAGTTGATATTGAACTTATTTGGATCACTATTTAATCAATAGCCTAATGTCATCCAAATCCTCTATCTCTGGCAAGAAAAACATCACATACTCCTATGAGCAGTCCAAAGACCCAAATTTGCATTCCCAGAAACAGTTAAGTGTTCAATCCCATAAACAACAGTTCCTGAGTAGTTTAGCACACAAGATCTGAAAAGCGTACAAGTAAAATCTGCAATCACATAGATTTTGAGCAAAATATACACCCTGAACAATAAGGAAGAAAAATGCTGCACCCATTTTAAAGTAAAGAATGTTGCGTTTTTCATTTTTAAAAGATGACATTTCTAAGGTATTTTAAAGAGATGTGTTTTATGAGAGTATATCCTTGGCCTATGTAAATCCACTATAGCACTAGATTTGCTAGAATGAAGGATAAAATTTTCGATATACTAGAGTCAGCTTATATTCTTATTTTCTCAATCAAAAAAATGGAGAAAACTAAGTAAGAGGGTCATAATACAAACTAAATCAGGGGCCTGATTACTAGGCACTCAAATGTGTTTCTCTTTCTATCAGGCCTCTGCTTTGATTACATAGCACCATGAGACATACACTTCTGTTATTTTCTTGTCCTGTCTCTGCATCTGGTAGAATGTTGGCTTTGTGAGCAGGGAGACACTTACTTGTTTAGTTCACTGCTGAATCCCCAGAATATGACCAGGCTCATAGCTGGTTGAATCAATGAACTTGTACCACAATTATCATAATCAAAATAATATTTTGAAGAGAGTGAGAATGATCAGAAATCTGAGGTTTTTAGGCTTCTGTAAATACTATAAATATGCACTTGTATGATTGGGATGAAGAGCATTTGATGTGAAAGTGAATTATAATATCTCCATTTTAGAATTATTGTAAAGATTGAGAGTGATAATATGAATGACTTTGTGCAGAGCCTGACATATAGTATTTATTTAATGAATAATTGTATGGTGATCATTGTCTATTAAGAAAATTTTTATTTTAGGAAATTTATTAAAGTAAATGGACAAGCAAGAAATATTGAAAATTATAGAAAGATTTAAAACAAGAAGTCTCTTTAGACCCCTAATTTTATTTCTCAGAAGTAACTGTTAGCTATGTTCTCCCTACCCCAGTAATTTTATGAATTTTAAACTTATACACATATTTACGTAAGATAATACATGTACTGAATCACACTTTCTGCAACTTGCTTCTTCCTTTGTGCTTTGGAGATACCCTCATATCATGGATAGTGTCAACTCTTTTTTCCATTATTAAAAAAAATTCCATAATAAATGATGTATTGTCTTTTAAATGACCAGTCTTTTTTTTTTTAATGGACATTTTTTGTTCTTTCTGGTTTTTGATCTTACAAAAACCATGCTAAAAAAAAAATTCATAAATACATAGTTTTGTTTACTGGTGCTAGGACACCAGTAAATAGCAGAAAGTGTAAGTTCTAGATCAAAAGTGTTTTTGGTAGAGAGAGTTTTACCAATTTTTGTTTATATGTGTACACAATGTGTGAGAAGCCTATCCCCATATATCACTCATGGTAGTTTATACAAAATTTTATGTTTATTAACAAGTCCTTTTTAACTGGTAAATATTCAATTCAGTGAAGTTTAATCTATTTTCTTAAGTGTATTAGCCATGTATATTGTTAAATATTTGTGACAATGTTCTTGTTCATCTTTTCCTCCCATGATTTGTTTGTCCTTTCCTTGTTAATTAGTAAGGACATAGCCAGTCTTCTGACATCTGACAATTTAAAAAAAATTTAACGATTTTTACCTTGATTTTTACTCTATTTTAAATTACCAAAATTTTTAATTTGTATGTTATCTTTTGTTGTAATTTTCTTTTAAGTATTGTATCATACTTTGAAAGCTTTCTTCACTTCAAGGATATAAAAATAATAAAATTTCTTCTAGCATTCGTATGGTTCTTAAAAATCTTTTATAATAGTACTTTTTGATAAGCTGATTCATGGAATTTAACACAAAGTAAAAGAGGAAGAGTAAAGTAAGTTGGCTAATATAAATATTGCAACATATTTGAGAAGCAAATGATAGATGTATTACAAGAGTTCTAGAAGAGGGATCACATGGCCTCGGTGCTGATCACAGTTTTATTAACAGTAATAAGATTGTGAATTGGGCAACACACAGTAATCATATTCCCAGTTTCTTTTCTTGGTCAAAGCTAGTAAATATGGGGTTTACCTACACCCTCAAGTTGAAAATTGAATCTGATTGTAGTTTTAAATTGAAAAATGTAAAGCTGTATACATATAGGTTCTACATAGTAAATATTTTTAAATGATTAATTTTTTTTATAATTCAGCAAATGAAAAGAAGAATTTTAGTATAATATCTATTGCAAATCTAGATTGTATAGATAAGTAAAGACATAATTATGATGATGATACGACAACAGAGTTAACACTTATTGGAGCCTGCTACCTGCCAGTCATCAAACTAGGTAGTTCATATGTATTAGCTCATTGACTTATCATACCACCTTACTGCACTCTTTAGACAACTAGCTGAGGTCACATGGCTAAATCTGCCAAAATAAGAATTAAAACCCACATAGACTGACTAAAGAACCTATCCTTTTTTTCTGAAATAAATAAACAAATAAACAAGTTCTTGATCAATACCCAATTTTACATATTCTTTTCAACACATTGTACAAATTGAATAACAATTTTAAATAACCTGATATTGTATTGAGAGGAAAATAATATTTAAACACAACAAACAAGGAATGAACACTTAACATAGTCTGTAAGTGACAATTAACAGAATTATTTTGAGATTAAACAAATAAAATCCATTCTAAAGCCCTGTAAATTATCTCAAGATATTAGTTATCAGTGTAAAAACCATAAGGTAACATTTGTTTTATCACTTTTATTATTGGGGATAACTAACAATGGAAATTTATACACACATACATACATAGTTATACACATGTATATACATCCA
Organism: Eidolon dupreanum; assembly: GCA_028627145.1. Taxonomy (NCBI): domain Eukaryota; kingdom Metazoa; phylum Chordata; class Mammalia; order Chiroptera; family Pteropodidae; genus Eidolon; species Eidolon dupreanum. The sequence goes on from CM053514.1 coordinate 35,491,299, forward strand.
TGATTTTATGTGTGTGTATATATGAACACACATCTTTTTTTTTTCCAATTGCTGCAGCATTCATTTATAGAAGTACTAAATCAATGGCACAGTCTACCTGCTTTGAATGGTGAGGAGCGCTTTACATATAGAGATAAAAACAAATATATATGAACATAATTTTAAAAAAAGAATATCAAAATGCACGACATAACACTATAATGTCATGCCAGTGAAAGGTTGAGAGTCTAAAATGGAGATTTCCAATATCACCTTTAAAAGAATATTTCAAGGACATTAAAGATAAAAACCAAGGTATTTAAAGTTTAGATTTAAATCATGTGGTCTAATGAATTGAAACTGAATGAAAGCAAATATACTACATTAAAAATATAACATAAACTTATCCATATGTGTAATAAAAACCATGGCAGGAGATATGTGTAAGAGATTAAAGAGAGAGAACCTCTGTGGATAGTCCTTATTTGAGTGGGCTCAGATCAATATGTAAAATCCATAGGCTATCTAAAAATGTTAGCAGACCTAATTTTTACTTGAAAAGTTTGTAAAGCTGACCTAACTTTCTAAGGAGAGGGAGAAAAAGTCGACATTTAAATGATACTAAGAAATGTAAGGAAATGTTATGATCAGCATAGTTGTCAGGGTAATTCATACTCATACAGTAGATGGAAAATTATTGGTGGGGGGAAGCAGAAATATTCTGGTAAAAGATTAACAAGGCCTCAAAACATAATGTGGTGAAATAGTAAGAAAAAAAAAACAGCAATAAAAACAAGCATTTAGTTAGCAAATACCAGATTTTAAAAAGACTGAAAAAAATTGTGTAATCAATTAATTTGAAATTTCACAGGGCAGAAATATAGAAAATTGAACCAAGGGTACAGTAAATTTTAGTGTTGAGAAATATAATCTAGACTAGAGATAGTCCCTAAAGTGGGGTCTTAAAAAAGAAATAAATAAAACTTTTGAGAAAGTTTAGAGGAAGTCAAAGACCATAATAAATGTATATAAAAAAAAAAACAGATAATGAGACAAAGTGTTTTTGTTTACTTAATAAATAGATATAGTAACTACATTGTCAAGTCTGTCTTTGAAAAACTACATTATATTGACATTTATGCTATCTGACAATTGGTTACATTAAGATTAAAGATACTCAACTCTTTGGGCATCAAATTCCTGAAAGAGTTAAACACATATACATCTGCACAGACATACACATGCACACATGCAGACACATTCATACTTCTAGGGACATGGAAGCACTCTTAATTAGCTGAAAAAAAAAAAAGTAGTTTCTAAGAAGCACAATAATTTAGTTTTAAAATCACCACACAAGAAATAATACATCTCTGATGCCTTTCTCTTTCTGTTTCTTTCTGACACTTCAAAGAGATGTTGGCACAAACCCTGCATTTTTGAGTGGCACAGCAGCTTCTGCTAAAAGTTTTAAAGTAATATAAAACAGTCTATCAAACCCTAAAGCAAAATTGAACCATCATTTTCCAAGTTGGTTCTCAGTAAGCTTAAAGGAAGTGTTTGTTCTTGGAAAAGCCTGAGTTTTCTGTCTTCCGAGACAAAGGTCCCCAACTCCTGGGCCATGGACTGGTACCAGTCTGTGGCCTGTTAGGAACCAGGGCACACAGCAGGAGGTGAGTGTCAGGCAAGCAAGGGAAGCTTCATCTGTGTTTGCAGCCACTCCCCAATGCTAGCATCACCACTTCAGCTCCACCTCAGATCTTCAGACATTAGATTCTCATAGAAGCACCTGTTCCTGGTGCCAAAAAGGTTGGAGTCAACAGTTCCAAGAGACCAACAGTTTTACTTTAGAGTACTGCTTCTCAAATGAACCCCTTGGAAGAACTTAAAATATATTCTTAAGAGTTCTAGACAGAATAAACAGAAGCAGACTACTACTCTATAAATATAAAAGAGATATCATGTAAATTGAGAATAATTATAAAATATTAAAACACTGCAACTGTCCTGCATGTGTCTCTGTGACAACTGGTAATCTGCTTGAATGAAAGAAATTACCACTTGTCAGAGAAGATAAAACCCTCCCCTTTGGAATCACCACAGCCAAATTTTTAGTTATAGAGGTTTGGCTTGCCTATTAAACTTCATTTAGCCTTGACATTTTAGTAGCAGCATTAAAGTTTGCTTTACATAGGAAGTATTGACAATGGATTTGATGAAGGAATTTACCTTGCGGTTAAGTAGAAAGAAATCTTACCTCCTTCTGATTCAACTAAGTAGATTTAAGTAGCATCAGTCCTATCTTTATGCAAGTGTCTGTCATTCTCATTGTTCTCCAACAAGTATGAAGGATTCGAAACATGTTTATGTGACCATCCCCTTTCAGATACCTGAATATTGCTCTTCGCTTTTTTTCTGAGGTTGTGACTTAAATAGACAAAAGTAGGTTATGAGATCTGAATTGCTATGGAATGTCACCCTTAAATGACTCTACTAGTCCTGTTCGTTTTACACTGCTTGGTTAGTGTATCTATCCTGAGAGACTGCTAGGACACAACTGTTTTCTTAAGACCCAAGTTTTCTCAGTTGTGGTATTTAGGTAAACAAACTATCCTACTCCTCAACATCTCCAGTGCATGGGTAAGTATACAAATGTGAATTGAGATGCTTATGTTGTCTAAGTACTCCTTTTGTTAACAACGCAATGCTTTCCTGTTTAGAGTGAATACGCTGAGAATATCATTGTTTTCTCAAGCTGTATGTACAGGGATTGAAGCAGCATCTTCCATGTATTCCAAGGACTAAAAATATTTTCTGGACATGATCCAAGATTGTTGCTAGGCCTGTTTTTCCTCTCATTTTCGAAAACTCCTCAGGGAAAACTGGGTAATCACAATAGGTTAGAGGAAAGAGGGCTACAGTGAGTAAAATTTAGAGGTGAAATTAGTCCATAAAAACATGGAAACTGTACCATTTCATGCAACTCAAAATTAAAAACCATTAAATATTTTCCATGTTAGAAGGAAGCATGTCCCAAAATATTTTTTTTACGATAAGCTTCAGTATAGACTATTCTCTTTCACAAGCTTCTGTTTTAATTTTTCCTTATCTGTCTTAGTTGACTTTTATTTAATTCATTTTTATCTAACATTCTTTCAAAATAATACATGGGTTAGGTATGTAAATTTGGAATTGCGTCCAAATTAACTTATTGCAATCGTACTTACAAAAGCACAGTTATCCCTAAATCAACCGAAATCATAAGTTCCCTTGGTCCTTCACTCCTTTTATGGGTATGCTTACACTATCCACAGATATTTACAGATATTTCTTGTTTTGAAAGGCATCCAGCTGTCAATGGCAGTTCAGTACACAGTCATAGGTTTCCAAATCTTACTAAAAAATATTTTATTCAAAACTGAACTCATTCTGCCACTTATTCTTTTAGCCTTATACATACAATTCTATGGAGTAGAAATATTTAAATTCTTCAAACTACAAAACTCAAAAAATGAAGAGTGAGTTAAATTTGTGCTATTTACTGAATTTCCTCTGGCTTATCTTCCATGTCATTTTGTTAGTAAAAAATACTACAGTGATTTTGTTTTAAAGTCTTTGGTGCAAATTAATTACTTTGAAAACCTGTTCTTTCTATGACAAAATATTCTACCACTGAATATATCACTTTCAGACAATCTTCATCCAATCCTAGATGAATAAAATTAATGCTGAGAATAGAAAATGTCTGTGTTTTGAAAAATCCAATTTCTGAGTGTTAAGATATGTTTGAGGATATTGGTTTCAATTTTTAGTTAAAGATGAAACATAATGAATAAATCTGACTAAATTCAGCCATTTTGATTGACTAAATAATAACTCTAAAGAGATATACCAATATGCTTAATAACTTCCAAGAATAAAAGATAGTAACATTTATTCAAGAACTTCATATTCTCAGATCTTTAGTGCATCCTATGTAGAGAGGAGCAGCTTATATTCTAGAAGCCATGAGTAGCTGACTTTGCTTTCAGGGATACCCTTTAATATTGAGTCCAGAAGGAAAGGTTCAAAAGCTGACTCCATATTTTGATTTATAAAACATGCATTAACATGGCATTAACATGGCATTGCCTCTAAAAATGCCAATATTCTTATTCATATTTTATTTAATTAAATAGGGAGTGTTATAAAAACATCCATTTCTCCTTAGAACTCACAAAAACTTATGCTCCTTTGTTTAAGATTGATGAGAATCTTCCTACTATTATTTCTTCCCCATTCCCATCCTCTACGTATCAGAACATGAAAACATTCTCATACTGCTGGAAGCCATCTTAGAACCTCGAGGAAAGTCATTCTGGGTCAAAGCCAGTGCCCAAATAAAGGGAAGAGCAGAGAAAATAAGGCAAAAGAGCCAATAGTTTGGTCCAACTGTACTCTGGAGTTTTCAATTAGGTGTGCCCCTAAAATCCCCTTTGGATTCAGCTAGTTTAAGTTAAAAGCACTGAAGCTGTCACCCTGAGAGTCTATGTAAATGTGGGTTTTAGATCACTTATACTTTAAATAACTAAAACATCTAACCAAGTTCTAGTTCATTAAGTGTGATCATGAAATATTACTTAACCAGTAGGCCTCTATAAAATAAGAAAAAAAAAAGTCCCTCCAATATGGTTTTCTATACTATATGAAACAGATATTAATACAATATTAAGCACATATAAAATATCATGTGACTATATTTTATTCACCTATATCTCTCCAGAGCACTTTAAGGTCCTACTCATAGAAAATGTTACCAAAAAAAGCTCAATTTATCATTTATTTGTTTATTCATGAGTTGCAAAGGAGTAGGTCACAATAAAACACCCTATAATGTATTCACTTGGAATTGTGTTGGTAGTATTTACTGTTATATCCCAGATTTTAAAATAGTGCCTAATACATAATAGGTATTCGAATATTCATTGAATAGATGTTGAAGAACCTGTACGATAGGTATCTTCAACATAGATTAAAAAGAGACATAGGCATTTCACATACTTTGTTAAAAGAGAAGGTAACATTAATTTTCCAAGTTATCCAATATCAAGTTTAAAATGACTGGTTATTTTTAGATATTCATTTTTTCATATTTAGTAGACACTAGGCATGTAATGGAATAAGGAACAGATGTAATCTACTCTAAACAAAAATCTTAATGTATTAAACAGGTAGTCTGATTCTTCCACATTAAAACATATTCTTTTGAAGGACTGTAGCACTTCTTTCATTCCAGACATTTATTGAATACAAGGATGAATGACATGCTGCTACAAATAAGCATTTCCCAAACATTTTAAATGATCTAATATATCAATTGTGTTTGTGTCCATTGCAAAGAAGGGATGGATTGATTAAAATAAAGATTTCTAAAATTTATTTAAAAAATTCAATTACACCACAAAATATGATTAAATATTAAACAGAGATCATTAGTAAGTGGTTGTATTGTTTCTTTTTTGCCTATTCAAATTCTTTCTAAGTATCTTGAATATTATAATCTACCATATAATTTTCACATGCCAATCTACTATCTCTTTGTAGACTAACATGTATCATCCCTTGCTAATAGTTTGACTCCTTTGGGTTGTTTAATGGATTTGTTCTGGACTGCTCATTTATTTTTTTAACAAACAGTGGGCCTTTATCTAACTACAAAATGCACCTCTGTTGAAGATGCCAATGTGGCCTAGTCACTAGAGCCTTAAACAAGGGAACTGGCTTTTCTGTTCTGATGGCAGTTAATTCAAGAAAAGTAATTTAAGGTCTGTCTTTGTACTTGTTTCCATCTGTGAGATGAGACATATCATCATTAACGTGGGCATTGGTCAGTTGAATTGACATACTAGAGGATTAAAAAATTGAATAATTGCAGAATTTTGTAGAAATAAAGTGTAAAGAAAAAAGAAAATTATCATCAAATGTATTCTTGTGCCATGAAAACCTGAATCAAATTAATTCTTTTGCCCTCAAGAGAAACTTTAATATGAACACTTAAATATCAAAACAAAATGTATAAATGTCAAAACCTAGGAGTAAAGAACAATAACTAGAACCTTGTAGCAGTCCTGTCTCAGGGGAGGCTACCGGCTCTACCTCTGCTCTTGATTGTGATAAACATACAAGAGTTGGAATCAATAGGGAGATAAGAGAAATATAATTCCTACCTATAAAAAGGTACAGAGAAAATTACAGTTTATATATATAGCATGAATATGTAAAAAAATAGAAAATATTAAAATCTGAAAATATGTCTAAAATTACAAAGGGCAAATTGAAAATGTACTGCAGGGAGCAAATACTCAGACTGAGAATGAAAGTATGTCCCCTAATGTCTCTTCCATTATTGAAAAAAATGAGCTTTTCAAATAATTTAATTTTCTAATACATTTGTGTATCATATTACATCTTAAAGCATATGATTTTAAAGAGAAAGATTATGGTAACACATTTAATATATATATATATATATATATATATATATATATATATATATGAGAATAAGGAGTTGAAGTAAAATGAAAATATTATTAAAATGTACTACATGTACATACATGAGTAAATGTATAGATTTGTTTAGAACTATTAATGGAAGTCAAAACTTACAGAACCTTTTTATAAATACATAGATTATATATAACACTAGTCTTACTTTTGCATGCTTTTAATTTAATGCAAATCATATATACATATATATAAGTAAGCTTAGACAATGGGATAGTAACTAACAGACATAATAAATTTGAAGTAACTAAAATTACATTGTGTATTAAAGCTTAATTTTCACATACCTTCTATCTATTATAAACTATAAATTACTATTTTCAAAATTTGGTAAATTGTAATATCAGTTTATATAAATAATAAAAATACTAATATGATAGAAAGGTGAATCTGAATATTCTTACTAGCAGAATATGAAAATTTGGCATGATGCCAGGTAAGTTAGTTTTGTATTCACTGATAAATTGGGTTGCCATAGCAAGCCCTCAGTCACTGAGTTTCTAAGCAACCTAAGACTCCACAGACTTCAGATACATAGTAATCCGCTGATCTTTCTTCATCCTTAAGGCAGAAATATGAAAAACTGTGCTACTAAACTCAATAGAAGATTTCCTGATTACCCCCTGGAGCAGTAATCCTGTACAAAATGTCCCCTGTTTTGATATCCATCTAATTTATTAAATAATAATATTCATACTGGGAAAGTGATTGATTATTCAAAGTACTAAGTGGATAAAATTAGGTACAGAAAATGGTCAGTACCTACTATGTTTTGGACAAACAAATATTTGTTGAATGAATAAACAAGATGCAATATATAATCCAACTCTCTAAAGATAAAGTCATTTACATAATGCTGACATTCATAAAGTCCTTGCTTTTTAATATAAAAATATATCTTAGTAGCATTACTATATAGCATATCATTTCAATTTTTTCTAATTATTTACATTTAGGTAACATAATTGTAAATCAGTAATTATTTGTGCTTTTGTATTGAAATATTTAATTATGGCTCATTTAGAAGGCATAAATAACTATATTAACCACCCAAATTCCAAATAAAATTATGTAGGTTTGAAGTATAAGGTTATGAATTATTTCTTGAATGACATTGCATTAACATTTTCTCTCCTTGTCTATGTTAAACACCTTCTTCTGTCCCCCACCTTCACACAATATCCACCAAGGCAAACCATTCTCTCTCTTTTAATTCACAAGACTCAGTTTCCAACTATTTAAGATAATCACAATGAAATAAAGTTAAGGCATAAAAATATTGTTTGCTCCTACAGAATATTGTATTACCACACAGGTCAAAATAAAATGTAATTACTAGAAACAGCTTTATGTGACCAGTAAAATGATTGCCTGAAATCAGTAATATTTTACCTATTTCTAGTACCTGGTCTTCTATGCTCCCATTATCATTCTATATAGCTAGTTCTTACCAGGGTAAACATCATAGGAATAATTTGCAAATTGAAAACTGGCTTTCACTTAATAACTAATTTTTAACATTACTTCCTATAGCCCGTTAGCTGTTGCATTAAAGATTCAGAAACCCAAGTCAGCTATACAATATGATGAAAGAGTTCTCTAATCTGGTGGTAAAATAAAGTTGCAAAGTCACCTCTTAAGCAGGTCACAGTAGTCAACTGTTGACTAGAGCCATTTCAGGAACACCAGCAGTAGAAACTGCCTGTGACCTCTACTGGTTACTGTTGACGATAAAAAGTGGGGGAGGGTAGAATTCTTCTTTCTCCAAGATTGAAAAGAGAACAATTCTGCCTTACAATCTTAATATAAGAGAATCCCAAAGTTACATAATGACATTTATTATAATTGCATCTTCAGGTAAAAAATGACCATCTACAATTTAACAGTTTTCCTGGGCATATTCATTCTTAAGAATAAAAAATAGCTATGCATCAATTTGCCCTTTTAATATGTTGTTCTATTAAGATATACCTCTATTGTTGCATGTATATAAGGGTGTGCATATTGGACGGTTTGGATAATTTCAAATATTTTTGAATGTCTTATCATTTAACTATTGTAGTTATTACTAACAAGATTATAGTAAAGTTACTACATCTGACCAACTCCATTTTCTTTTAGATACAACTTCTTATCCAAAAGCTTGGGACAGGGTGTCTGAATGTCTATAATATCTCATATACTCCCTGAGAAAAGAGAAAAATGCAAGTATAGATTAAACTGGACAAGAACAAAGCAAAAATCAGATCAAAGTAAAAGATTTTAGGGCTGCAGACACTAGTCTTGAGTCCTACATTGTTAGGCAAGAAAATGTTACAATGATTACACAAGTGTAATTACCAGTCAGAAGTCCGATGAAAAAGTGCAAGGCCACCAATGTTAATGCTGGTTGGAAGACAATGGGATTAACACTGATAACTCTGGTTCTGTTTGCCCCAAGTGCTGGGTCAAATCAAGTCGGCCCCACCTCCAAGTAGCCAAGAATGGCTGTGGAATTTTGATTGGCACTCTAGAGAGGCAGTGGGATTCCCAAATCAAAGTAAATCCTGCAGCCAATGTTTTACAAGCTCTCCAGCTTGAAAATGAACTGCTCTTCACTCTGGTTCTTGCTTTAAAAAAAAAAAAAAAAAAAAAAAAAAAACAATTACTCTGTGATGTTTAAAAGAACACAGAAGCAGCTCCCTCTCCAGGGATATCCCTACTTATTTTCTCATAGCAATTCCCTTGACTTTTTTATCCTGTGTCTTAGTTATAGGACTTTACAGTCCTCATAGGAACCACATAACAACATGCACAATGGTCTTTAAGATAAGGAACAAAGCATGGATAAAAATTCTCGTTGTGGGAAGCTGGAGATGAGAGCAACATGGGGCAGGGCCATGCAAAATGAACACGTTTAGATTTACAATAGTTCTGACATTCTTTTGCTATATCAGAGAATTAAAATAGCAATATTTGTGGCTATACTATTCTATATGCAACACATAAGAAAAAACATTAAAACAAAAATAAAGACACTCTAAAAACAAACCAAGCCATTATAGTACATGCTAATTTAGACAAAAAATATATAATCTTTCCAATATCTTTTAATGATACTTCTTTGGGGGTTAATGTAAATGGCATGTCTCTTCATACACACACATACTCAATGATTTATTCTGTGACCACTGTGTATCCAGAACTCAACTGCAAAAAGGAAGAAAGCATGACCCCTACCGTGAGGTTTCCTGTAATGTATTTCAAATACTAAATATAAAATATAATGTGTGAGTATTGAATACTTTTAATCTACCTTCTCAGAGTGGGCAGCTACCCTAGTGGTGAACATTCACTCAAGAACTGTTTACTTAGAATGTAATCAAAATCTATAATTCAGTTCTCTTTATCTCCTAAAATCTAGAAATCTACATAATAAAATAATGAGATTTTCACTGGTGAAATTAATGGTTTTGAGATTTATAAATTGGTTAAAACTATTACTGTCTAACTCCACACCCAGCAAGCCCAGTTGTCCAAGGCTCAGTTCAGAAATATCCCGTTGTGTAGCTCTTGATTTTGGGGCATTCCTGGTTGCTTGACTATGACTGGATGGTTAGCTGAATTCCATAGTTACAGCATGTTAAGTGTATGCCTCTGATGAAGCTTCCGTGCAAGAACTACTGGAACAAAAGAATAGGGAGGGGGAACTTCGTGGAACACATGGAACATGTTGGGTTCCTGTTTACTGATCAGAAGTCAGTTAGAGAGGGCTTTTGCTTTGTCTGTTTTGGGGAGAAGATCTATAACTCTCCTACTGTTATTTATTTAAGACTACCAATATTTACTAAGATAACCCAATGACAGTGTGTGCGAAAATTGGCTTGGATAGTTTAATAACACCTACTTTCAAGGAGCTCACATACTAGAGAGGTAGCTCACACACATAGGACAATGCCCTCGTAAAGACTCTAGGTAGAAAACTACAAAGTTTCTTAGGCTCACAGGACATCCACACTTATTCAGATATAAATAGCCATGACTCTTAGTTCGAAGACCTTTCACCCACCTCTATGCATGATACGTTGTTTCTCTTTTGTTCATGACTTTTATATTGCAGAAATTGAAGAAATCTTAGGAATTAGCAAGTTCTGATCATTTAACAGATGAGATTTCAGAGATATAGGGAGCTAGAAATTCTTGTTCTATGTTGCCCTAATGGTTATTAAAAAACAGAAGCAAACTTTAACTAGAATATTACTTTCTTTTTCTCTTTATGTTTCTATTTTTTTCTCTTACCTCTTTTCACATTTCTTTTCCAAGGTTCTGAGAACTAAAGTATTGCTTCACTTTTTTAATGTATGTCATTAAACTTCTTTGTTCTTCTTCAGCAATGCTAGTCAATTTAATATTAATTTCCTAGTTGGAATAATTTATACCTATTTTTGATTCCCATACATTGTACTTTGTTATTAAAGTTAATTTTTAAAAACTATTCTGGTTCCAGTGCTCAGACTTTTCAAATTTTATTTTTTTTAAATATTACATTTTTAAAAATTAAATTAAATTATTACATTAAAAAGTAAAATATTTCTATTGTGTTAACATATTCTAGTGCTTCCTTCTCATGTGGAACTTGAAAAATTCTAGGAAAGGATAAGGACTAGAACAAATACTTGTTAACATAATGCTATGGGTCAGGTGTCATGCTAAAATCTTCCATGTGTCATTATTTAAGTGAGCAAAAAATTCTATAATTAGTTATTATTAACCACCTTAGTACAGAGGACATAACTGACACAGGGGAAATTAGGAAAATTAGATAAATTAAGATTTCCAGAGTTAGTATGTAACAAGTGACCTTGAGTTTATGCATCAAGGCAACAGGTAATATCAAAGATTAATAGGAAGATATGGGGATATATGGTTAATACAACCATTTTCTTGTTTATGTCTAAATCCTTAAACTTTTGTCAATATAAATCTCTCAGCAGATGCATTTTGCTATGCTAGTTTGATGTTTTAGAATCATTTTCATTACTTTTATATACAGATTACAGTTAAAACAAATTTATTCACACAATTATTTAATAAACTATTCTTCTTCGGTACCAAATACTTCTGGATCCAGAGATTATGAAAATAAAATAAATAAAAACCTAGCTTCATTGAGTGATGGTTAGAGAGATATAAAGAAAAGTTAAAATAAAATAGTACAATAGGTGGTATAATGAAAGATTTATGGTGCAGTGAAGGACCTACAGAGGGAGGATGTTTTAGAAGGAAAGATGACAAACTTCACAGAGAAATGAACTGATATTTCAGCTCCTTATTCATGCATAAATCTGAGATCAATTACCATGTATTGGCCAACACAGAGAAAGGGTAAAGGCAGAGAATATTTCTCCAACCTTAGAAAGATATAGCAATTTCTACCAGAGATCAGTGATTTCAAGGAAGAAAACATAAAAAGTTGTTGGGGCAATGTCAAAATAAATAAGATCAGAAAATATTCATTATAAATTATTTGAAAAAAATGTAGTTTCACCTTTGAGTAGCAATTCATATTAAACTGCCAAAAGTTATAACTTTGCTTATAAAAAGAAGCACACATAAGAACTAAAAATTCTGCTTTAAAGCACAACAATTTTACTTAATGCTGAAAAAATAAGAAAAACATACTGAATACATTTTACAAGTATCTTTGTTTTGTTATTTGGTATTTTTATAGATAAAAGTTTATTTAAATTTAGAAAATGAGGGAAAATATGATGACTATTATAAAAACATACCAATTTAATTTGAAAATAATGAGGACTAAAAGTAAATATGTATATATAACTTTGTAAGCATTTTAATGATTTTTAAATCTAAAACTCGTTAGACTAAATATATCAAAAGGTAAATGTTTATGACAGTTACAGATTTCTTTGCTGTATTGAATAATATAAACTTTTAAAAGATCTCAGTATATTTGTATGTTTCTTACTATGGATAAAGTATATCATCTTACTTGAGAATGTTAAGGTTTAAAGAAAGCACACATTCCTACTTAGGCCCAAAGAAGCGTGAAAACTAAACCTGAGGTTGTATAAATACTAATTCACAATGAGATGGAAACTTAAGTAATGCATTCTTATTCAAAGAAATTACATGCAGGCAGGCCTGGGTAGTGGTGGGGAGGACTTATTTCCATCAGAAAGTCCAGAGGAAAAAAATTTTAAAATAAAAATTCCTTGGTTCCTCTATCTTCACTATAAAACATTTTTAAAATATGGATAGCTTATATTGTAGCACTATGTCATAGAAGTTAGCTTTTTAGAAACATTGATTTTCCTCTCACTTTAAAAGTCTTATGATAATCCCAGGTCACTTGTTTTAAAACCTACTCTACAGGTGCCACCCAAGCATATTAGTTTCTGGTCATATTTATTTCCAAGCTCTACTAACCTTACCAGATGCAGAAACAACGTGAGGACAGCAGACTCCGTGTGTAACCCTGGGTCTGGCCTCTGTCAGGCAGTTTATCCTGTAGTCTCTCTCTCTCTTCTCTATTGCTCAACTGGATTAGGTAATAAGAATCAGAGTCACACTCTCCTCTGTCAAATAGGTAATGCTTAAAGTTCCTAGGGGCAGGGACTGGATTCCTCTTTCCCTGAACTTCACTGAGCTTCAACATTTAATCCCGCAAACAAATGTTCAGATATGTAGACAACCTCCTAGAATGAGACAACTGAGCAAATAATTATTTAAATCTAATTGTAAATACCTTCTAAATGGTATCTTGTGACCCTTCTTTCCTCAGGCTAAATACAAACAAAGCTATTTCAGGTAAATACTTTTAAAATTCATTTTGATTATTTTTGGAATCTGATAGGAGAGCAGTGGACATAGTCTTTTTGTGTGTTGATTGACTTTTAACACAGTCATGTCACCATTTTTATTCCTTGTAATATCACTTTGTATTTAATTTATGAATAGTTAATCTTATCAGAATCACAATTTTTGAAAACCTGAACTTGTGTCATGTTATAGTAACGGCTAATATTGAGGGTGTTTGGCACAAGTCAGACATCATTCTAAGAACTTTATGTGAATTATTTAAATTAATCTTCATAACAACCATTTGAAATAAGTATTATTATTTTCCCAATATTTTAAATGGCAAAACTAGCAGAATACTAAGAAGCAAAAGGAGTAAGAGATTAAATAATTTGCTCAAGGTCAAAGAGTGCTGAACTATGAAAGAACCAATTGGAATGCTTTTGTCTACAAGTAAGAGAATACTATAATAAAAGTAGCTCAATATATGGAAGAACATATGTGTACTTGTCAAATAACAAATATTAATAATTATCAGCTTCCAAAATGCTAGCTTGCTCCAAAGCAGCCATTTTAAAATACTTTACAACACAGTTATTTGATCAAATTACATATGTCTGTGTATGTATATGTAGTCCACTCAAAATAAAGACCATAGATATGTAACAGGATCTCCTATAATCTAGAAGGGTATATTTCTTTAAAGAAAGAAAATGTTACATGTTAAAACTTCAAAATTAAATCAATGTTCAAAAGAAGAATCAAGTACATGTTTCCATCACTTGAGGAAACAGAATTGCCTATCCTGACAAAGGGACTGTGAAATACAAAATTAACTAATCTAGAATAACCTGGAAAGTGTTGTCCATTTGTTTTGACAAGAAAGAACTATCAAAGTTGGAAACTTTGGGAATGGCTGAATATTACTGAAATAAAAATGAGTTTCACAGTCACCAACTCAGGAATGCAAAAATGAAATTCTGTTTTTCTAAATTTTATTTTTACCTCAAGCCTCCATTCTGTCTGATCCAGCATATTTCATGTGTCATTTTTAAGAAACTTTTCATTTTGACATTTCTCAGTCATTTCAGGTTAAAACTCAATTACATTTTTCTGAGCAGGTGTTACATTCAGAGAAGGAGATGAGAACACAGAACATACCCTCTATAAACTTCTGATGATGGCTTTTACTTGTCCTGGCCATGATCACTTTGCAGATGATGGCTCTCTTTTTCTCACCTTACTTCCACAACCTTCTGGGGTTTTGAGCAGTGTTAGGGTTCAAGGGATTCCATGAATCTGCTTCTAAACAAAAATGTCTAAACACCACACACAGCCCAGGATACTTCACTGCTATACCGCCGAAATTGATGCAATGTTTTCTGAGGCTTGTTCTGAGTGACACCTCTGCTCTGAAATCTTTACACTTGCTTATGGGGTGGAAGTGGAGAAGGCTTGCTTTCAGGAATGAGTCTGTGCCAGGGCTGATCACAGTTAAGTTTCTGAGATTCATTTGCATCTAAGCCCCTTTGTTCTCACTTCTATCCAAACTTATCTATATTAAAATTGTATTGGCAACACTGTTTCAAGTTGATCAAAACTATTTTCCAAATCTTTAGTAACCTGAATAGTAACATAATGTCAGTTCCTAGTCTCCAATAAATGTCATTCCTCAATTTGAAGTTTCATGTTTTGCAATCCAAAAAGAGAGTCAAAAGGGTGAGAGGGACAAAATCACATGGATTAATACCTCACACTACTATTTTGTCATATTACAAAAACTATTAATTATGAGAAACAAACACATGATAGAAGCTTAGCTGAGAGAGAGGTCAATAGGGACTGAAATCCTAAAAATATATACACAGAACTCTTAGATCCTTAATCTCCCCAAGAAGATTGGTTGAATATAAACAGAAGAAAGTAGAATTCTTGGCAAATAAAATTAGGTAATTACAGAAAGCATTTATAATTGGTACAGTTGAAAAGAGGCATGTGAACAACCTAAGTGTATTTTGATATAAAGGGTCATATCTACAGATGGAGGGAAGTAGAACAGGTTATAGGAGACCTAAATGCCTGAACATAATCTGGCCGAAAACATTCAAGAGAATGACAAGATAATTTTAAGGTTTAAAATCATGTTCAAGACCTCTGTTTAAACGTGGCAGATTGAATAGATTTTTACACCTGAAATCTCATTGAAAAAAGTAGTTAGAATTTATAAGACCATGAGCACACATGTTTAGGCCAAAGATTTAAATAAAAGAGGTTATGAAACATGTCAATATTTAGAAAGCACATGCACTTATGATAATTGCTCAGCAACCCTAAAGTGTCAGATTCTAGACATCTAAGTCTAGAGCAGAAAGACAATAAAAAGCAAAAATAATCTGCTATACAATCTCAGATAGGAACATGAACTAGTAGCTTGGGGTGCCATGGAATGCAGGGTCTAATTCGGTTAAATATCTTTAGAAGTTCTAAACCTTACCTCTTTTTCCCATGTACTCTGCACAGCCTGCCCACTCTCCTTTCTCACCTGTCAAAAGGTGGAAAGTTTCCTTTTTGGAAACACTGAGCCAGAGAATTTTTGGCACAAGTAGGCACAGCCCGGGGCATGAGGTAGATACATGCTGAAATACGTTTACCTGAAAATGCACATACAGATTCCTTTTCCATTGCCACTTTCAGAATTCAAGCAAGGAAGAGATTACCAGATTCCTTCTGGAGGAACTGACTGGAGCAGGAGAAAAGACCTTTTCCTACTACTTTTATGTGCAGGTGGGTTGGTGGGAAGGCAATGAAATTTTCCAGGACCTTATCTGATCACTCTAGAGCAGTACTGTCTAATAGAAGTATAACATGAGCTTCATGTTATATATACTTTTAAAATGTCCAGTAGCCACATTAAAAGTATAGTGATATTAAATTTGATATTATACATTCTTTAGCCCAATACCATAAATTCTATAATTTCAACCAATATAAAGTTATTAGTGAGATATTATACTTTTTCAGTACAAAGTCTTAGGAGTCTGCTTTTTATTTTACTCTTGCAGCACATTTCAATTTGGTCTAACCCCATTTCAAGTTTTCAATAGCCGCCTGTGGCCAATGGCTACTGTATTGGACAATGTAGCTCTAGAATGAGATGGTATTTATCTGGCCGTGATTTTAATTATAAATGGACAATCACTGGACATTTGAGGAATACCTCTGACATGGAAGACAAAATTTAAAGATAAATAAGCAAATGATAAGAATGAATATTAGAAAAGGGAATAGCACTAAATATTTTTGTGATTAATGTCTTCTAACAGCTAAGAGAAGATATTGCAACAGAAAGCTATGAAATCATTCAACATATTTAACCAATTATAGTAGAAATAACAGTTACCAGAGCTGTTGGAATGTCAGAGTAGTAGCACCGGGGTACAGAGGAGCCATTAGAGCAACACTAGATTAGTAGAATAGATCTGACATCCTTATGATGGGATTTTCAGAGAAAACAAAACCAGAAACACAATGGGAAAATAAAAATAGAATATGTAAATATTCTCCAGAATTGAAAAATATGTCTGAGTGCAAGCTGCCACCCAGTTATAGCACAATAGATTAAAAGGGCCAGAGGACATGGTCTACCTGCCTATCTTCAAATGTCTTAGAGTATCAAGAATAAACAGAAGATCTTACAAGATTCTGATGTGCTTAGGAGTAATGTCACACGTAAATTAGAAAGACACCAGACTTTGATAGCATCATTGGAAATTTAGAAGTCAAATGATCAATCTCTTAAAAAATCTGAGAGAAAATGATTTCCAACTGTTATCCTATATACGAACAAATTTTTTAAGAGTGAGGATAAAGACATTTTATTATATGCAAGGTCCCAAATTATACTTCTAGTTTATTCTTCTTAGGATGCTCAAGGAAATCCCAGAATATAAACTTCACTAAAACGAGGAAGTAAACCAAGAAATCAGAAGTCAGAGGATTGAGGAAATAGATGATCTGACAACTGAGACAAAGGGAATTTCCAGGAATAAGTTGAAAGGAAGTTTCAGGGTAACAAATATGTCATATACCTAGGAAACAAACCACTTGGTATTGGATCAAGAGGACAGAGGATTTAAGGAGGCAATGATCACCACCAGGAAAAAATAAATTATACCAGAAAGAAAGTACTCATTGTACACTTCTTGGCTCTGCTGTTCAGTAAATCTATAACAATAATGTAAACAGTCAATAATATAAAAAAAAAAAAGAACTACATGGATCCAATTGGAAAAGTATGTGTGTACAGATGGAGAGTGGAATGGGTGAAGTGGTATTGTGTGTGGTACTATAAAAGCTACATAATTTTCTTCTACAGGAGGAAATGAAAAGCTAATGTGTGAAACAAAACAATTTTTAAAAATCAAGGAATAGCACTGTATCTTATCTAGAAATAGTGAAAGTATTTTCTCCTGGAAAGAGACATGGTAATGAGAGGAGAAAGTAGAATAATTGCTTTTTTTTCTCTTTAAGACACTATTTTACTTTTACAAATAACAAACGTTCATTTAATATTCAAGTATATTTTTAAACAAGGTTATATTTATATTGAGTTTTGCTCAATAACTGCTTACCAGTTCTTTACCTTTTTTTTTTTTTTGTCCCTATCTAGTGAATTTTACCTTTATTCTTGGTTCTGCTGAACCTTCTTCATTTTCTTAAGAATTTCCTTGGAAACCTATCTTCTCAACACAGAGCTTTATTTTCTCCTTTGCTGAAAGGACTGAGGCCATCCACTGTATAATCTCAATATCTCTACAAAAATATAGTACTTGCTTCACTCAGACACTATAATCCCTCACCTGAAATCCTTAGAAGGTATTTTCATGCATGAACAGTTTTTCAAAATGATGTTTCCATGTGGGGATGGGTGCTAGAAATTTCTATAACTGCCATTTTTATGACATGATTCCTGTTTAGTCTAAAAATTTTAAGGAAGTCTTTATGCACAGTTGCCATGTAATTCTGTACATCAGAAAATTAACACACAAAAATTTACATCTTTGTTGAGAACTTGACCAAGATATTACAGCCAGCTGCTTACCAGCTCCCAGTCATCTCCCCTGTAAATCTAGAAAACATTTCCCACTTGCAATTATCTTTGTCAATAATTTTAAAAATATATGTGGGAAACTTTAATGTAATTGTATATACAAAAAGAAAGAAAATAGATTCCTAGATTCGGTCAGATGATCAAGCAAACTTAGACTAGAAGATTCTTTGTAGATTATCTGTAGATTAGCAGAGAGAACATTAAAAGTTACTCTCTCAATGTCACAGGTAGTAAGAGAACAAGGACCAAGTTCATGTCTCCTGATTCTGAAATAATTTCTTTTCCAGATGAGGAAACACAGTTCCAAATTGTTCATATACAGTTTGGCTTTGCAGATGAAAAAAAGACCACATATTAAATTTGATAAGCTCAGAGGAGTCCCTCATGGTGGGCTTTACAATCCCAGAGACCAAAATAACCACACAGGGTGGCCTGAACAAAAAATTCCTAACTAAAAGCAGATCACAGTGGGTAGTCGCATCTTAGATATGTAGCTTCCCAGACAAAGGTCAATTTTTAACTTTGAAATTGTCTATTGTTTATGTGCCTAAGATAACATACCTTTGAAGTCTCAAAGTAATCTTTTCCAGACCCCTTGAAGGTGCGACTGCAGGTACCAGAGCAGGAGACCACATTATCTTATTACCTACATATCATCTGTATGTGCTATACATGTTGACTATCCCATATCTACCTGTAAAAGAAACATGTTTCTCCATTTTGCTTTTTATTCAATCTCAGAGATTTCACTCCCACTTCGCTTTTACCTGCCTCCCTAATCTATCACCAACGGATTTCATTCAAGCCCCCTTACATCTCCCCCTTTGATTCTAATGTATAAAATGAGCTGCAAAATTGCTATTCTTCAGAGCATTTTCTCAGTCTACTGAGGTTTTGCTTCCTTGCAATTGTTGTCAGTTCAGCTCAAATATAAACTCTTATAAAACGTTTTCTTAGACTGAATTTTTTTTTTCATAGACAGCTTTAAAAATCTTAACCAAAAGATAATTTTTCACCCATTTTATAGATGGGGAAACTGAGATGCTAAAAGGTTACATAATGTATTCAAGGTCACAAAACTCTTATGTAGCACTTGAATTCAAATCTATCCAATGCCAGATTTTGAAACACCTTGCATATATTCTAAGGAGCTTGAACTTTATCCTGTAAGCACAATATAATCATTAAGTAATTTACAAGTAAGGAAGGTGACAGGATAAGAGTTTTCACTTTTAAAGAGTCATGTTAAAAGCAGTAAATTGTGATGAGAGTCTATATAGAAGACTAATAAAATAATACTGGAAAGACATAAGGGTCTGAACTAAATTTTGTATTCAATCTCATGAAGAGAAGGTGGACTTATTCTAGACAGAATTTAGATCAGTGAAAAAGTATTTGCAGTTTATAGGGTAGTCATGGCAAAGAGGGTTGTAAAATCAAGAAGCAAGCCCTAAGGGTCATTGTCATGAGTGTGGGAGAAATACTCTTGCTAAACTTTTTTGATGACACTCTGGAGCATAACAGCAGGGGTCGAATAAGGAGAAGTAAAAAGGAGAAAACTGGATAAGGATTGAAGCAACAGTTCTGGTAAAAGCAGAGACAAAACACTAGAGGCCAAAGAACCAGGGGACTTAGCACTTCTTTTTTATTGGCTCTAGTTGAAATGACAACTCTAGTATAAAGCTAACAAATAGCAGAGCAGATAGCAAGGGCACTCACAGACTTCAGGTGATATATGAAGCAGTTAATCTCCAAATTTTCCATTCCCCCCAATTCATAGTCCAGGCTGCGGTTTGCCTCCCAATGTAGTACAGATTCAGGGCAGCAGTTTAGTGTCATGGGGTTGGAGGAAAGATGAAGGGGATAGGATTGGGAGCACAAGGACTGGGTTCTGCTGCAAATGGCCACAGACCAGTAAGCAAGAGACAGTGATGATCAGATGTACTTAGTCTAGAGTCAGTAACTGGGCTCAATTAAAGAAGCACCTTGTCAGGAAGAAGCGATAAATAAAATGATTATATGAACCTACCTTTTGGTGAACATATCTATAATTTATCTTGTTTGGCTAGAGAGTGTATAAAATATAAATATATTATGACAGTTTAAAGAGGTATAGGATAAAGAGAGATAGAGAATCTAAACCCAAAGTCAGTGACAAGCAAGGAGACTCTCTAAGCAATAACCCGGGGAGGTTACGCAATTAAAAACAGTCATCACTGTTTGTCCGTATAGCTGATATGTTCTGGAGAAACAAAGATTCTATGTAAGTAAAAATGAGAAAGTTGTCATTTTATGCTGGCATAAGTCATACAATAACTATTTAAAAAGTATTTGTGATGTGTAAAAGTTTTCAGAGACATACAAGTGCAGGAATATTTCAGGTAAGAAAACTGATTGCGTTCAATCCTCTTTTATTTCCATTTCACATAGATATCTGCTACTAAACTGGGCACACAAAATGCTCCTTTTGGCCATCACAAAAAAGCAGCAATAAATGTTAATCTGTAACAAACTTCCAGACAGTAATATGAAAGAGTATACGAGTCACATCCAAAGGTACATTATGCAAATTTGACCTTGCATAAAAGAGAGAAGAATGGACTCAAAGAACACTAATTTCTCAAGTAACTAATGGATACTATTGGTATTATTTCTCTTACATTATTGTTAACAAAGAATTAAGCCAGCCTTTAGGACCCTACTATAATTAAACTATTGAACCATTGAGAATTAAGGATTCAAAGTGCTGTTTTTGTTTGTAAAGACTTAATAAAGCCACATCGCCTAGGCCCATGACAGGCATCTGTAATGTAAAAAGTTTAAGTCTTGTTGTTTAAATAAAAGTTAAAATGTTTAACTAAAATTTTAATTACTTAGTTTCAGTTTCCTGTTCAGTAAATTATTGTTCCTGGCTCACATAATACAGAACTACATGTTTCATTAGAAAACAGGAAAAATAAAATAGGATCATGCAAATTGATAAACCTTAAAAACTAAAAAAAAAAAAAAATGAAAAAAAAAGCATCTTTTAAAATTTAGATTACATCTTCAAGGGTAACTAAAGTGAAAATTCTATGAAATTCAATCAAAATAGCTCCTCTTTATTAACAATATGATAAAGCAGAGGTAGGAAACAAATTACTCTATCTTTTGTGTTGCTTTAATGATATTTTAAGGCCAATAAAAGAAACTC
This sequence comes from Eidolon dupreanum, assembly GCA_028627145.1. Taxonomy (NCBI): domain Eukaryota; kingdom Metazoa; phylum Chordata; class Mammalia; order Chiroptera; family Pteropodidae; genus Eidolon; species Eidolon dupreanum. Next base: position 35,512,925 of record CM053514.1, read on the forward strand.
AAAGATGGAGAAAATCTTACATATTAGCCTGAAACCTTTCATTTATTATGCAGCTCATGTTTAAAAAGCATATATGTACAACTCAAAGAAAGAGGTATATTTAACAATGTCTTAAAAATTACTTTATAGAGAGATTATTTTTCCATTTGTGACTATGGAATTGAGCTTAATTTATAGACTTATTTCCTCTCCACTCACTCCTCCCACTTTATAACAACTCCATTACTAATTTATAATAACAAGTTACAAAGGAAATTATAAGCATGGAATATTTCTCGATAGCTCTAGTCATTTTAAATTCATACAATACTGAAATATTGAAATTATTCAATCATAAACTTGTATCACTTATTAGATGTTCTTTTCTTTAAGTAAAACTTATGATGATAGTCTATTACATAAAAGAAAAACATTATCTCATTTATTTTAGGAGGCATATAGAATATCAAAGTAGAAAGTTTGGCGTATATATTTTTAACATTTATATAAATTCAACTTAGATGCATATTTTCAGAAATATATTGATTTATGTTAACAAATGATAATTCTCAATTAAAAGATTCTTGATAATCTCTGATTATTAAACTCTTTATTAGTAAGCAGAAAAAGCCCTTAATTTACAAGTAACTTTCACTCAGTAAAATTAAAAATATTTTCCATATATTTTGTATCTGCAAATATTTTTTATTTAACAAATTAGTTTTTGTGGCATAGGTACAAAAAAAGCTAATTCCCTAAATAATTTGTACGCTTAATAGTTATTATACACAGATTGATCTCCTATTGCAGTTCTTTTGATTATCAAATTCTAGCATAAGAGAAATAAAATTTTGTATTAAATTTTGTATTAAAATACTCAATATTTTGGGCATACCACAGAGCTAAGAAAAAAAATTACAAAGAAACTCCATTCTAATTTTACTACCAAAGCAGTGGAAAGTGAATTTCATGGCTGTGGGTTTAATTACTGAAATAACAAAGAATTTTGTCATCAGAAAGAGAAAATAGTCCCTAACATTCAGGATTTGGCCTAGTGCTATCTGCTAGGTCTTGTTGTTTCTGAACACTGGCCTGGCACCCATAGTCAGGACTTCATAGCCTCTTGTTGGACATAAACAAATTCACCGAACATCAACTTTAGACAAGGCCTTGTGATAATGATGGGTCAAGAAAAAAACGAAATGCTCTGAAATCCTGTCTGAATAGAGAACAGTTATGAACATTGTCTAAGCCACAGATACTACACATCCCCTTTTCTTAGCTAATATGGGTCACCATTGCTTCTTTTCAATTGCAGTCTAAGCTTGTCTCATCTTCCTTCTTGCTAGATACAATTTATTAAAACACCCCATTGTAAAATGACCCTGCTTCCCTACAAAATCCAGTTCAAAGTAAAGCTCTGCTTCCTTAAACCCTCTTCCCAAATTGCCCAACCAAAGTCCAAATTCTGTAAGAGATTCTTTCTAAACCTCCTTACTGAGTTGCCCTCGGTTCCCTGTGGTATACCTCTCCCTCTTTACAATGAGTAGATGAGAGTGGTGATGATGGAGGAGAGATGGGAATTATAGCAACAAAATAATAATATATTTCTTAAAAGCAGGCATCATAAAACTGAATTGAGCATTTTTGGTTGTTCTCATGCACACCAATTTTTTGATAACTAGTGTGCTAAATCTAATGATTTAAGCAGATGTTAAAACTGAACTGAGTGCTTTGAGATACTTCTCACCTCTCAGTTTCAAGAATTCACTTGCCAGTCCTTGTTTTCCAAAAGAAAGATTTAAAACTAGATTTGACAGTGAGCTTGGTTCATCCATCCTAGTGTATGTCCTTCCCTAATCTTATCTTGCCCTCAACCCTTTGCCTACATAGCAAGCAATCCCTGAGCGGTCATGCCTGCAACACGATCCAAGTTCTCATGTGGCTCCCATCCCTACCAGATCATAACCCAGAAACTATGCAAATTCTTGCTTCAGTCTTTTGCCATTATTTTTACTGATTCTAATATTAGATCATTTCCCTAATCAAACTCTCATTTTTGAACTTTTCAAATTACTTTTAAAGCTATAGTTTAAACTATTAACTTTGTTTTTTCATTGATGTTTTTATTCCCTCAGTAATACTGGCAAATGTTTAATTAGTCTGTAACCCTTGCAAAAGTAAAACAAATGCCTTAAGCGTTCTTAGTCTGGAATTTTAATTGAGATAAAATAAGAGAATCAACAAAACAAAAACCCCAATACCTCCCTTCAAGTAGCTCACAGCATGTCCAGGAAGATAGAGTCATAAAAAAAAAAATATAATACATTGTGATACCTACATCCAGGTGGGGAGAGTAAATGTTGGGTTAGGGAAGGCTGTTAAAGGACAGCTGGTGGAGGAAGTGATAACTTACTTGAGAGTTATAGAATACAGGTCTGGGTAAATGGAGTAAAAGCATTCTTCCAAAATATAGATCCATAAGAAAACATATACCTGGAGAAATATAGATATTTTGGTAAGGCTTTAGTATAATGTATGGATTTTGAAAAGATAAGACAGGACACTGGAATGGTGGTCACAAGTGACATAACGAAGCCCTAATATAATGCATAATATACCGGACTGAGGTTTGTGCCTGAATACTGGGGAATTCTTTACAAGAATTCATCTTGAAAGCAATATAGAGCTACTCAAGGATTTTAAGGATTTTAAGTGCATGATAAAATTCAGGTTTAGGAAGATGTTCTGGCCCAACGTGGAGAATAGATTGGAAGAAAGGCCAGAGAAAGTCTTTTGAAATAATCTAAACAGGAAATTATATGGGCTAATTAAGGCAATGGCTGGGGTAGAAGAAATTGAGAAAGATTTTAGAACTATATAGTAGAGATGAAGAGATTTTTAGAAGGTAGCATGAATAGCTAAGCCCTGGTAAGTAATTAGCTAGGTAGAAGGGAAAAAAAAATCAAAAATGAGTTCTGTGTTTCAGGCTGGAGTAACAAGATTAAAAAAAAAAAATGGAGAGAAAAACAATAGGACTAGATTTGAGGGTGGGATGGAGTTAGTTCTAGCTGGCATTTTCACTAACTAGCTTCAAGATCCTAGGCCTGCTTAATCTCTCTGAGTCTGCTCACTCATTCTTAATAAATAAATAAATAAATAAATAAATAAATAAATAAATAAATAAAATAACACTACCCATTTAAAAATCATTGTGAAAATTAAATACTACTACTTAACCTTTCTATAGCACTTACCACATGGAAGGGACTTGTTTAAGTATTTTACATATAGTGATGTGCTTATTTTGAACAATTACTCTATGAAATAGATAATTTTATTATCCTTGTTTTATAGATAAGGAAGCAGAGGCACAGAAAGTTTAACTTATTTGCCCAAGGTCACAGATCTGGGAAGTGTCAAATCCAAGTTTCAGACCTATTTAGTTTGGCTACAGAAAGTGTGCCTCAACCAATAATTTGCAATGCCTCTTATTAAATTCTAGGCACTTTGCATAATTATTATCAGTGTACCTTGCAAGCAGCCAGTAGATGAAAGCTATCATAATTATTTAACCCATCCATTTATTAAAAAAGTTTTTACAGAGTACATGTATGTACATACATTCTACTGAACACTAGGATAGATTCAAGCATACTAAGAGACACACCTATCTTGGGGTTGTTTTCAATTTAATTTTGAACATAAAAGGCACATCATGAATCAGAACACAATGATAAAGTTATGTGTTGAAAGAGTTTAGATAGTTTCAACTCAAGATGTGGAGCATCCACATCTAGAACTTGACCAGCAGGCACATAGATACATGAGTCTCAAGCTCTGGAAAGAGATTAGCCATGAGATATAGATTTGGATCTGTTCATATAGATTATAGATGAAGTCATAAAAATGGATAAAATCCCTTAGGTGGAATCTTGATAGGGAGGGAAGCCTAGAAAAACTTCAGAAAGGGAAATGGGAATGACAATCTAATAGCTAGGTAAAGGGATAAAAGCTCACTTAACTTCTATGGATCTAAGAATCCTCAATGTAAAAATTAATGGATCTTGGTTTAAGAATATTTTAAGAAATTCTTCCTATTTCTAATGTTTACAGCTTTTGCTGTGAACAAATATAAACCTTAGAGAGTAGCTGAAAGTAGACTTCAGCCTTAAACGTCAGGAAAAAAAAAAAGCCAAGCTTCATAGTTGTTGCTTTGCCATGGTAAATAATTATTAAGTAGTTTTCTTTTTCACAAAAGACCTTTCAGATTGTTTCAATTCCTTTTATTCATCAACAGAATTTCAGCTTAAGAAATGCTTTTGCTGTTACTATGTACAGAAGTTCTTCATAGGAGAGTTTAGAAAGAAAACAAAATGGCATCTTTAACACTCAAGAGGAATATTAATGGAGTATAGAAGATAGTGTGAATAATTATAGTAAGCTCCCTTTCAGTTTCTTAATACAAAATTTCCTTTCTTTTCCTTGTCTAATCCTGTTTTTCCTGACTTCATACAATAAAACATAATTTTATCAAGCTATTATAATAGACCTACAGTATAAGGATGCAATACAGACAGATTTGGAAGACTGAAAGTAAAGAAACTTTCAAGAGTCTCTCAATGAGCTTGAGAAGGACCTCTGATCAAGGGGTGGAAGCAGAAAATAGATGATAATTGCACCTCTATTACTGACCAGCTACCACCTCCACCCCCCAAGAGAAGATCTTGGGGACATATGTGACTAGGCTAGCAAAAGGATGACTACTTTACATGCTATGGTTTCCCACGAAGTGAGAAATGGAGGAATCACAACCCACACCTGGAGTTACGGTTAGCATATTTCAAAGATGACCACTGGACCCAGAGAGGAACTTATTGAGCTAAGATTTTTTCTCTAGCTTTACCCAAAACTTGGTACACTCAGTGAAGATATCTAGGAGACTGTATACAGAAGCAAGCACATCTAAGCTTTTGTGTGCAGACTGGGGAAAAGGATTAAGACTTCAGTGGAATTAGGTGAAATGGTCGAGCTTCATGGGCTGACTGAGAAATTATCAGTGTCTGTGAGTTTACATACATAGTTTAAATTGAATTATAAAATATTTCACTATTAAATTACATTATTAATTTACTAGATGATCTGCCTTATATTATCAAAAAAAAAAAAAAAAAAAAAAAAACATGCTCCGAAGGGCAGGGATGGTGTAGGGGGTGATGACATTCCATAAAACTGCTGACCTGAGGATATCTCATGCAAAAAACTTCACAAATCTATGTAGAGTTGACCCTTGAACAACACATGTTTGAACTGTGTAGGTCCACTTATATGTGAATTTTTTTCAATAAATAGCTATACTGTTTTCAATCTGCATTTAGGAATCCAAAGGGCTGACTAAATGCATTGATCTACATCAACTTATAATATGGGTCTTGAGCATCTGTGGATTTGGGTATTCCTGAGAATCCTTCAACACTGAGGGACAACTTCAATTTCTGGGAGTCAAAAATTATATGTGAATTTCAACTGCACAGGAGCTGGGTACCCCTAACCTCTGTGTTTTTCAAAGTTCAACTCTTTTACAGTAGAGATATGTCAATTTGGGTATTAAAAAAGAGTGCTAAGCATAGAAGATGGAAGAAATAGATTTTTAAATTATTTAAATGATCAAAACTTCTTAAAATTTTAGTCATGGTTCTTAATAGAAGGTGAACATTTTGGGTTAGAAAAGATTTGGATGTAATATTTTGGAGAAATGAATAAAATCTGCCTATTAAGTGCTTACTATGTGTTAGGCACTGGGCATTGATACTAAGATGCAAATGACTCTTGCCTTCATGGAGTTATCAGCCCAGTAGAAAGTGCCAACTTTAAGTAAAAGCAAAGGTCTCTAAGCAGTGTCCTTATCACTGTATATGGTGCTTTTCATGGCTTACGTCCTCCAGGATTGTAATCGCTCATCCACGGGTCTGCTTAGATGTAACTCTTGACCAAGCAGCTCTTAAAAAATGGGGTTCATAGAAACCAGAGGCGTCCATAGAAACCAGAGATGTTTCCCTTAAGAAACCAAGCTAAAATTTAGTGTTTATTCCCCAGACAAAACAGTTCAAGAAATAAATTTAGGAAGCTATCAAACCTAAGCCTTAGCATGTATAGTGCTGTCAAGTTATTTTATTTTGGAGGGGTTTCACACACTGTATGTTAGCTACTTCACATTTTAAAAGTAAATTATGCATTTGGAAGGGCAATGGCAAGAAGCTAAGAGTAGGCAATGAAAGCAAATCTGTCTAGTATCTTCCTTCCATAAATATAAGTCACTTGCTTGGCCTAATTTCTTCAAGAGATTGATTATACATTAAGGGGTATGTTTGTGTGCAGTGGTGAAGAAAGTGTTCACAAAATTCAACCTATGTTTCATCATTTACAAAGTTAACAGATTTTTAAAAACTTTTGTCAAAAGATTTCATTCCATATAAATAAAAAGTTCCTGGATCCTTATAAATGTTCAGTATAATATAGTTTCTAATAACAGAACAGTGCCTGACACATAGTAAGTGCTCATAAATATTTTTTAACAAATGTGTTATGAATAATGAATTCTAAAAGATAGTAACCCCATCATGTATTCAATCAAAAAACAGGTTTTTGCTGTTTTATAGTTCATTGTTAAGTATATTTGTTGAAAAGATGCCACTGAAAATCTATGCCTGCTCTTAACATATACTATGTTTAGATTCAAAGCTATGGGACCACCAGACTGAATAAAGTAACTTTTATTGCTTTAGTTCTAAAACTTCCTAGAATGAGACCCATGGATACCTTACAATGGCATCCATTACATTTTAAGTAGAGTAAAATAATGAAGTCCCAGGATAGAATGAAATGAGCCTTAATTTCTATTAGTCTGTGTTCTTAATTTTTAAAATTATGACATGGCTATTAATTTCCTTTTTGATTTTCTAAAAATTTAAATGAGAGAAATTTAAGATTTATATTTGGAAGATTTAGTGAGAAAAAACATTACTTAAGAGATGAAACTAATACTCAAAAAAAATGTGTCCTTATTCCACTCTTAAATTTCACAAGCACTGAAAGGCAAACAATGCCTTTCTATTTGAGCACACTCTGGAGTCCTTGGTGAATGCAGCCAAGCTGTCTGCTCTGTCCCCTCCATAGTGCTTGCCAATTTTCTGTCATTTCCTTCTTCAGATCATAGGGTTTGTGTGATAAAGGTCTCTGAGTATATTTCAAAATATCTTAAACTATTTAACATTGTACCACCAAGCACCTATTTAAAAGTGCTGTTTATTCTTCACAAGGCTAAATTGGTCAGAAGACACAAAGCAGAATTCACCTCACGCTTCTCCATAAAGAAAAAACTAGAAAGCTCATTGTTGAAGCAATGGCATTGTAATTACCCTTTGTAAAAGAAAAAAGCTTCCAATGGCTTAGCAAATTTCTGTACTGTAACATACAACACACAAAACAGTCAAACTAATTATTTACTAAACTATATTTATTTTCATATTCTCTATGTACTTTTGCTAGTTTTAGACTATTTCCTTTTACTGATGAACAATTCATTGTTTGTGAGTTGAGCAAATCACTTTGGATTAGGCATTTTTTAGCAATCCAGTAAGTAACCTGCTGTAGAAACAGTCATTCCTCCTCTAGTACCTCCCTGCTCTTCATTCCAGATCATTCTTTTCAGATTGTAGTAAAGTGGTGACGCATTTTACAATCTCCACCCAAAAAGCAAACAAAACATACAAACAAGTGACAGATTAAAAAACAATTCCCCTTTTCATTCATTTTAAAGCATTTCTTTTTTATTTAAAAAGTTTGTGAATTTTTTCAAAGAATTTAACAATGAAGCTTGGTTTATAAATACTAAGAATATTAAATTTCTTAATTACTAATCTGAATCAGCAATTTATGGCTAAAGAAAAATTAGCCACAGTCACTATAGTCACATCAACAGCAATATTTTATCACATATTTCTTTGCTCTAAGAAAAACATATTCTTCCATTTAACTTATCCACTCTTTAGTCTTGTACGCTCTTTGTCACTGATTTATTAGCACTTTAAACTTTTTTTTTTTTTTTGGCCTAACAATGATTCTTGTGAGTTTAAGAGCTTACTTTTTTCCCAGGTGAAAATTGTTTTATTATCCTCAGGTGTTTGCTTTCTTAAACTCTCAGAACAGTTCACTGCAAAGTTGTCATTGTCCTTTACAAAAGGCTCTGATTCCAAATAATTAGTGTTTGTGTTGTACATCATTTGAAAATATTTCTCTTTCCCCTTTGTCAGGATTACTGAAATCTCATATAGTGCCCAACAAATCCCACTTTTATTAGTCAGGTATATCTGAGAACAAGACAGGTTGGCTATTTTTCTTCATCTGATCCAGAACCCACCTGAGTTTTGAATTTTTCTCGCAGGAATTGAACAAGGAGTTAGCGCATTATAAGTATCAGCCCAGAATGCTTTCCCCAGAATTCAGCATAGCTCCAAGCAACCATTTTTCAAAGAATAAAAGGAAGCGATCTTCTTTAAAGGTAAAGAGTCTGTCTGATTTATTGCCAGGATTTATAGAATAGCTGCAGAGTCAGAAGGATCTGCTTTTCTTGTCATAGCATTTAATTTTGTCTCTAAGAGTATCTTAAGTTTCCTTTCTGCATAAGTCACTACTCTATCATTTTTTGCAATGTTTCCTGGTCTTTAATAGCCATATTGTGAAACACATCATGTTATAAAAATTCTGCAATGCAGCAAAATCCCCTCCCCCCAAACTAAAATACTGGGTGCCCATAGCCAATACAATTTCCATGATCACTAATGATCAGTAAGTTTATGTATGGAAAAATTTTTGTTTTCTTCTTTCCTTCTAGTAATCAATTAGTTAAGAGGATTGGGCCTTTTAAATTATTTCTTAAATATGCTTGTCAGTCTTGACAACATGCCAAAAAACATTTTCATATTCTCATGAACAAAGGTCATTCAACTTCTAGTCTCATTTAAAAAGTGTTTTTCCAGGTTGGAAGAGAGAGGTCAAAATGGTCAGATTTTTAGAGTACCATTTTTAAAGAGTAGTATTTTTAAAAGTTTATAAGAAAGCAAACAAATTTAAATAAAATATAAAATCAGTCTTGATTAGTATATGCCAGACCAATTTAGAGAAACTGAAGGAATAAAAATTTCTATTAAAATCATACTTTTTGAAATAATTAAAAGTTTTTCTGATACTTCTAGATAAAAGGCATGAAGATGTGCAAATGGAAATTTCATAAGATGAATTTAGAAACTAGTGGAAATGTAAAATTTAATTGTTAAATGTCATTTCTTCATCCATTCAGTTAAAAGCTTACAAACCTGTTAAAAGACTTAATAATTATATCAGAGAATATTTCTAAATAGTTAAAAGTAATAATTATTATTGTTTACTAGATAGTCTACCAACTACAAAGATATTTATAGTCACAGGCCTTAACAAAAATAATTCAGCTCACCAACTTTTAGAGGATCTTGTTTGCCCAGATGTAAGAGTGGCTTCAGAGAGACTGTTGTAGGAGGAGACACAGCAAATAAACACATGATTTCCACAGCACAGCAGCTAAGAACTCAGAAATGAGGCATGGGGTCTTGATCATTCATCTGTCTTTAAGGTTATCCTGACATCTGAAAGCCATTGACATCCTGAGACTTCTAGCACTTTGGCCATGTGCCTAACACAAGATAAATATAGATCCCTGACACCTGAGCCAAATGAAATTAAAATTAACTCGAAAAATCTCACTTTATGCCTGTTGAGGAAAATGGAAATCTGAATTCTTTTTCTGTTAAAACCTGTTATGCCTCTTAACAGATAGCTGCTGTGCTTATGAAACATGAGAATTCAAATAATCAATTAATAATAATCAATTTGCTTCTCTCCATGATTACCACTTGTTGTGGTAATATTGAGATAGGTTCAAATTTTCTCTTCTTAATTAGGTATAAACAAAAGATAATAGTGAATACTAAGTATTATCTAGTCAACAATTTTTTTTTTTTGGTAACATTTGTGGGTGAGTCCTTGAAATGTAAATATCTATTTGGTAAACTTTCTAGTGTTTTTTTCTACTACATGGTTTCATTTGTAGTGGTCCTTTTTTTGTTTGCCTCAAGTAATATGGCAGAAAGTATTACGCATTGCCATGGTACCTTGTTTTAAGTTAATCTTTTAATATAGTTGTATAATGTACTTGATTTAGACTGAATTTTGCTTAGTACTGTTAGCAAACACATAACTGAGGGTATACCTTCAGCCTGAGCAGATCCTACAATTAAAGTTATTACACTACATATACAGTGGCAAGATTTCAAAAAATAAATCACTTTCTGGGATTCATATATTAAGAATCTTTAATTGTATATTAAAACAGTGAACAGAGGAACTAGAAAAGTCATACTGCTCTCCTGAGATTTTAAGATATTAAATAGTTTTGAGCTAGCATAAATTACAAAAATGGGACACTTATTTAGCTCTTCATAGACAGGCCTTGCTGAGCTATTATGACTTGCAAAACACTGAGCAAAACTTATTAAAACACTATATAGGCACTTCTTACAGGATAAGGCTGACACAAGACCAGTTCCATGCAGACCACTCTTAGAACCATTCGCAGAAGGAGAAAAGTTGACAGATGGGAGACCGCTAAACTCATTACCATACTAAATAACACATCAACCAGTGCCATGACAAATCTGGAGCACCCCACATAAGACCAAAAAGAGGGTGGCAACCCAACTCTCAGAAAACCCCACTTCATTCCAGGAAAATTTATGAATATTCCTCACCTCAATTATAGTTAAAGGTCATAAAAACCCAGTAGTGCTTACATTCAGGGAACCATCTTTTTTTGTTGGTTCCCCAGTACACTAACTATCTCTCAATAAAGCTCTGCTTGCTAGACTTCAAATCAGGCACAGTGTTCATTTCCATGCCACTGAGACTCAAGAACCTGGCAGTCAAATTTGGTAACAGTTGCAGTTAATATTATCTTTTACAGAAGGATCAATTTTGGAGTTACCATTTCCTAAATAAAACTGATGTATAACCAGTAGCACCTACCATTTCAGAAAAGAGAATGACTGTTATTTTTTTCAAATAGCAAAACTTTATTTTCATATTTTAATAGTAGGTACCATATATTGAATACGATCTATATGCTTGGCATTTTGCTAGGTAGATATCATATAATCTCATTCTTTTTCTAATCCCAAAATATCCATTCAAATCAAGTTAATGTTTTTAGGTCTCATTTTATAGAAAATAAAGCTGAAGCTAAAAGGTTAAATGTTGACAATGGACACATGGCAAATAAGTGGTTCATATGAGTCTAACCCATACAATATTAACTGAAAGCATGTTTCTTTCATATCTCACAATACAGATACAGGTTAAAAATGAGTTTCAACCATGCTTTATCTATATCAGATTAGCCATCCTATGAGTAATTACAAGACTTCTTTAATTTAAATAAAAAAAAAATTAGAGAAAGCATAGAAATGATCCCTATGGAGTATTGCTATGACACCAAGAAATCCCCAGAAGAATTATGTCCTTAACATAAGGAAAAGATAGATCTATAAGGTAAAACTCTAGCCAGTGATAGTTCTCATCTGTTGTCTTTACATATTTCAACTTGTTTTTGTCAGTTTGTCAAGCAGAGTTGCACACAGCAGAGCTTGGAGGGCCAGATCTGATGGCCGCCTATCAGCCATAATACCACACTGAGTAGTCAGATGTTGGATTAGTGGCATATGAGAGGAATGTCCGTGGGGCAAGGAGTCAGCAGGTGAGGTGAAGTGGTCAATACCAAGGAGATTCTCAACTATGATTGAATGTGACCCCTTTTCATTATGAAAAAAAACATGCAGTTTGTATATGTAAAAAGCTTTTCTACTACTTGAACTAGAAATTTGTTCAATAAAATGTTTAGGACTTTAAATAATATGATAGTTTAAAAAGTCTCTCCAGAGGAATTCAAATTTTAAATAAAATTTTGCCCCTTATTTTATATTTTTGTCCATTGTACAAGAGTTGACAGAAAATTGTCTTTGAATCCCTGGCTCTTTAACATAACAAAACAAGGGAAAGAATAGTTTGTGCCACTGTTAGGAGAATTTGGCACAGACCCCTGTGCACACTTGAAAACAATGAAAATATTCACCAAGATATTTCATTAACCTTCTAACTTGTTTTTAGGAAAAACATATTTGGAAAATGCCCTTAGATTATTATCAGTTTGTATAAAGGGTATATCTGAGATCTGGAGACATTTTGAAACTAATTTTTAGCTTATTCTATTAGCACACTCTTCTTACTAGGGTTTTTCATTTGTTTGTCTGTTTACTATACCATTTTAGCATGGAATAAATAATTTCACTCAAAAATATCCTTCATAACAAAGATTTTCCTGCTGGACAGCTGTGAGAAAGACTTAATATTTACCTCTCGGCCTAACTTGCCCTTCTCAAATCATACATGTATGAAATGACTTTATTCTAATCATTATCTTAACATAAAACTTTCACTGCTATTTCCTCTCAAAACTGACTTTAGGGGAGAGTGCTGGCTATATGTTTATTATTCAAAAGTAATGAGGATTGATGGAAATTTATACTATTGAAAGTAACATAATGGAGTAGTGCTCTTAAGTCTCTGAACCTGAAAGTATTGCTAAACTTCATATTCTTATTTTCTCTTTCAATGTCATTTTCATTAGTTGTAAAAGCCTTATCAAGAATTTACATTAAATATTATAACTGTAAAGCAGCATCCTTTGGGTGATAATCATTTATGGGTGATTAATTATTAATTCAACAGCAAGATATATTAAAATTCTATTCATGTATATGATATTGTGCTACTCCTTGTAGAAAAAAAATGCTAACTAAAATACAAAGTGTATGCTCTCAAATATCTTATTGTTTAGCAAAGGGAGACAAATACTATTTAACAAATTATAATGTATTATCATAAACTGGGATAAATAATGAAGGAAGGTTTCATCATGATCAGCTAAGCTGAAAGGTCAGAGAGATTTCCCTAATATACATTTACATACATATGTATATGTAATATATATGTGTACATATAGGTATATGAGTGTACATAGAATATACATTTGTTTATATATATATACATATGTGTGTATATATGTACTATATACATATTTTATGTATATTTATATATGTGTGTATATACATATATAGAAAGAAACCTATATATTTGGAAAACCTCTCTGACCTCTTGGCTTACCTCATCACAGTTTACCATTCCTTCAGAATCTATCCAAATTTGTCTTAATTAATGATAATCATTATGATTTCTTGAATAATGCCTGAATCCTTCACTAAAAAATAAGATATTTGATAGTACTTACTTTGGCTATTTAATTACCATTTAATTCAAATGTACATATTATATACACACATATATATGTCATATACATACACACACAAATATCTAAAAATGAATAGGTTTTAAGTGGTAAAGAATTAGAAAAGCAATCAATGGTAAAACAACAACAACAACAACAACAAAGCAACAAAACAAAAACCAGCAACTATAAGGAGCCTGCTGTAGATAGGAAGGAGCCTAGCAGACTCAAGTGATTAAAATCAGGCAGCAGAAGGCCAATGTGGCTGAATGAGAGAGGATAGGGCAGAGTAATATGAGATGAGGCAGAAGGGTTTGGGAAGAACCAAGTGTCATAGGGATTTGTAGGGGTTTATCTTAAGAACAATGGGAAGGTATTGAAAATTTTTAATCAAGAGAGTTATATGATTAGATCTAAATTACATTTTAAAAAGCAAACTCTCTGATAGCAGCATGGCTAATGGATTGAAGAGAGGTAAGAATGACTGCAGAGAAACCCATAAGACAATTATTATTAACTTTAATTGTAGCTTGGCCTAAAATGGATGCAGGAAAAATGGAAAAAAAAAACATGAATTTAAGAAATATTTAGAAGATAAAATAAACATTTTGATGTTGGTGGTGGTGGTGTATGAGAAAAAGGGAAGAAGAATAAATGAGGAAGTCTTTAAATAGAAGCTGTTCTAGAAATCATTCTACACCCTAACATAAACATTTATTCTTCAACCAACACATGAGAATGTATCTAGTTCAGAGATTGGCACAGAGCTGGTGATAAAACAACATTTCTTGAATGAAAGATTATATGAATAAATGAGTAGAATTGAGTACAATGTGAACAAGAGTGAACAGTTATACTACAACATTAACATATCTTTTTTGTTTGGGTTATCATAGGTAGCTTTTACAAGGCTATGGCAGAGCAAGTCATGACACATCAAATGACACCTTAGAGACTGGAAGTCCAGGGAGATAGGTAATTTTCACAGAGGAAAGACCACAGGAAATTGAGTTAATCCTATGCTAAAAGAAAAAATTTTAAAGTGACTTAGAGAAATTGTGTAAGAATCTTGCACAAATCTGGCTTTGTGTACAGAGTTTATAATCTAATGGGAACTTGGGTCCCCCTGGACCAAGAGCAAATAATATCCACAGGACCTAAAGTCCTTCTTCCAGCATAACAAAACAACAGGCTGGTAGCCAATTATGAGAGCAGCCAAGCAGATGTCCCACTGGTTTTTAAATCAGGCACAGAGCTTTGGTTTGCTATAATTATTACTTCCATGCTGTAGCACTTTCTGTTTATAAATTTTGTTTTGATATTACCATATAATAATCAGCTAATAATCAGACAGTTCTCATGTACTTTCTTGGTGAGCAATTTTACAAACCAGTGTCTAAGGCATTGCTCTATGTTCTTCTCTTCAAGAGAAATGGAAAGATTGAGTAGGTAGAGCAAAATGTTCTGATGAAGCTCCAGAATGAAGACCTTTAACCCTTAAATTATGCTTCACACATGATTATTCTATTTCTGCGTATTTTTTTTTCATGTAAAGATTAGATATTCACCTTCTTAGCTATCCTTTTTCTGTCCAGTTTTGAATTTCCTTGCTCTATATGCATTCAAAATGTAGGTATCTACCAAAGTCTACTCCTATTCTTTTTTTTTTTTTTATTTCTATAGCTTCTCTTCCATGGCAATGTGGATACTCTATGGATTTAATCTAGTACTTCTGTACAGTTAATCTCCCAAACTATTTTTTATCCCTAATTCTATCCTGATAGTAAATTTAGTTACTATTTTTGAGAATTCTTTATACCCTAGTGAAACTATACTAGTGTCTGCATTATCCCATTTAATTTTTTAAAAACTCTGGAACCAAAAATAATATTTATAATTTTATAAGTTTAAATGGAAGTTTAGTAAAGTTACGTAATGACTCACCTACCCTGGGGCACGGTGGAAAAAAATAGTGGTTTAAAGGGCACCAAGACTCTACAGGAAGGAAACCCATTTACTAATTCTAAAGCATCTGCCAAATGAGAGGAGAATTGCAAGAATATTCTTTGCTATAGGAGGCACCAGAGAGTGCCATCTGTTGCAATCTTCCTACCCTTTCATTACACAGGCAGGAACATTGACACCAGGACTTCCTACCACCCACACTCACTCCAATTACATCTCTAGTTCCTGGCTCGGTTTATTCCCAGGACTCACACCTACTTTGACCTCTGCTCTAGTCCTCAGGCCTCAGTGTGGATTATCACTGGGACTTTTCACAGACCACACTCACCCCAACTGGCCTGTCAAGTTGGTCACAGTGCAGCGTGCCCCTAGGACTTCCTGTGGCCCTTGCCTGCTCCAACTATAACTCCAGGCCTTGGTACAATTTGTCCCTAGAACTCCCTGCAGCCCAAGCCTGCTCCAGAAGTAGCTTCATCCAGCCTTCCAAAGTGACCCAATGACGCTTGACCCTGGGATGTCCCATGGCCTGAGCCAGCTCCAACAACTACCCCAGCAGACTGCCAGCACAGCCCCAGCAAAGTCTGCTCCTGGGATACAGTGAGGCTTCTACCTGTCCCAGCTTTAGCTCTGGGTCCTGGTACAGCTTGTCCCTGGGACTTCTCACAGATCCCACATACTTTGGCTCCAGCCCCAAATGGCCTGCCAGTATAGCTCCAGTGCTGCATGCCACCAGGATTTCCTTTGACTCATGCCAACTCCAGCTGGCTGCTAAAGACACACAGCACACACAGTCTACAAAGTAGAAGCTCCTACACAAGACCATTCCTTACAAGACCAGGAGAGGTTGCTGCTTTCCCTAATTTATAGCAATAAACACAGAGAAATAGCCAAAATGAGGAGACAGAGAAATATGCTCCAAATGAAAGAACAGGATAAAAACCAAGAAAAAGAACTCAATGAAATGTAGACAAGCAATCTACCAGATATAGAGTTCAAAACACTGGTTATAAAGAAGCTCAATGAACTCAGGAGAAGAGTAGATGGAGTCAATGAAAACATCAACAAAGACATAGAAAATATAGAAAAGAATCAATCAGAACCAAAGAATACAATAACTGAAAAAAAATATGCTAGAGGGAATCAATAATGATTTAGATGACAAAGAAAGAGTCAGCAAGCTGGAAGACAGGTAGTGAAAACCACCCAATGGAAACAGAAAACAAAATTTTTTAAAGTGAGGATAGTTTAAGGGACCTCTAGGACGACATCAAGAGTATCAACATTTGAGTCTTAGGATTCCTAGGAGGAGAAGAGAGAGAGAAAGAGACTGCTTACTTAAAGACATATGCAGAGTTGGGCCTGGTTAGTACTTGGATGGGAGACCACCTAGGAAGACCAGATGCTATAGGCATAAAAAATTTTTAAAAAATAAGGGATTGTAAACTTACAAGGTCCTTGCAATCTGTGAGATCAACCAAGGGTTGCCTCGCTTAAAAAAAAAGAAAAAAAGAAAAAAAAAGAAAAAAGAAAAGAAAGAAAGAAATAATCACTGAAAAATTCCCCAGCCTGGTAAAGGAAACAAACTTCCAAGTCCAGGAAGTGCAGAGTCCCCAGGAGATAAACCCACACCAAGACATATCATAATGAAAATACTAAAGATAAAGAGAGAATCTTAAAAACAGCAAGAGAAAAAAAAGCTATTTATGTACAAGGGGTCCTCAATAAGACTACAGGCTGATTTTGCAGGCCAAAAGGACTGGCATGATCAATTCAAAGAGATGAGAGGGAAAATCTACAACCAAAGAATATACTACCCAGCAATGTTATAACTCAGAATTGAAGGAGAGATAGTTTCTAAAACAAACAAAAGCTAAAGAAGTTGATAATCACTACGCTGGCATTAAAAGATGCTAATGAGACTTTGAAAGAAAAAAAAAAATCCAAAACAAAAAATAAGAAAAAACAAGTGTTGGCAAGGATGTGGGGAAAAGGGAACTCTTATGCATTGTTGATGGCATTACAAACTGGTACAGCCACTATAGAAAACAGTCCAGAGTTTCCTCAAAAAATTAAAAATAGAACTACCTTATGACCCAGCAATTGCACATCTGGGTATTTATCTGAAGGAAACCAAAACAGTAATTTGAAAAGATATATGTTCCCCCATGTTCACTGCAGCGCTAATTACAATAGCCAAGATATGGAAGCAACTTAAGTACCATCAGTAGACAATTCGATAAAGAAGTGGTGGTACATATATGTGGTGGAATATCACTCAGCCATAAAAAAATATATGAAATCTTAACATTTGCAACAACATGGATGAAGCTAGTGGGTATTATGCTAAGTGAAAAAAATCAGACAGAGAAAGACAAGTACCATGTGATTTCACTTATATGTGGAATACAAAAACAAACTACACAAACAAACAAAACAAAAACAGACTCATAGATAACAGAGAACAAACTGGTGATGTAGAGGGTAGGTTGGGGGAATGGGTGAAAAGGTAAAGGAATTAAGAAGGACAAATTGGTAGTTACAAAATATTCACAGGGATGTGAAGTACAGTGAGGGAATATAGTCAATAATATTATAATAACTATGTATAGTGCCAAGTGGGTACTAGACTAATAGGAGAGATTACTCTGTGAACTATATAAATGTCTAACCACTATTTTGTACACCTGAAACTAATATAAAGTAATATTGAATGTCAACCTAATTGAAAAATCAAAATCAAAATCAATCCATCAATCAATCATGGGGATCTAATGTACATCATAGAGAATAAAATCAATAATATTGTAAAAACTATGTACAGTGATGGATGGTTACTAGACTTATTGTGATGATCACTTTTAACGTATATAAATGTTGAATCACTATGTTGTACACCTGAATTAAAATAATATTGTATGTCAAGTATAATTCCAAATAAATTTAAAAAATAGAATTTTCATTTATCTACCTAAATGTTACTCTTTATTCTGGAAATTCAGTGATGCTTAACATGGTGTGTTAAAAAAAAAAACTTTAAAAATCATAACACATTCAATCTTCATCCCCAATAAATTTAATCAAAATTAATGGATACTTCCATGTTTAGAAATTATTGATAGTGCACTATTAGCACATTAGTGAATTTATGCAAATAAATGAAATCACTTTGTTAAGACACTTTGATGCATTCTGTAAGAAAATTGCCATCACATATATACATATATGTATAAATATATATATATATCTCACATATATAATATTATCACATATACAATGTGAATGGCTCCCTTTAATATTGTGTAGTGAACAATAAGCATTACCATGTCCAACAGATCACAGTGGTCTTACTTTAAGATTCAATTAAATCTTCTCTCTATGATTTCTTCTTCAATTCAGCTTAGGTAGCAAAAATTTTTTCTGCATTGACCTCCAACAGTATCATGTATGAGGTCTGACTTCCATGTACTTTTAAATATTATTTTATCCTCTTTTGCATATTTAACCTTTATGTTAAAATTGAAGGCTTATTTATTCAATTTAATTAGCAGACCCTTGATACTAAATAATTATTTAATAAATGGATTTCATATGAATCATAGTTTTAGAAAAAAAGATCTCTGGCAACTGTGGTGATTTTATTGATATAGATATAGATATATATATATATATATATATATATATATATATATATATATATATTTTAAATATACCTATTTCCAAAAGGTATTTAAACAACAGCATAACATTATGAAGATATGAAACAAGTAACAAAGAAAATAATGGCAAAGGAGAGATGGATTACCCCAAAACCTTAGCTGAGGAATGTTAGTTTGTTCACGCCCAAGCTTGATGTTTCCTGGCAGCCAGGACCACAAAGAAACCGTGATGTGTTTCAAAGCTTTCATTGTAAAAGAAAATTTAGCTGTCATTCAGAGAACATCTGATTTCTTTATGCACCAAACTCTT
This sequence comes from Eidolon dupreanum, assembly GCA_028627145.1. NCBI lineage: Eukaryota > Metazoa > Chordata > Mammalia > Chiroptera > Pteropodidae > Eidolon > Eidolon dupreanum. The sequence goes on from CM053514.1 coordinate 35,532,264, forward strand.
AGCTAATCTCATTAAGCAGATCTTTATATAAGATAAACATTGTAATGGAGAGTATCTTCAAAGAGTTCTAACAAAAGGTTCAGAAATTGAAAATATCTTCAAAAAATCAGAATCTGAAAGTCCCTATATGGTTTAGCCAGTTTACTACTTCTCTAGCATTATCTCTTACTATGTTCTACTTCGCACATTGTGCTCAAACCATACTGGCCTTCCTGGAATATGCCAAACTGCATCCCACCTCCAGACCTTTCGCTGGCTGTTCTCTCTACTTCAAACCTTCTTCTCCCAGATATTTCTGTGGTGGTTCTGCTCCCTCTTCATTCAGTGTCTCTCCCTGTAGGTCAATGCATTTAAAAGAATAATGTCTCATCATACTCTATCTTCTAACTCCACTTTATTGCATTTATTATGCTACCTGATTTTATCACATATTTGTATGTTTAGTATTTTTAAAATCTTGGATATCTATATTCCATATGAAAATGTAAGTTCCCCGAGGCCAGGGAATTTTTAGTCTTCTTCAGTCCATATTTCATACTACTTAGAAGAGTACTCAGCACAAAGACTGCACACCAAAAATAGTTGTTCACTACTTGAACAAATACTTGTTCACTAGTTGTAAACCATTTTTTATGTATTTATTTATTGTATTTGCCCACAAGTAAAATGTTTAAGATTTAGTGTTAAAACTTAATTCTATGAAAAAAATTTCTGTGGGGAATAGATCATGTATAGTCCATGAAAAAGCTTTTGGATTATTTGTCTTTATACAGGAATGAATAGAAATAGTGAAACAAAAACAAAGCCACAACGAATGTACTAGTTTTCTACTGCTTTATAACAAATTACCACAAACTTAATGACAATACAAAACCCATTTATTATCTCACAGTTCTGTATGCCATAAGTCTGGGCATGAAGTGGCTGAATTATCTTCTCAGGGCCTCAGAAAGCTGAAATCAAAGTTCCTGCTGGGTTGCATTCTCATTTGAAGAGTGGGGTCTTCTTCTAAGCTCATGTGTTGGACAAGGTACGTTCCTTGTGGTTGTAGAAGGAAGTTTTCTATTTCCTTGCTTGCTCTTGGCCAGGGATTGTCCTGAGCCCCTAGAGGCTACACTTAGGTGTTAGTTGTCTGTGATCCTCTCACAACATGGCAGCTTCTCAAAAACTGGCAGGAGAATCTCACACTTTAAATCTCCGTCCCCTTTCAAGGCCTCCTAACTAATTAACTTTCTTCAATTTCGCAATATAATTGACCCTAGTTATTGGAGTGAAAATTATTATATTCACAGTCCCCTCAAAAAGTAGAGAATTATACAAGGTGTGTATACTAGGAACAGGAATGTTTCAGGCCATTATGGAATTCTGTTTACCACACATATATGCTTTTATTCAAATTGAGTCCAATCTAAGTTGTTACTATTCATATTCAGAAGAGCAGATAGATAAACAGCTGCTTACCACCATGGAACTGGCACAACTATTGCAGCTTCCTAGTCTGTCTTTAAACAGAAGACTGGTGTTAGTTAAATTCCAAGATATTGTGTATTAAAATTATTCTGCTTGTTTTTTCCATCTTATACTGATTATTTAATTTGAATTAGAAATAGTAATACAAATACTGCTAGCCATGGATATTGAAAATTAACTTATTACTAATCCAACAAACCAATTTAGAGTTACGTTTTCTATTTGAAACAAATACATTGTTATATCAGGGATTTCTAAAGCAAGAATCACGCAGTGCAAATTCATGTTTCTTGTCAGGAAATCTGCATAACTTTAAGACATATGTTCTCATTCTAATAAAACTTCTGATCCTAAAATTTCATTCTCACTATAGATACATTTTGTTATTTAATAATAAATATCTTAAAGTAATTTCAGCACATTTCCTCTTTTTATAACAGCATTCAGTCATGTTTGTGAGAGAGTTTGGAAGCACTAAGACCTCTACAAAGAACTAAGACCTCTACAATCTCTTGTCCAATCCATAATTCTTTCTAACTACATATAATAGAATAAACTAGGATGGTGCCAGTGACCTTGAGATTTAGGCATGAGAAAATTAAAAACATCTTTCTGAGTTTGTAAAAAATATCTGCGTAATAATATATAAACAAATTAATCAAATTAATTCTTACATATTTATTGATTATTCATTAGATAGAATTTTATAAAGGTGTATTTTTCCTTTTTTAAAATTTGATGTAATGTTTAATAAAAGATAGTTGAGATGAAAGTCTCTTATTTCGCAACCTCCTTGGGAGCTTCCCAGGTATAATCTGAAATTGGCCCCCATATGCTGAGAGCAGGAAAAGGCCAAAGAAAGAGGCAAACCACTCCAGGTTAGTAGGTGGTAGCTATAATGAGCAAGGAAACTAACTTCCTTACAAAGTTTGGAGAGTTGAAAGATGAATAGTTTTCTGCACCCCCTCACCAATTCTTAAAAGGTAATCTAAAGGCCTTTTCTAGGTTTGGTTACCAGTCACATATACTATCCAGATAGTGTCAACACATTTTTATCTCAAGACCATATCCTGGGGCAGCTTCTGGGAGTAGAGAAGGCAAGAAAAATACACATTCCATAGACTGCGAGGGGGCGAGGAGCCTCGAGTTGCCCAGGTCCAGCTTGTGGGTCAACCAGTGGTCACATCTTCTCAATGACCTCCCCTAACATTTCTCCCCTCATGTCCAGCTCTTATAATCTCACATGCCTCTCTCTTGAAATGTGCCCTGAGCAGTCAGCACGGGGTTATAGAGATGGCTCTTTGGAGGCTTCTGGCTGCATTAGAGGAACATATGAGTGAAAATACAGGTTTACACAATAATTCCCCAAATCAGTGACAATTTTTTTTCTACCAAGAACCCCATGATCCAAACCATTGATTTATTGAGTCCCCTAGGCTGGGGATCAGATCACTCAGGGAATTCACTTGTGTCTTCATGTGATTTAATAAAACATATTAACAGACTCATCAAATATGAACACACAACATTGTGCTTGGATAAAGGCATAGGTACCTCCTTATGAGGCAGTAGTAATGTCCAAGACCATTCTACTTTGGTGGACATCTTTTCTCATTAGAGATATTTCAGTGTTTAATGAGGACAGTCTTTGTTGGCTATTATTCAAGGCTCGCTACGTGAATTTAGTAAGGGCTTCTATGTGTGCCATGATGCCGTCCAGGTCAATAGAGGGAATAAAGATGGCAGCCACATGATGGTACTAGTGGAAAACTTTTTTGTCGGCTTAGAAACTTAATCTACTTATACATACCATACATATTGGCCAGAGGCAGCACAGTCAGGTATGAGGACATGGACTAGAAGCAGAATGTGCCAGACAAGGATCCCAAATTTCTCACCTTTTTCAATGGGGTATGTCCCATTCCAAGTATGGTACATTTCAACAGATACAGTTTGTAGCAGGCCAGTGGGGTTTCAGTGGAGAATGAGCAGTTGTCTCTCACCCAGGATTACAAACTCACAAATCTCTATGGAACCATAGTAATTTCCAGTACATAATTTCTTTCCCAGGAATGATGAGGCTCAGTGTTCTCAGCAGCATAGTCTGTTGATCCAGGTGAGAGTAGGGAAAATGACTGTTTTCCATGACTTTCATACTGTTACTCCAGTGGGTACCTCAGCAGGGGTCCCCAGTCTGGCATGTGGGGCAATAGTTCCTGCTGGTTGATCATTCAAATGTATGTACTTTAGCATACCTGACCAGGTAGTTTTACTTGTTAGTAATCTAATATGCTGCTTTAATATTCTATTTTTCCTTTCTACTAATTGCTGCTTGTTTGTTGTAGGGGAGATGAAACTTCCATTTAATGCCATGTTCTTTTGCTCAGTCTTACATATCATGACCTTTGAAGTGAGACCCCCAATCACTATCTAGTTGATAAGATATTCATACATGGTACTCCACTTCTCTAATCCCCTAGTACAGGCAGCCATACAAGGGTTTGCACAGTAACAAGGGAAAGCTTGGATTAGGCCAGATGCAGTGTCCACACAAATCAGGACATATTTAGTCAGAGGAAGGTTGCCAATATAATCAATTTGCCAATCCCTCACCAGCTCGGAACTCCAGTGGGTGGCCTCAGACTCCTTTGGCAGTTGCCTGGGCATTATGTAGAACACACATGACATGCCATTATTGAATTAACAAAGTCATCAAATTTCAAGGGCAATCCTGCATCCTTGGCAATATGCCATTCTACCTGGGTACTGTGGTAGCCACTTTTTCTATGCAGCTAGGGTATCAGCTTCCTGATTGCCACAGGATGTCAATGGCTTATGAGCCAAGATGTGGGAGACAGTGAGAATTGATTCACTCTTGCAGGTGAATCCATATGTCCCTCTGAATATCCTGACCCCATAGGGCCCACTCATGAATCTTCCATTCCTAGATTTCTCATTGTCCAAGCCATAGAGTTAATTTCTTTAGAACAGTCCAATTTATAGTGCAAAGGGTGAATGTCCAGGGCTCATGAGAGATTACCAACCAAACCTCTCTGAGTTCAGCCCACTGGCTGCTGAGGTTCATTCCCTCCTAGGAGGCTTCACTTGGAGGAATACTGTGTACACTGCTAGGAACTGTTGCTCCATGGAGTGTATCAAGTTTTTGCCCCCTTCCAGAACTGGAACCAAATTTTAGGGACACTCTCTCCTTCTGTTGTCTCTGCCACAGTGCCTGACCCATACCTTCTAGAGTCACAGACACATCTAACGCAAATGTTAGCTCTGCTTGGGAGTTGCCCAGAGCTTTAATTTGCATCATTAGTATTTTTGCCTTTTCAAAGATGGCTTACTACTCTGATCCCCAGTCTCATATGTGCTCTTTTTCACCAAGTGGCATAAAATATGGAGGCACTGTGTCAGGTGGGAAATAAAAGTCCTCTAAAATCCCAGAATCCCAACAAAGGCTTACAACTTATCAAACATAGTTTCTGGACAACATGTGTTCTACACAACCAAACAACTCTCAAAACCTTATGGTATTGCTTGAGTCTTGAATTTTCTATCTGTTCAAAGCTCATCGTCTCCCTCTCATATGTTCCAGCAAAGACCGTAGAGTACCCTACAGTCAAGGAAAGTCTTCACATGTCAGCTTTATATCATCAATGTAATGGGCTTATTTCACTGATGTGGGAAAGGAGAACAGGGACAAGTCACAGGTTATAATCTTGTGACATATTGTAGAGCTGTGCAAGTAGTCTTGGGGAAGCACTTGAAAGGTTCATTCATTATTCTCTCTCCCCTATGAAGGCAAATTGATGTTAATTATCAGAAACGTGTACTTATCAAATGACTGACCTTGAAGATGAAGCACTTTTTCGGGAACACTGGCCAAAGCATCAGAGTAAAACAATAAGTGTGTGCAAATAACTAAAGATTTAAAAATGACCATGGTTAAAGAGCTAACAGGAGTTCATTACAATGTAAATGACAAGGAAATTTGGTTATTTTTGTGACATACATTTTAAAATTACGACTGATATCATTATACCAAGACATATCAAAATTTTTAGGAATTCCATACAAATACACCCTAAAGAAAGTTTAACATTACTTTTTATTTGACAATTCTTCCCATGAAATTTAACATATACAAAAAGTTACATAGTTGTAAAGAAGTTACATACTTCTATAAGTAGAGAAGACTCATTTATCTTGAGTAATCAAAGACCAGATAAAGTCAAAACATAGAATTTTCGTTTTCTATGAAGATTACACTAAAGGCAAAGAAAATCTTTGTTTACAAATTCTTATTAAGAGCTGACCAATAATGTAGGAAAACTGTCAATTTAACAGAAAGCAAATTTTCACCAGTGTACCTTTGATTTAAAATTCTCCTTTTTTTTCTTTTTAACTTAAACAAATCCATTGCGATCTTAGCTTGACTACATAAAATTTCTTTCTCAATATTTCTTTTTTGCAAACCTTTCACAATTTTCTATATCCATTCAGGTTTGTCCAATTTTTTTAATTTTATTTTTATTTTGGAACAATCCTTTTACTTTAGGAAAAAAAAATTACTTTTGTTTTTCCTTGACCAAAACAAACAAGCAAAAAACAAATAAATAAACAAACCATGTCCTTTATACTTTTGCTTAAGCGTATCTAAAAAAACCCTACATTCTATTTTTACCTATTTGTCATATACAGTCATTTCTTTCACATTTATTATTTTTGATAGTTTTATTAAATAAAAGAAAATACAAAACCTTAGCTCTTACAAATCAGTTTTGGCAATACTCTCCAGGGATAGAAAAACATCACACATACGTAATATACATCCCTAGACATACATAAACATACAGACAGATACAAACAAAAACTCCATAGCTTTTATTCCAAAACTTTAGCTATAAATCACATACTCTCTCATAGGGCTAATACTTGTTATTGATATTTGTGATCCTATAGAGGCTGTGGACTAGATTTTTGGACAAGTGAACCTCTACAGCAGTCTGTATTTTAAAAAGCCTCTATGACACTATCCTGGACATATGATACTAACACAAAATAATATTTAATGCCAACTGTAATTGAAAAATTTTTTAAAGATGTGGTATACTTATAAAATATAATACAACTCAGTCATAAAAAAATGGATTTTAAGGACATTATGCTAGATGAAATAAGTCAAACAAAGAAAGACAAACACCATATGATTTTGTTAATATGTGGAATTCTTAAATACATAAACAAAACTCATAGACACAGAGAACAGATCGGTGGTTTCTAGGGAGGTAGAGAGCTGGGGCAGAGGTAAAATGGGTTAAGGGGATCAAGAGGTACAAACTTCCAGATATAAAACAAATAAGACATGGGGATGTTATATACAGCATGATGATTATATTTAATAATACTATATTGCAAATTTGAAAGTTGCTAAGAAATTAAATCTTAAAAGTTATCATCACAAAAAATTTTTTTTCTAACTTTGTATGGTGATGGTTGGTGGCTGGACTTACTGGGTGATCACTGTGTGGTGTATATAATGTTGAATTATTATGTTGTACAGCTGAAGCTAATATAATGTTATATGTCAATTATACTACAATTTAAAAAAACTGTTCATGTCCAAAAAAAATATTTTTTTTCTTTTTTTTCCCCCTTCAGTCCCAGCAGTAATATTTTGGTTATCTCCTGGGGTGTTTACATTTCAAAGAGACAATAAGATTTACAATTTCAAGGGACAGAGAAAGAATGTAAGTTTCCTTTTATGAGTTTTAAGGTAATTACTATTTAAAATTTTCCTTTGTATTTGGGTTGGAAAGCATGGAACTTTTCTCAGTTTCTTCATCAATCACCACAACATCCTTGTCTTCATTCTTAACGCTTTCCCAAAGATTCTATCTCTTAGTGTCCTAATCAGGCTTTGTCACAAGCACCTGAATTTTAATCCACAGCAGCTGTGCCCTTCCTAGCTTTGCAAAATGACTCACTAAGCTCTCTAATTTATTATCCTATTCTCCCATCTTGTCTGCCATCCCCAAAGAAAGCAGAGTAGTGAACAACTACATACCCTTCTCTAATCTCAGCTGATCTTCCAACTTTCTAATTTGAGGTTCAACCTCTAGTTGGGCATCAGTGTCCAGCCAAACCGTCCACAGTAAAGGCCAGCCCATTATGGCAACCATTTGTTTCACTTTGCCACAGCACGCTGTGCAGTTTCTTAAAAGTACATTAAAACAGCCAACATTTTCAGGGCATCCTTATACACACATCCTTATACTCACAACCCCCATACAGAGGTGGATGACCAACATGGGATTTCCCCCTTGGATACCTCTTTCCCATAGCCTACTTTTGTGGTCTCTTGACTGGCTTGCCAATTATTGGTTTGCAATCTTCTTGGGAGCTTCCTGAGTGAAATTTGAAACTGGCCACCATATGCTGAGGGCGGGGAGAAAACAAAGCGAGAGGTGAACCACTCCGGATTGGTAGGTAGCAGTTTTAGTGAGCAAAAGAACTTACCTATCAGGCTTGTCTTGGCTTCAAGAGGAGTAGTATTCTGCACCTACCTGCCAAATCTTAAAAGTTTACGTGGAGGCCTTAACTGGGTTTGGTCACCAGTCACTTATACCATCCAGATAGTATCAATATCACATTTTTATCTCAAGGCAGATAAAATTTATCCTGGAAGCAGCTCTTGGGAATGGAGAAGGCAGGAAGAATGCACATTTCAAGGATAGGGTAAGGGTGGGAGTCTCTTATTGCCTAGGTCAAACTTACTGGTCAACTGGTGGTCATGTTGACCTCCCCCAGCAAATCTAAAGTCTTAATTCCTTAGCTTTCTATCTCATCTAGGAAGGTAGTAGGTGAAATAAACTACAGGGAAAAAAGTACAGTCGAATTTGGATAAGTGAGGATTACACACAATAAAGTAGGAAAAAAATGCCAACTTTCAAGATTTACAACTTGCTCTCTAACATTTCAGGTTGAAGCCACATGTATACCACATGTAAGCTTAAGCTACATTCAAAGTAGAGCATGTGAGTAGCCAAAATTTTGGATATGGACTATTCATATTAGGTATATTAGATATATTATCATGTGTGTTATTTTTATAATTATCTTGCACTCTATCACGAAGGTTTTTTGTGGTTAAATGTCTTTTCTAAGGACCTATAGCTAATATGTGGCAGAGTTAGAGTTCAAATCAGGTATGCCTGGCTCTACAGTCCATCTCTTCTCTCATGAATCTTACTCTTTCCTCTTCCTTCCAATTTATATATTTACTCATCTACTGATTTATTTATACATAAGATTCTGAGTGAATGTAAAGTATTAATTTGTTATACTAGTTTTAATTGTTTTTATTCATCAACATTTCTAAAACTTTTGTGATCTGTTGCCTATTGTTATATAAATCCTATAGTTTTAAATAATTACCCATTTTTAATAATTAGAGAAGAAATTATGTTTTCAATTATATTACTAAATTATTAAGGATTGTGTTATTTAATATCACCATTTGAGAACTAAATTTGAATTTTTCTACTAAAAAGTTTACTTTTAAGTAATTAAGTAATAAAGAGCATCATTTGTTAATGTGTAAATTGAAAACTTTAATGTATTGTGTTTCAGTACCAAATATATGGTGAAATATAAACTGAAATTGATCTTTTCTGTTATCAGATATAGACAAAACTTCTTTAACTGATACTTGAATTTTTATATTTCACACTTTTAAAATATATCACATTGTTTTTTATATTACTGTTTAATTTTTTAATTATGGGATAAAAAAGAAGGTTGTAGGCTGCCTTATGAAAACACTTTTTGATCAACAGCACCATTTGGATGTGATTTGTTTTTGTACCTAACCAAAAACAAATTAAATTAAATTAAATATATGTGACTACACGTTCTCTTTGATTATTGATCTTGAATTCCTAGAGACAATTCTTTCTGCTTTATTGAATGGAAATTAACTAAATGAATTTTCAAATCTGATAAACATGATGTTGGTACAAATTTGCAAGATATACGTAGTTTTATTTCCCTCTACTTTCACCTGTGATTTCTAATATCCTTTGGTTTCTTGATACCTTTAACCAATGATTTATAAAATAGTTTTCAAAATAAAAATAATCATAGTTTAAAATTAAATTGAGCTTTAAAAGCACTTCTTATAGCTGGTAGTGTTTAGTTTTAATAAACCGAATGTGTGATCATTTGACAACTAATATCAAACCTGTTTTTTTATTTTTTATTTTTAAGCAGTTATATTCTGAATGAATTTTTAAAAGAAATCAAAATAGGTAAATGTACCACCTTTATATTATTAATTCTTGAATACTCTATATTAGTGGTTGGGAAAACTGCTTACAATAATATATATGTCAATAGTTATAATAGAAGGTAACTAATTATAAACTAGTCATGCACAAAAAATTTTCTTTGAGACCTCAGAGAAAGATGAGGAAATGCAAAGATTGCAGGATATTATGTAAAGCCTTGAAAATGGGTAGGATTTGAAAAGTAAAAAGCAAAGAAAAAGACTTCTAGGTGGAGTGAACAGTGTAAAGAACAATCTGTAGGCCCTTAAATAGGCATTCAATTTGCCTGAAGTTCTGCCAACTGAAGAAATAGAAAATAATTCTTAAATGGGGAAAAAAATAAAAGAAAACTGGAGAAATATAGCACAAATAGTTGAATGCTTATACAAATATTCATTCAGTAGGGATTTGGGAGATATTAAAGATTAACAAAAGAGGTAGGTGGAATTTATTCTCAATATTACCTTGGCTCATACTTTCCATTTGCTTTCCTATTTTCAACTCTCCTTATTCTCTTTGAAAATCATGTGTCTCAGGATTGTAAGAAAAAACATTAGAATGATATTCAAAGATACCTGTACTACTTTTTGCCTTGATGTTACGAATGTCTTAAACTTTTGCAATCCCTTACTCTCCACTATCATCCATTTTCATATGCCTTTTTTAAAGGTTATGTGTTGTTTTCTTTTATTTTTGTTTTTTTCAGGCACAAAAAAATACAGTAGATTGACTAAATTATACACAGTATTCAAAGGACATTGTCTATTATTATGCTGATGGTTAAAATGCCATAATGAGGCAGTGATCTCTCTGACTTAATGTAAGCTATGCCAAATCTTATTTGTAAGTGCACAAAGTTAAATGGGAAATTTTAAGAAAAGGTTGTAGATTTACTAAATGTCCGTTATCCAAAAAAGTCAGATAAAATATAAAGGCCAAGGCATAAATGACTAGCTAGGTCATCATTTGAACTAAAGTTAAAGGTCTGAAAACTATGTGGATCCACCCTAGCCAGGGAATGATGAAAGCTTTTTTTTTTCCCCCCCTGATCCCATCAGTTTTGTCAATGTATTATTTGTATACTGTTCATTCAGCACTGCATTTGAAGTGAGTCACTAGTATGATTTTTAATCCTGGATCCCTGCAAACTACCTTTGGGTGACTTTTTGTTCTGGGACACTTTATGACTGCGGAACTTGTGGATATTTTTTTTTAATGTTTCCTCAAATATTTCCACAGCTGCTGCGGGGAGTGGCAATGTACCCAGTGTGGGATCTATTGTGTATTTTTCAATGAAGGAGGACTACAGAAAGCATAAGAGTTATGCATTATGCCTGGTGTGGCATGAACCTACCAGCAGGCAGATGCCAAGAAATTGTTTTACTTCCAATTTAAATAGCCTGGTGTGTTTGGGAGTAGCGTACGGGGTGGTTGGGAAGGGGGAACTCTTATTGAGAGCATTAATTATTATTATTGATGAAGAAAAGCCCAGCAGAAAGGAAAAAGCATTTTCCTAAATCATTTTATCTAATTATTGACATAGGTTTCCATGCAGAATATGTGAGAAATTAGTCTGCAGAGCTGGCATCTGAACTCTGTCTGCTCTACTCTGACAGCCTATGAAGCTCAGACTCGCTTATTTCCAGTCTGTGTGGATGACATTCCCAACTCTCAGCTAGCTTTGTACACTTCTCTGATTTTTACCTCAGGCATCATTATTGGACTTGGTGTTGATAGGCTCTTCACCTGGAATATGGATCTCAGCTTCATTTTATGGTCTTTGCTTAGTCTCATTTCATCAAAAAGTAGGGCTTCTTAGTATTTTTAGTGGGAAGTTTGCACTGAGGTCTCAGACCTTGGAAAAAGCAATCTTCTTCTTCGGTTGACACTCAGATGGAGCCTTGAATGACTAGCCTGTGTTTAACACCTTGGGTTTTAAAAATAAAGTCTATTTAGGCTTCTTTAATTCATTTGTCACCTGTTAAAATGTATTTACAAAAAGATATTTGAGTATTTAAAAGTATTTTTAGAATTTATTTATACATAGTGTGTATGTCTGTAGATTAAGTTACTTGATATTGAAATAAACCCAATCAATTTCTTCTGGGTTATGAATTGGCATACATACAAAATAAACAAAATTTAGTGAGTGCTTTTTCCCAGTGAACACATAATTGCTCATCATAATTTTGACGAAACCTCAAAGTTGGCCTTTATCCCTAAAATATAGCACTTCCTTAAAGAAAAAAGATACTGCCTTATCATTTTTTTCTCTGTAAACATCCTGGTTCGAAATCTTGAGAAATATTGTAGTTTTTCAGGCAAAAATATTATGTAACCACTTGCAATGAGATTTAGATGAAATGCAGAACTCAACAATTCAATATGTTTGAAAATTCAATGACAATCTGGTTGAGATTCACTTAAACTTGTATAGATTGTTTTTGAAAAGCTAAAAAAAAAGCCCAGGATATATTTTAAAATGATATTTTTTCTTTTATTATCAAAGAAAAAATATGCTTTTCATGTAATGGGAGTACTTAAAAATTAAAAAGTTCTGAATCAGAAGATCTGTGATTTTTGTAAGTAGGAGTGCTGATTCTCCTAGTGATCATAGGCCACTTAACTTATCTAAATTTTAATTTTATCATTTGTAAAATGCAGCAGAAGGATGATAAATTAATAGGACCCAATTAACCTGATTTTTATAGTAACCAGTACAATCCTGAATGCCTTTTGATGGCACCTGTTTTCTGTTTGGTCATATGGAGCAAAAGTTATATCCAAGAAACATAGTGAATAACATAGTTGATGTTTTTGTTTATCCAGTTAAGTGATATATAATAGAAAATTTAATGGTATAATGAGAAGATTAAGCCATGAAAACACTCATATCCTAAAAGACAATTATTAAACGTTTATCTGAATATTAAAGTAAACTAATAATGCAAGTTGGAACTTTTTTTATGACATTTTGTCTGTCTATATTAAGATCACAGTTAAAAATTGGAGAATGCTGTATTCTTCTTAGCCTCATCTTGTCTACACACTGTCCTTGTTTCCTTTTTTTTTTCTTCCACTTTTTTCACTTAGAACTTTCTTCCTTTTCTCTGAGACATTATTCTAAGTTTCCAGATCAAGGATTGTACACTGTATTGTCCCTCAAACAACCACATGAAAGATATTAGTAAATATGTTTTATAAGAGAATAAAAGGAAGCAACTAAAAAGCTCAGATCTAACTAATTTAAAGGAAACATCTTGTCCCTAACGTTAGTGGTATGTTCAAAAAGAAACAGACCTATGGAATTTTAAGATTAAGTTAACAACAATGACCATCATATAGAAATGGGTGAATTTAACACTTAAGATTTCAAGGCCTAATCTTGATCAAGATTTGTATGACATCGTCCCATCAAGGAAACTTAGAAACCATAGGAGACTAACAGTCTTTCATATAAAGACTTAATTGCACTCAGAATTCATAAAGCAGAATATTCTTGTGTTTTTTAATGAACATATTTGTATTTTTTAATGGCCATAAAAAGTAGTTAGGCCTGTAAGTCTTCCTATAAATGTCTCTTTCTGTAAAGTTAAAAGTCAACTTTTCACTTGTCTTGTTCACAGACAATATCTGAAAATCACTTTTATTATGGTTTTATCTTTTGACTTTGTATTTTGAACTTTTAAAAATGGATATAAAGATATAATGACTTTATATGACCATCTTCCAACTATAATATTTGTCAATATTTTGCCATTGAAACAACAAAACACATTTAGATATTCAATCTAAAAGACCTTGATAAAAAGGAAAGGAAACATAGAGGTCACATAAAAAGTGAGTAGATATAGGAATATTAAAAGTTGGAAGCTAAATCAGAGATTAGAACAGAAAAGACCAAGGATGAGTCATTAGCAAAAAAATAGTTGTGAAATTTTATGTTTGTTATACATGCATACTAATTCATAAACTAGAAGAAACTGATTAGATTTATTTCATTATAATATGCTAGTTAAAGAATTAAGAAATCTATAGGATCAAAGAGATAATATAAACCACTGAGTCTAAAATTGTCACTTCTACTTTTTTTGTTGATACCTCAAATAAAAACTCTATTTCATTGCCTTAATGTCACATTCTAATACAAATTCCCTTGGAGGTTTGGCTCAGTCACAACACAGTATGTATATCCTTGTTTGGCACAGTTCCTGTCACATTGAATTCTTTCTACGGAAATTGATGGGACAAATTATTTTAACAAGCTGTGTGAAGAAATGTTTCTGGGTATCAGAATGGACAATTGAGAGAGTGAGATGCTGCCAAAGTGACAAAGTCATTAAAGGGAAGGCTGGTAATACTCTGAGGACAAAAGCCACCTACTTTACATTTTTGAGCCGTGTCACCTCTGGGTCTATGAGAAAACTAGTTTAGCTTACCTAATGGCATTAGCAAATCTTCACATACTCCAATGAGCACCAAAGAAGCTCTAACAACAAAAGATGTATGTGACCAGTGACTCTCCCTGGAGACAAGTGATTGTGGCTTTGTAGTCATCACTATAACTAGAATTTTTTTTTGAATACATGGATTCATCAATGTTTTAATGGAATAATCAATTATCAATTAGTAATTTGGTTGAATCCTGATCCTCTACTATTAGAATTATAAATAATGACTCTTCCTCATGTTCAAGGATTTACTATTACGTGAACAAGCAGTTTTAAAGTTTAGCTTTAAAATCAAGTTAAACTATCTTTCTTCTTGAATCTCAATACTCTCCAATATCAATCCATTCTTAGTGAATTCTTGTGTTCGTCTTGTCTGGATTAAGCCTGACTTTTGAGAAAAACTATTTTGATGAATTTGACTGTAAAAACCAGACTGGCTGACACATATGCATACAGAAATTTACTCTAAGTGAATATAAATTAATGGTGCTAACTCAAGTTACACAAATGGCAGATAAGAAAAGTTAAATGACTCTCTTAAGGTTCAACAGCTATTAATGGATGACTCCATTGCAAACTCCTGGTCTTCAGACTACACTGTGTTTATGTCTCTGAGTAATTTAGGGTTTGTGTTCCCTCAATGTACAGTTTATACTCCACCTTACAGTTAGCAATCAGAAAACTGACAGACTAACCATCTTATTTAAGCCTCATTAAGTCTCTTATGTGAAGATCACCACAATGTGGGTAGTCTACTAGAGGAGGAAGTTTTCCTATTTGTCGGCCAGACATTATTCTTTACCATTGCTGCTGGAGTAGCTACTCATCAAATGTTAACATTCTGTTTCACTGTAAAAACTTCCTTGTCCCTGCAACCAGTTCTTTCTGTTTTCACCTTTGTAACTACATTTCTAAATGGGAAATGAATGTCTAATGAATCTCCTATGATCTACATTTTCCAAACACTGTCACCTGAATGATTTTCTAATACTCAGCTCCCTCAAGTAATATTTCTAAAGACCAAGGACCTCATTTATCAACTATGAACAAGAAGTATCAGAATCCTGGGCCTTTGTGAGTTGTATGGATTCTAAACTTGGCATTGGACTTATCACAATACAAATTTAAAACTGAGGTGAACAAAAAGCCTAATATTAAATTCAATTTTTTAACTGTGCTCTATAGATATTTGCTATCATAATATCTAGGAATAGTAGTCATAATGTACTATAATAATAAGTATGTAGAACATTGAAAAAATACTTCTCCAAAGGAAAAAATATAAATCCAAAAAGGCAAAGCCTAAATGAATGAGGACTAAGTTATCATGATGAATTTAATAAGTATGATTATTTTATTTCTAGCATTGCTTTCAAATTCTAATTAATAACAATGATTTTATTAATTTTTGATACTTTGCAACAGTCAATCTTCATTAAGTGCCACTCTTAAACTCTAAGACACGGGCTTAATTGGAAGAATACACCAAACTTTTAGAGCAGTAACATTTAGTTAGTGAAATAAATAATACATACATATGTTTTTTTATTTTTAAATATTTCCCTGATTATATTTAAGGAACATGCTCATGTTAGTATAGAAAAAATATTAATTGTAAATAAAAATTATTACAAGAAAGACAATATGAAAGTTATGATTTGAATTTTTAAAGAAAGTATCATTTTACACTACCTGCCAGAGTTATATCTTAGTTTATAAGAGCATAAGAAATAAAAATATAAATGTTTAGTTACTTAGAATAAGAAGTAGAATCACCATTGCCTCATAAACAATATTTTTCTGTTTTTTACAACTACTTTATGAGTATTAAGTCAGTTTGAAATTAATATCCATTCAGTTTGGAGAGAATTGATTACACAACTGAAGATTCTTTAAGGATTTGCAAGAAATAGCATGTCAAATCATTGCCTTCATAGCCATGCTCCCTTTTTTCCATCTTATATCTTCTCCAAAATCATCCTACCAACTCCAACGTTTACACAGCCTTAAAGAAAATCTGTGTCAAGCTCAAGAACTTTGACTGAAAGAGCAAGCAGAATAACTTCGGAACAATTGTTTTCCACCTGGGAGATCCTGTAAATGAAAAGGGATTACATTTCCTCCATAGAGAAATCAAGCTGTGAGTAAACAGAATGAGCTCATATCCTGAATTCTCTGACATCAGTCTCTTATACACCCACTCTCAGAACATTTCTTTTTCTCACGCTCTCTCTCTCTCTGTCTCTCTCTCTTTCTCTCTCTCTCTCTCTCTCTCTCTCTCTCTCTCTCTCTCTCTCTCTCTCTCTCTCTCTCTCTTTTAATATTAAAGCTACTTAGAAAATCTTGGGAAGAGGTACCTGGTGAGACTGAGTTTCTAACATCTGGAGATGAATAAGATGATTTGAAAAAATAACTTCTTGAGCCTCTTTTATAAAGAATAGTAGGAGACATTAATACCTTCCCCAAGGATCCCTTACTACAACCATTTTTCTAACCTTTGCTGTATGTAAAATTAGTGTATTGATTACTCATTTTTGAAAAATATGCAAAAAATATTATAAAGCAATTATTTGATGTGAGCAGAAACCAATAGTACCTAAAATTGGAATAATGAAAATGGAGTGAAACTCCTTTCATTTAGAATTTTTAAATAATTTAAAATTTTAAAAAAATTAAACAAGAATGTTTGTTTAAAAGATTGCAAGTCTAAAACAAGATCGCATAAAATTGTATTCTAAGACTTTTCTCAATTCTCCAATAATCCTTTGGAACAAAATCTGCAACAATTTCAGAGAAAAAGGAAGTACAAACGATATCAATAAGTGAACCAGACCTTGGCGACAGCTTTGTGTGTTCCAGATCCACTAGGGAGCTCACATGCTCCTACACTTCAAAAGACACATCTATTTTTTGTTTTTGATCACAGATCAAGAGGCCTAATAACTTTTCTCATAATTGGAGTCTGGATTGTGTTTAAACCTCTTTTTATCTGTTAACTTTATGGTTATAGATAGTAAACAGTATGGATACAGAATAACCTAACAACCTGTTCTGCTTCTAGTGCATTGTGGAAATAATTCTGTGGTTTTCTCTTTTTCTGTTTTACTCTGTCTTACTTCTTTGGCTCCTCTGTCCACTTTGTCCTGTGTCACAGTATCTGATTACATGACCAAGACACTTCTGCAATGTGCTGGCACACCTCCTGCCTCCCTGGCATCTCGGCCTACATGCTTACTGCAGAGATTATGCTGGGGATATCAGAGTTTATTTAAGGTGATGGAGCAACATATACAATACCAAAGGCCAAAATACAAAAGGTATCTGGGAAATAGAGGAAAGGACAGAAAAATTGAGTAGGATGATACTGCAACAGATGAAGTGAAAAAGAAATAGGTCCAAGATGAAAAAAATGACAATATTTTATTAAAATCATACCCCTAAAGTATGAATTGTAGTTATTATCTACAAAGAACAATGAGGAGACCAGGATTCTTCATGCATCTCTGTCATGACCATCTCCAGGAAGCTCAGCAAACTCATTTGGGCAACTCTCTTGGCCTCGGTTTTCTTATCTGTTAAATGGAAATAAAAATATTTGCCCTGCTAATCTTGTAGCCTTGTTGTACAGTATAGAATGGTCCAGTGCCTGTAACAAAGCAGTGCCAAGCAGCACAGCTCAGTACAGCTGTAGACAACTAGAAGGGAACCTTTGCAAGACGAAAGCTCCCAGCGCCCTCCTTGGCAAAACCTGAAGTGAGTGCAATTTTATTTTGACTTCCTGGCCTCCCCTCCCATTCTTGTGAAATTCCTCTGTTCTGGATTTTTGCCTCTCTCTTCTTCCTAATCAAAAGTCCTTGTGTCATGTTCATCTGTCTTTTCTTTTGAAAACATGCTTACACCACTTAATATTTAAGACAGGCAAAACTTGATCATGTGGCTTAAGGGTATGAATATTTTAAGGCTTGTTTTTTTATTGGAGAATGAGCTCTTTTTATTTCATAGCTAGAGCCACGTTTTAAATTAGAACTATGCATCTACAGCCATGTCACCCTGAACAAGCCTGATCCCATCTGATCTGGGAAGCTAAGCAGGGTCAGGCCTGGTTAGTACTTGGATGGCAGACCACCTAGGAAAACCAGGTGCTGTAGGTGTAAAAAATAAAAAAAAATAAGGGATTGTAAACTGACAAGGTCCTTGCAATCTGTGAAGTCAACCAAGGGTTGTCTTGCCTTAAAAAAAAAAAAAAATAGAACTATGCTGCTCAATTCAACACAAAGTAAAGAATGTGAACTCATATTGATGGCACACAAAAGTAGTCAGAGAGGGCTGTGTGGAGAGAAGATGAGAATATAAGATATGCAAGCAGAAAAGTCTGCAGTTCTGGGGTTATAGCTTATAGCCAGGAAAAGGAAAACAGGCACACGGAAGACAAAATGCTACACTCTGTCTGCCATCAGGTTTTCTTAGATTGTCTAACATCTGAAACCTTAGGCAACCTAAGCCCAAACTTAGCCAACTTTTTAAAGCTTTGTGCAAATGGGGAATAGAGATAAGTCAGGAGCAGGCATTGGAGGGTACTTTAAGTAAAAATTATATATTGCCTCACAGTTTTCAATAATACATTTCAGTTGAGTTCCTAGAGGCCCTTTGGGTTTGAAGGGAGTAAAATTAATTAATTTTATATATTTTAAATTTGATTCTACTTAATGTGTGTTAACCAAGAGACCAAGTCACAATTTGAGTTTTAAATATCACTCATATTTTAATGTTTTTAACCTATACTATCCAAAAACTCACACATTTTGGAATGTTTTCTGTTTTGGAAGTTCACAGTCTGATAAGAAAGACAGGCATAGGAACAGAACAGCATTAATGCAAGGTAGCATGACAAGTGCAGGGAAAGATATGTGTATGGAGAATACTAAGAATCAAAATATCCCTATTTTAGGAAGCAAAGAAGGGCTTCTTTTAGGAAGTAACACAAGTCCAAAAGGGCAAATAGGACTAAATCCAAAAAATTGAAGATTCCTTTCCACATTAAAGCATTATTTGTAGAATATAGCAAAGTAACAAGCATATTTGCATTCTGTTTTTCAATACAAATATTACTAAACTCAATTGTCTTCCTATAACAAATATTCATTGGTGGTCATTATGTGCAATAAACCATATTAGACAATGTTTTAAGTCTTTCAAATTGCTATTAATACATAAGTCACTCCTTGGAAAACAGAGGGCCTCTAGGAGCTCAAGTGAATAACAAAACTTAGTTGTAATTACAGAAAATACACAATAGAATTACATAATATTTGACACTGAAAGAATATAACAGAAGAAGCAATGAAATACATTCAAACTAACTTAAATTTACTTTCTGGATTTCAGGTTTTTTATTTAATAAATCCCATATGATCCATTCCTTTTGTAGTACCCTATTTTTAAACTTTTCATTTGTTAGTATATTGGACCTCTTTTTGGCTTCAAAATTAATAGTTTTTTTTTTTCATATTCTAGAAAAAGCCTCCAATCTCCTACTTATTAATTTAGATGTCTTGTTCAAACTTTTCACTGTAATCCATATTTTTAGGAAACTATTCTGAATTGTGTTAGTCACACCTTCTTATAATGCCTCACATTAGACAAAAAGAATAATAAAAGCAAAAAGAAATACCCCTTCAAACAGTCTCAACATAAACTATATTCTAAAAACAGTTATACAAATACCATGATTTTTGAAACAATAGCAAATTTTATAAAAGAGCTGACCTGAATGTAATGACAGGAATAATACCGTTCCTCCTTCAGGATTGTGGTGAGCCTTTATTTAAAAATTCCAAATCCTAATTCCTACCAAATGAAAGATACAAGAAGCTTTGCTTGTCAATTCTTTGAAAATGTGTATTGTAACAGGATGTTTCTAGTTTTAGAGTAATGTTATCAACTCTCTATTAAGATAGAACAACAATTTTGTAAGGAATTTATTATCAGAAGTATAACTACCACTGTGTGTGTGTGTGTGTGTGTGTGTGTGTGTGTGTGTGTGTGTTCTCTTTGCTGTCAAGTTTTTCTGATTAGAAGTAAAATCTCAATCCCTCTGGAAACCAGTTGTGTTTGGTATAAGACAAACCTATTTTTAATTTGATATCCCAGTCCTGTTTGGTTCCAAGTGGTATTCTCCATCCTCCTTGAACTAACTGTGGCTAGATTGATCCCCTAGGTTCTCAGACCCCATGTTTCTCTGGCATTTGTGATCAGGGCCATTTATCTCACCAGAGGCCTAGCCTCTTCTAAGACACCAGACTAGGCTCATGCCTCCAGGTCACAGGAGTGTCTCATGTTTGAAGTCATGAGCACATTGGCTCTGAAGTAGGCCTTGCTACTTACATTGCTTTTACTATGACACCCCGCTGCTTAAGTAATTGAGTTCACAATTTTGTCTTCATAAATCTTTCCAGGGATTAGATTCTTTACTATAAAAACATTGAATGAACCAAAGACCCTGAACTTATTTTCTCCAAATTGGACCTTGGGCAGCTTCTATGTATACCCCCTAATACATTCTTATGCCTAATATAAGAATATTATTTGTGTCAGAGATGAAGGTGTTTACATAGGCCACCTAATTTAGAACATTTGATTTAATGCAATGAAAACAATTTAAAGTTTTAATGAGTGTTTCTTGTGGCATTTGGTTGTAGGGGCCAGTGTTAGACCTACACATGAGACAGCAAGCTTACAGACAAATACCTATCAGTCAGACCTCCTTTACTCTTTTGTATGTCCCATCTAGGAATTCATCCCTCCAATGACATCTAAATGGTTTTTATCCTCTATTTCACCTCTAAATTGTGTCATCAGCACTGAGTATATCTGCTATAATTCCCTATCCCGTCAACTTACCCACCCACCCTGATCGTGGATCTCAGATGAGCATGAGGCCTATCAGAGGGCCCTAACTTTCAAGAACAACCATACAATATACCTGCTGCCAAAGACCTACATCCAACTCAATGAACTCACTTGCTTTTCTGAATCCATGAAAATAACTTACAAGTGCACAGTGGCCCTTCTTCTTGGGATTCTTTTTTTTTTCCTATAATAAAAAATGAAAGATGGGAATTGTTGCCTTCATTAGGATTAGTGGGGCAAATTGGGAAATATGTATAAACTAGCTTTTACAATTAACCTTGTTGATGTAAGAACATCCAAACCTACAGAAAATTTTCATAAGAGTTTATTTGAGCCAAACTGATGACAATGCCAGGAAACAAGATGTCAAATGCTCTAGAAAATGATGATTTTGCAGTTTCTCATATACATTTGGAATTAAGAAGGGAATATTAGAAAGTTTACATGAAAGTGGGAAAAAATAAAGTAAGGGATAGATTACAAAATAATTAACAAGATAATCCTGAGGTCTTAAGGGTGGTTAGATTTATTTCATTTATTTTGTTTAGTATTTTTTTTATCCACAACCTATATCTCTGAAATTTTTCTCTTCCCCCCATTATACCACACTCTCCATTTTCTGACCTCTGTTTGACTCAGTTCCTCAATTCCAAAATCTTTTCTTAAGAGCACTAGCTTTAATCTTTAGACTCAGACACACTAAAATACTTTGTCCTCATAAATTACGTTGACTAATTTCCTGATAACTGCCCTTTGGCCCCAGGCATGGTGGCGCAAGACACACATTTACAACTCTGCACTGCCCCCACAGAGCTGAGACACCAGGCCCACGCCCAGCCTGATCTCTCAACAGATCGGGAAAGAAGACATTTGCTCCTTTCCTTGCCCACATGAAGTTTCAATTTTGTGGCAAAAGGTTTTGCTGGAATGTTCATTTGTGTTTGTTCTCTCTATATCTCTTCCCATCTCTCGTCCAAGCAGATACTAAGTCCTTCACATTTCTTTGTTGTTAATATTTATTTTTATGAGTTAAAACAAAAGCTGTTCGAAGCCAACTCTTTTCATTATTTTTTGTAAAAGCTAATGCTCATTGACGAAATAGTGATAAAGACCTGGAAAAAATATGGACAGCATGGAGTATTTCAAGGGTGATAATCATGGGGAAGATTTCTAGATTCTAAGAAGGGGAAACAAAGGCTAAGAAAAGTGACAAAAATCGAGGGTTCTCACTAAGAATGCGAGACACACTGCAAAAGGTATAGAAGATGAAAGAGACACAGGAGCAGGTAGTGGTAGCTCATGGAGTTAGTTGTGCACTGGGAGTTAGGCACAGATAGAACTGAGTCTATAATCCCATCATTAGGCCCTATCATTTGGGCAATTAAAAATCTCTGAATGCCACAGGAGGCTTCTGGAAAGTCAGACAAGAATAGGATACTTCAGGCTCCCTAAGAGCAGGCTGCCAAAGTGAGGGGACCTTATTTAGAACCCAAAGGCATGGCCTTGAGTCTGGTATTGATGTGAGGACCTGAGCACATGTACAGATGTTGTGGTTTAAAGGAGAAAACCAGATCCCTTCTAGTCTTTCTCACTAGTAGTTCTGCTAGAGAATCAAGTCCTAAGGCCCTTAGTTATCCATTGTACGCAATAAAGGAACTTCTCTCCTATGCATCTAGAATGGCATTTATGAACTATCCTTGGGAAATTTGTTCTGTGATTCAGATGAAGAAACTGGTTGAGAAAGGCTGCAATGAAAGAGAGCACTGCTCTGCTCAAAGAGGAAACACCACAAGAACAAATGCTGGAGTTTTCTCAAGCATAGCACTACTACTTATGGGAAAGAACCACAACCCACCTAAAAAAGTAACACTTATACAATATGCTTGGAGTAAAGTCATGTCGGTTTGAGCAGCTGAAATTTGTATGTAAACTACAAAATAAGACCACTCTAGTCCTGTAAAGGATTATGCTCTATAAATTTCCATTATTCTCTCAACTTTAAAAGCCTTTATCTCATATGGATGAGATAAAGATGCCAAACTAGTTTAATCTAGGAAAATATCAACAAGAGATCTTGATGTAGACGTGGTAGAAGGAATAGGGATTATTAGGAAGATGACATGGTATTGTTAGAAGATTCAGTAGTCTATTAATTGTCAATGATAAGAAACTTTATATAGCTGCCTTTAGGTCAGCCTTGTTCTTATTTAGGACAAACACCATTGAGGAAAATCAGGGCCCTAGAACCTAAGACTGAAACCCTGGGTGAGATGGAGCTAGTGCTGGGAAAAGAAAGATTAAGAAAAATGAACTTGTGAAAAGGGCTGTCAAACATTTTTCTGGGATTGAAGCTCACCTTCTTAATTACTGAGCTATCAAAAAGCACATTGTGCACATGTCACAATTATGCTGGAGGAACACCTTCATACAAGATAAAATGTGCATGTTTCAGTTTTCTGGTGGTGGTACAGATGGTGACTGTAGTGATGGTGTGTGGTCACAGGAATGGGAAACAAATGTTTTTCTTTTGCAGGACAGAAAGATTTACTAGGGGGGAAAGTAACTACCTAAATTATTGAGTTACATCTTTGTGAATGATCTCCATTTTTCCTTCCCTTGTTTCTAAGTAGATTGTTATGCCATTTGAATGTTTTTACCACAAAGATTTGTGTAGAGTAGAAAATAGAAGTCACTTGAAGTTATTTCCACATTGACTTTTTAAGTGTTCACATCCATTGAAAAGATTATGTTTGACATCATGGAGAAGAAAGAAAAGTAGTAATTTTGTTGAAGGGTGGAAGAGCAGGACTCCAAAAAAGTCCAAAGTAGAGAATTTCCTCCAGCTTTGTTACAATACACTGGAGGAAGTAGTAGACTCTCAATGGCTGCAAGCTTATCCTAGGGAAGCATTTTGTATCCAGAAGCAACAGAGTCCCAAAACTGAGGGCATCATAAAAACTTTGTCAATGGACATTTCAATGGCAATCAGTGAACAGGAGACAAAAGTAGCTTCCAGGGGCTTTATCACAGATTAAACCCCCAACAATTTTTCATGACCTTAACAAAAAGTATGATAACAGAGATTGAATTTTCCTCCACTCAATGGGTTGAGTACTTAGAATCTAATTTGAATTTGTAAAAAGAAGGCATAGAAATATGGCATATTTTTCATTCTTTGGTTTATGGCTATGAAACTATATTCACTAAAACCATACTTATGAATGCTGAAAGTGATTATCTGAACCCTATTTCTGCTAACTTCTACCAGGTAATTAAGTGATAAGTACTCAGTAAGTGAACTTCCCAGGGAGTTAGGAAATGTTTACCAGTCATTCATAACTCAAATGCTTCTGCTTTCATACTTCTTTGAGCTCATTCTCTTTTTTGTTAGTGAATATAAAGTCTCCCCATCATTTATAATCATTGGCCTCTTTTTGGATAATGAGGTGCCTGCTCCTTGACTTCATGTTTTTAAGAATTAACACCTTTCCTTACCCTTTTCTGAATTTTACTATTATTTTCTTTAGTCTTAATACTGGTCTGTTCCTCCTATAATGTTTAATAGCCTAATCTAATCTATTATCTTTTATCTCTTGCCTTATACCTACAGAGAACATTATAATTCTGACCTACAATTTCTCCAGCATTTTCTATTGTTTTTCTCTTGACTCAATCTCATCTCCTTGATACTGACCTACAATAT
Organism: Eidolon dupreanum; assembly: GCA_028627145.1. NCBI lineage: Eukaryota > Metazoa > Chordata > Mammalia > Chiroptera > Pteropodidae > Eidolon > Eidolon dupreanum. The sequence goes on from CM053514.1 coordinate 35,557,130, forward strand.
GATGCCTCTCTTCTACTCTAAATGTACAACAAAATGGTGGATACCAGAGGAAAAGGGGATGAGGAGAAGACAAATGGGTAAAAGGAGTCAAATATATGGAAACAGATAGAAACTAGACTTTTGGTGGTGAGCATGTAATGGAGTACACAGATATTGGATTATAATTTTGTATACTGAAATTTATGTAATGTTATTAATGAATGTTACTTCAATCAGAAAAAAAAAAACAAATTTAAAATCATAACTGATAAACTTTCAAACTAGAACTGAATACCCACTCTTCCTAACATTCTGGTATTGCCCATTATTCAATGAGATATGGGGATGTTTTCAACTTAACAGATAACTCTATAAAACCAAAATACTTTAAAGATATAAAGGGAACAATAACGGTAGCCTACATTTTGTTTCCATTGTTTTTTTCACTTTTTTTCTTGTTTTTGTTTGTTTTATTTGTTTAAAAACAAAGTAGATGCTTCTGGTCATTATGTGGACTCTATCACAGCTATTTCTGCTACTAAGTCTCCTGTTACAGCTCATATTTATTTATATTATCAATGTTTTATTATTTCCAAAAAATTTAGGATGATATTGCGTTAGTGAGGAGAAAATCAATGCCTTGTAAAAAAAACTCCTTTTGGCTTCTACTAACCATATTCATTGTCTTGCCATTGTAGTTTGGGTTCTACATTATTTGAAATTTGAAGAGATTAGAGTAGTGCAAGAGAAATAACTAAAAATTACTAAAATAATAGTGGTATTTAGAGAAGAAAAACACTTGGAATAAAATTCTAATATGTATATAGTATATAAGGGAATATAGCTGAGTAGTAACCATAACTGAATATACGATTTGTTAATCTAAACAAATAGATTTGTTTTACCTAGAAACATTGGTAAACAATAAAGCACTGAACTAAGTTTAAAAAAATTTTTTGAATACTTTTTTTATTCAAACAAAATTATCTGCTTTAATAAGTCATCACAATCCAATAGGCAATTAAACTCAGGGGTCAGTAACCTTGCCTAACTGAAAAGGTTGTTATATATTCAATATAGGCAGCACAACAAGTGTTAGTGAACTCAGCTCATGAAAAGACATTCTACTAGTTAACTATTATCCACACACAAAAATAACGTTCTTAAAACAGTTACTAAGAACTAAACTCATCACCAAGTATGACTGTATGATTAGTGATGACTCATCTACTCTTTTCTGGAAAGCCAATATTACCATTATGACCTAACACATATAGTATGACAAGAACAGCAGCATTTTGGAGATCATGTATGCCATTCCTTTAAGCTTACAAACAGAGCAAATGGGATATCCTGAGATTTAGTGACTTGCCCAAATTCGTATGGTTATATAATAACAGAGTTGGAGGTATCTTCATTTCAAATATGATGTATCCAATTGCTATGTGGATCTGATAGATTAAAGATGCTTATGTGTAGTAGATAGAAAACCAGAAATACTGTAAAGTGGCCATCATAAATAAAATTTAAATATGTTTTGAATTTTAAAACTTGACTGTCATTTTAAAAATTATTCAAAGTACCCATCAGTTTAAAAATTTCACAATGCCAATAACTTACTATAATTTGTAGAATGTTTCATGTAAATGTCATAGGGAGTAGTTTCCAAATAAGACTTATCATCAAATTTAGAAAATTGTATTCCTTCTGTCTTTTCTTTTAACGCAGAGTTATTTTACAAAGCACTCTAGTCAGTATTGTGGAGAAATGGCAAGACAGAGATGGTTACTGCTTTGCAATTGCTTGCATACCTAATGAAGGTTAGAAGCAATTAAACAGGCAGTTAGAATTCAATGTAAAAATGTTGGTAAGTGCCTATTCTTTTTTCAGGCACTTCCTAAGTGCTGAAACAACAGTACAGCAATGAAGGAGGTGGGCAAGACCTCTGCCCTACACTTGTATGGAGGAGAGGGAAAGAGGAAAGAACAAGAGAGACAGAGACAGAGAAATGGAGAGATAGAAAGATAGCAACAAGAGAAGTAAATAAAAATAAATATATATTTATAAATAATTCATTTGATACCATACAATGATAAATGCTATGAAGAAAATAAATTAATGTAAAGAGAAAAGAGTTCCTGGAGGTGAAGAACAGCATGGCTTCTTTGAAAGGCCTCTCTGAGGTGATGCATTGGATTAAAGAACTGAATGTAAATTAAGTAGATCAGTCATAAGAAGATTTGGAAGACCATTCTAGGCAGAGGATACCTCAAGTGCAAAGGTCCCCAAAATGGAAAGTGTTTGTCTTGTTAGAGAAACACCAAATTCAGTATTGTGAGACTACAGTAAAGAGGGAGAGAGATTGATAGAAAATGAGGTTGGAGGAGGCCAGATCAGATTAGGAAAGGTTTATAGGTCATGGTAGGAGTTTTGATTTTAATGTATGTGTTACAAGAAGACATTTCAAAACAGCAGAATGTAGGAGAAAGAGAGGAAACAACAGAACCAGTTAGGAGACTAGTGTAGGAGGCTAGAGAAGTATAGAAGTTACTCAACAGATGGTAGCATTGGTGAAATTGTTGTTTTCAATAACAATTAAAATAAAAGCTTATAAAGTCATTCCTTTTAATTACTAACTTTGAAAGAATTTGCTTATTAATGAAGGGTGACAGTATTTCTATGTTGTCTTTCAATTTCTTGTGCAGCACAAACACAGAGAGGATATAAAGGGAAAGGCAGTAGGTATAAATTATGATTTATCAAAATGATTAGGCCAGCATAGTTCAGTGCAAAAGAAAGTAGAGATTTGTAAGGAAAATAAAACTAATATAATTATAAAATGTTCAAGTTGGAATAAACTTAGAAGTCACCTTGTTTGACCACTTTATTTTACAGTTAGGCAATTAAGTATCAGAAATATTAAGTAACTCAAAATAATTTTGCAGAAGTTTCTCTCTTTTCCCTATTCACATAAAAATACATGTCATTTTGCTTTCTCCTATGTCACTCTTGATTTCTTTAAAAAATGTATATGGTTTTTAAACTCAAGAAGCTGTATAATTTTTCAATATGACAAACTAAGCTCATATTATTTACCACCTTCCTCCAAATTCCATGCAAATAATAATAAATGTATCACCTAATAAAATGAATGGAAAGAGAACCTGCAATCTATAGGAGATTCCAATATATTTATGGAAAAGAGTAAAGGAATAAGAAATTACTCAAAGATGAAATAAAAAGAAAAAAATCATGGCCTAAAATACATACTAAAATGGCTGCAATAAAGTAGCCAGACAAACCAGTTTATGTGAGTTATATCTCATCTCATCAACAGAAAATATTTAAAATCAATGACTCAGAAAATAGTGGTATATAGTATTTAGAAATTTTGAGGAATTAAGAATAGCTAATACTCTACATGCCAAACATTGTTCTAAAATACTTTAATGTATTATAATTTATAAAGTTGATACTTTCATTTTTTTTTTTTATAGATAAGAAAATAGAGACACAGAAGGTTCAGACCAAAGTCATCCAACTAGTAAGTGGGAAAGGCAGAATTTGAACCCACTGGTCTAGTACCAGATTCCATGCTTTAACCATCACATTATGCTAACTATATATGCAATTGTGGATACAACTATAACAATAAATAAAACTAGAAACAGTTAAAATTGTTTATTTTAGAGAAATGGGCCTGGGGGTAAACAAAAATAGGATATAGATTGTACCTTTTTTTTAGAAATTCTATATTGTCTAATCTTTTAAAATTTGTGAATACAAAGGGGTTAAAAGCATTGAATGATACTAATGACCTTGAAGATATTGAAAGTTTGGTTCCGGAACACTGCAATAAAGTATTGAAATTAAGTGAGTCATAATCTTTGTGCTGGTAGAGGGTCTTGCCTTCTATTTAAAATATGCAATACTTGTGAAAAGTAATCAAGTGCAATAAGAAGAGGTACGCCTGTAATGTGAATATATGCAGATTGGCCTAACACAAAACACATGAAGAGTTTTCTCTGTTTTTCAGTTTTCACACTAGGATCATAAATATAAAACAGCAACAACAACAAAAGTTTTAAGTAAATATAAAACGATTCTTCCAATATCCAGAAACTTATATTACCAAACTTCAAATAGTTCTATGACTACCCACTATAATATTTAAAAGTGTGCATAGACTTTCATTCAAGATGGCAAAGTTGGTAAACACTGTACTGGCCTCCTCTCACGACCTTATCAAAATTACAACTAAACTACAGAATAGACATCATTGGGAGTCACCTGAAGTCTAGATAAACAGAAGTCCAACTGGGAACACATAGAAGAGATCACCTTGATACTGATAGGAAGGACAAACAAGAAATGGGCTGGTCCCACATCTGCATGCGGTGGTTGAGAATCAGGAGGGATGTCTCGGCTGCAAAGCCACCCTTGCCAAGAACAAGGGGTCCCAGCCCTACAACAGTCTTTCCAGCTAAGGATTCTAGTACTGATAAGAGAAGATCTGGCTGTAAAAACCAGTGGAATTGTGAATGAGTGAGATGAAGGGCTGAGGGAGTCGCAGACTTTCCTCTTAAGGGGCCCACATGCGGACTTACTTGGTGATGGACTCACTTACTCTGAGATTCAGCTCTGGGACAACAGCTCAAAAGGTACCAGAGAAATACAGGGAGGAACTGAGTTGTCTGGCTTCAGGGCAAGGGCTGGAGGAGCAGCTTTCCTCTAGACAAAAGTTCTGACAGAGGGCATTGTTCCTTTGTTGAGCCTCCCCTACCCAGCTTGCAGACTCAGGCAGCTGCCATATCTGAGTCTCCATCAATGTAGCTAACAGTGGTCACCCTGCCCTGGTTATTCTCCCAGACCCTCCCCCTCCCAACTTGCAGGCCCACCCAAGCCTCTTCCCATGGATTTTCCATACAAATGGCCCATCTTGGCTCATGTTGTGAACTTTCCTAAAATCTCTCAAAGGTTCACAAAATCTAAACAAACAGCATCTAGTGTTGTTGTGCCCTACTTCTTGCTGAGCAGCCTCAAGCTTGGCACTAGCAGCAGCTGACCTCAGGTTGCAGCTTGGCCTCTCAAGGCATTTCCAAGCCCAAGGTGGGTGGTGACCATCTGTAGATTGCTTGGTGCTTCAAGCCAGGTGGCTCTGGGCAGGGCATAGGTTGCAGCTAAACTTGGCCTGTGGTAGGGCCTCTCCCAGGTGGTCAGCTTTGGTCTGAGCCAGAGTACCACCTGGGGTCACATCTGAGGAAGATACACCCAAAGGGAAGACAGGGAAGGCACCAGAGCCCTCCTATAGAAAATTCTTCTCTGTAGGGTCAGGCCCTGTAGAACAGCTCCTCCACTTGTCACAGCCACTCATCACAATCAATTAGCCTGAAGGTCAATCCCTCCCACTGATGAGCAAACAGCAACCAAGGCTCAACTATAGCAGGAGGGCACACACAATCCATACAAAGGACATATCTGGAGCACCCAGCTCAGGTGACCAGGGAAGGCTGTTTCCCTAGGACCCACAGCACACCTACTATATAAGTCCACTCTACTATGACTGGGAGACATAGCAGCCCTACCTAACACATAGAAACAAACACAAATAGACAACCAAAATAGGAAGACAAAGAAACATGTCCCAAATGAAAGAACAGAACAAAGCTCCCAAGAAAGAACTAAACAAAATGGAGGCAAGCAATCTATCAGATGCAGTTTCAAAACACTTGTTATAGAATTCTCAATGTACTTGGGGGAAGAGTAGATGAAATCAGTGAGAACTTTAATAAAGAGATAGAAAATATAAAAATAGAGAAAGAAAACATAAAAAAGAACCAGTCAGAAATAAAAATTATAATAACTAAAATAAAGAATACCTTAGGAAGAAATAACAGTAGGTTAGATGAAGCAGAGGATCAAATCGGTGATTTAGAAGATAAAGTAACAGAAAACACCCAATCCAAAGAGCAACAAGAAAAAAGAATTCAAAAAATGAAGATAGTTTAGTGAGTCTCTGGAACAATATCAAGCATAGCAACATTTGCATCATAGGGATAACAGAAAGAGAAAGGAAAAAGCAAGGAATTGAAAATCTATTTCAAGAAATAAAGATGGAAAACTTCCCTAACCTGGTGAAGGAAATAGACATACAAGCCCAGGGAGCACAGAGAATTCCAAACAAGATGAAGTCAAAGGGGTCCACACCAAGACACATCATAATTAAAATGTCAGAGGTTAAAGACAAAGAGAGAATCTTTGTCTTTAAAAGTAGCAAGAGAAAAGAAGTTAGTTACCTATAAGGGAGCTCCCATAAGGCTGTTACTTGATTTCTCAACAGAAATTTTACAGGCCAGAAGAAATTAGCAGGAAATATTAAAAGTGATGAAAAGCAAGCATCTACAACCAAGATTATTCTACTCAGCAAGGCTATCATTTAGAAAAAAAAAAAAAAAAAACATAGAGAGCTTGCCCAATAAGAAAACATAAAGGAGTTTATCTTCACCATCACAGTTTTACAAGAAATGTTAGAGACTTCTCTAATAAGAAAAAAAAAAGATATAAAAGATAAATAAAATGGCAATAACTACACATCTATTATCAATTAGTTTAAATGTAAATGGATTAAATGCTGCAATCAAAAGATAGGGTGGCTGAATGGATAAGAAAAAAGTCTCTTTATTATATATAAAGAAACTTACTTTACATTAAAAGACACAAACAAACTGAAAATAAGGAGATGAAAAAAAATGTTGCATAAAAATGGAACAAAAAAACACTGGGGTAGCAATATTATACCTGACAAAATAAACTTTAAAATAAAGGCTATAACAAGAGACAACAAAGGACCCAGTAATCCCACTTCTGAATATATATTTGAAGAAACCCGAAACACATTTTGAAGGGACATGTGAATCAATATGTTCATTGCAGTATTATTTATAGTAGCCAAGATATGAAAGCATTCTGGGTATCCATCAATAGATAAATGGATAAAGACGAGGTGGTATATATATATATATATATATATATATATATATATATATATACACAATGGAATATTACTCAGCCATAAAAGAAGAATGAAATCTTGCCACCTGCAACAATGTGGATGGATCTAGAGGATGTTGTACTGAGTGGAGGAAGTCAGAAAGAGAAAGACAAATGTCATATATGGAATCTAGAGAACAGAATAAACAAACAACAGAAACAAGCTCATTGATACATAGTGCATTTTGATAGTTGTCAGTTTAGAGGATAGGAGTGGGGGTGGCTAGAGGGGGGAGGGGATTAAGAGGTACAACTTGGTAGTTACAAAATAGTTATGAGGATGTAGAGTATAGCATGGGGAATACAGTCAGTAGTATTGTAATAACTATATATGGTGTCAGATGAGCACTGGATTTATTGGGGTAATCATAAGTTATATAAATATACAATCACTGTGTTGTATACCTGAAACTAATATAGTATTATATGTCAACTATGATTGAAAAAATAAAATAAATAAATAAACAAACAAACAAATAAATAAAAGTGTTTATAGATGGGAAAGCTTAGGCTTAGAGAGCCATAACTTAAAATCATAAGTTATTTTCCCATATAAACTTATATTCTAAGAATGAAATGCAAAATGAAGTCTATTATCTAAGATAACCAAAATCAAGAATTGATTATTTTAGTGTATAAAGGCCACAGAGTCCTAGAAAGAGAAGCTATAATAATGTAATGAGTAATTAATTAAAATATATATTATTTTCTTAGGCCCTAGGCATCATCTCATGAGCATTAGTGAACCAGGAAATTATAATTAAAAGAGAAATTTGAAAGTGACAGTTTGAGACAAAGAGGAAGTCAACCAACTCCAGCTACTTTCAACTCAATAAAGCAAAAATCATCTGTGGAGTTTGCTAAAAGTTCAGATTGCTGGACCCACTGCTTAGAAATTCTGTTTACTTGGCTATATGTACAGCAGAGATATTGGCCAAAAAAAAAAAAAAAAAGAAGCAAAAACAATTTTTTAAAAAGACTCAGGTTTAGACCAGAATTTAAAAACACTGACATAGTGAATAGGGTATGTTTAGAATAGATTATTTTCCATTGGAAATAATTTGGTCATTCAGTTGGAAATAATCTATCCTAAATATAGAAAAAATGTACTAACCAGCCAAAAAAAGTTGAGGATAATCAGAGCCAGCAATTCCTTTTGTTTTTATTGTTCCCATCAAGTCTAAGAGAAATAAAGCACCAAATAGGACAAATGGAATATGCGTTAAAGAGTGTCTTTGGGATATCCCTGAAACAGAACAAAATTCTGTAGTTAACATGTTCTTTCTACTATTAGATATTATAGCAGTATTAAAATCCACAAATTATTTGCTCTTTCTCCTTTCAAAAGGTAGAATTTGATTTCCTTGGGTGTGGGGCAGAATTAGTGATGTATTTCTCAGAGGTGACTGTATTGGAAGGAGAACCCTGCAGGACTTCAGCGAACATATAGGATAAAATATCTCACTTATCTTTTCCTCAAGAGGACATTAAGACATTCACCAGAATAACCGTACAAAAGAGAAAAGAAAATATCCTCAAGTTTTCAGTGCCTCAAGATATAATCTGACATTGATATCAGGGACATGAAAGCATAGCTCCCCAATTAGACTGTGGGCTAAAGTCGACCACGTAATAAAAAAGTCTAGGGCAAAAAAAATTAAGACCTCTCTGTGGTCATCGCCTTCATCCCCAAGTTCCTAATTGGGGTAGGTCCATTTTGCATCTGGAAAAACCCTTATATTGGTTAATTTACCTGTGGAGAAAGAAACATTATGGTAGCATAAGAAGAAGCAACTGAAAGTCCCTGGAATTTCGTACCCCTGAAACTTGAGAAGCAACACCATATTCTGGGTAGAATTGTAGGGATTAGTACCATCCTCAGTGATGTAAGGATAAATGTATGGTGGCTACCATGATATTCCCATTTAATTATTTTAAATGGTTCTTGCAAAATCTATATGTATGACAATGTAATCCTATAAATTTAACTAAGTGGCTCGGATTGCAGCTGCAAAGCGGATGCATTAATTTTACTGGAACATATCAGCACAACATTTGGCACTTAGTATGTATCTGTCGATCTGGCAAATATATTTTTTTCAATCCCTATCAGTAAAGAGAATTAAAAAAATCAGCCCATCTTTACATGAGGACAGCAAATATTTACAGGCATGATCCAAGGCTATATTAAATTGCTTACTCTCTGTCTCTGTCATAATACAGTACACAGAATGCTTGTTCATCTTCATATTCTGCAGAATGTCACTCTGATTCTATATATAGAGAGACTATGACATAATGCAAATTGTAACTGGTGAATACAAAGCACAAGTACTCTGAATGGCCTGGTTAGACACATTTGAGGGTGGAAGATGAACCTACAAAGATTCATGAGCCAGCTGATTAGAGAAGGTCGTAGGAGTCCAGTGTTATGTTGATTTTTTGGATATTCTCTTTAAAGTAGAGGATAGGTTATTATACCTTGTACTTGATAACGCTAAGAAAAGGAATACGTGATTTGGTTAGTCTATTTGAATTTTGGAAGCAGCATATATGATATCTGAAAATACTACTTCAACTAACTTTTCAGGTGACTTAGAAGGTTGCCAGTCTTGAGTAGAGTCCAGAACAAGAAAGAACTCTGGAGGATGTTCAGGTTAAGGGCTGAGAAACCTGCTGAGTTTCACAGACTAAAGACTTATCCAGAGGTCAAATCTATGGCTCCAAACCAATAAACAAAGTAGAGATAAAAATAATTCTGATTTATTTCATATTTTGTATAATGATACATTTGTGTTCTATATAACAATGTTTCATGCTTGTACAGATGTAGATAATGGAATACTACTATAAATCAGATTCTTACTTTAATGAAAAAGAGCAAGTAATATAATTTACCCTGAACACATTTATAGCTAACTAGCTTCATTGGTGTACTTTACTACCTGTAGACTAACATTATAAAAACAAAGAAATGTTATAAATGGGATAGCAAGGAAGACATGTCATTTTCTATATTCTCTGCATGTATATGTGGCTGCATAAAGAAGTGAAAAATTTTTTAACATTTTGTTAGAAGTGACTTATACTTTAGTTCATGAAAAGGCAGTAAAAACGTTGTTGTTCTTCATTTTATTTTTCAGAGATTCTTATAAATATATATACACTGGTTAAGAGTGTAGCCTCTGAAGTCAAATATACATGCTTATTTAGTTCAAATTTTGTACTGCCACTAATCATATGATATTTTATTTATATTTATTTTCCTAATGGTACAATGTGTATAGAAATTTTATAATTTATATAATTATGTGATTATTAAACAGGAAATTGCAGTGACTAACACTATGTCTAGAACATAAATGTTAACTACAATTATAGTTACTATTATATTTCTCATTATCTTATATATATATATGTACACATAAAACATATTTTATTGATGATTTTATATTTATATATGACATATACCTATACATATATATACACACATATATATGACCTTTCACTCATAGTCAATATGTAACTGGAAAGGAGATTTTCTTTTAGTATAATGTGAGATAGTTATTTACCTTTTTATTCATTTAATAAATATTTGCTGAGTGTATTCTATATGCTAGGTTCTGTCCTAAAACTAGGAATAAACAAGACCTGGTTTCCATCTAAAGGAGCCTACATTCTATTTCTGAACAAAGAAGAAAGATATCTATACCTATAGCATCATCATATTTTCATCTTTTATAATAAGTACTTTTACTTTTCCTCTCCCCAAGGATATTAGAAATGCAAACAAAACATAGATGCAACAGTTTGAGGTTAGTTATCAAAAATTCATTAGTTATTTTATGCTTAACTTCAGAGATCCTGCATCTAATACATCCACAATGTGTTTCACCTTGAATGACTGCTCTACACTCTTTTCAGATGCATTTTTGAGCCTAAGAATCCACCAGTCTCAATCTCTCTTTTATCTCTTTACCCATAACTAGAACCAGCCCTTATTAGAAAACAAAAGTTGAATACCTTTCCATGTGGTAATGACCATGCAAACTAAATAAAATGCTAAGTGCTCTTTAGTCCATCAAACATTCAGTGCCACATTCAAAATAATTAAAAGCAGTGCATATCTTTAACTGCATCTCCCAAGACATCAAAAGTAAGTACAATCTATAATTCTTGGCATCGTGGTACCATTCCCTAATAATGAAGTTCCCATTTTGCTTTTGCTCTTTAACTGTTCATCTCCCAAACTAAAATTCTCCCTAACATCCAGACAATATAAATCCATCTTCAATTACTTATTGTACATCATACATTTATTAATTATTTAGAGAAATAACTTAGAATAAGCCAAAGCCTTAGAAGGACAGGACAGATGCTTAACAGCTCATTCTGAAGAGACACACGTGTTCCTAAAGTTTCTACCATTTTCTTGGAAATCAAACATGGTCATTTGATAACCAAAGGTGACACTCCATATAAAACTCATTACTAATTCAAAAAACATTTATATTTCATTGAAGGTTTTCTGTTTTTATGTATATGAATTTATTAGAAATAATATTTATTATAATAATTATCAAAACAATTCTAATGTTAGTTTCTTTATCTCAAAATGTCCACTGCCTTTTAAATGATAAACTATTATAAATTTATATGCATGGTCTGCCAGAGTTCAACTAAAAATCAAATGTTTTTGTTACTTTTGTATTACCTAACTACTCTATGTGAACTTTGAAGACACATGCAAATTTAAGTCCATCCTTATCTAGTAGCTTCTCCATGAAGTGTTTTCATTCCTAAAAATTTCAATCAAAAGGTATATAAGCATTAAATTCTATTTAACTCTAAGGGGGAAAAAAAAATGGTAATAGCTATTCAGCCTCTCTTGACCAGAGTTTTCACAATACAGTCTTGAACTAAATAGTTAAACTACGTTTATATTGGGGTTTCTATCTTTAAACCTGGAATTCATTCAACAAATATCAGTTTTTGTGTGCCAGGCACTGTTCATGGCTTAGAGGATAACTAGTATTTATTTAGCATTTTTTATTTTACATTAGCTTATCTAATCTACACAGAAATTTTAAGGCAAATATTATATTTATTTTACATATGCATAAATTGATTTTCAGAGAGATTCAGAAAATTTCCATGGATATACAGTTAATATATGGCATAGAGAGAGTCAATCCTAAATTATATCTGACTTCTAAGTTCTGTCCTGCTACATGAAATACTTTCATAGAAGATAGAATAATAATAACCATATGAATAAAAATAATAATTTGAAATATCTAAGGGGATAAATAAAAGTACAGAAATTTATACATTGAAGGTATTTATTTCACTTTTACACAATAGGAAAAAGTCAGAAGTTTTGAGGAAGCAATATAAGAAAAATTAAAATCAATATATTAGTATCTGATAGGATAAGATTATGTTTCCTATGACAGAAATTCTAGTATAATCATAATTTTAAAAAGTTTATTTTCTCTTTCATTTTACAGTAGCTACCTTGATCTTATTATTTTTTGGTTGTGGCTTCTGATCTCGTGGTCCTAAGGATAAATCTTTCAGAATTCCTACTGAAACTTCACCCATGACCTTTGTCTTCTATCTATCAGGAAAAAGGTGTGGAAGAAGAACATAAATTTGTCTCTTAATGACATTTCCCAGACACTTCCTATTGACCACACATCAACACCTGTGCATAAGAGAAGCTAAAAAATGCATTCTTTGTTCTAGTCAGCCTGATATCAGTTAAAAATTGGAAGGCAATTTACTATGGAAGAAGAGAATGAGTGTTGAAAGACAACCAATGTCTGCTAAACTATCCAAACCAAACTTATTATCATTATCCATGGCTAGATTTTCTTCTTGTCATTATTAATAGCATCGTCATTTTTAACTTTACTCAGGCTCAAAATCTACTTCAAAATGCATTTTTGGGAGGAAATATAGAAAAATAAGATATTGTAAAATCATATAGGATTAAATTTGTAACACAGTCTACTTGTAAGTTCTTTTTATTAATAAAAATATTCTAATTCCATTTTGTCTCAGTTTTCTTTTTTTTAAACAGGAGAGACAATGGCATTTTACTTTAAAGTTTACAAATATTACATGAAATAATTTAACTAAAATATTTAGCATTATCCTTGACACTGAGTAAGTATTCAGTAAATATGAGCTTATTATATTATCCTTTCCATTTTTACTCTTCTTTTCCCATGATCCATACCAAGTCAGCTATCACATTCTTGAAAGTTAACCTACAAAATGCTCACAACTGCTTTGTCCTTCTCCATGCCCTGTGCTCAGAATTATTTCATTAGTATTCATATAGCTATCCTACGTAGTCCCCTAAACTGACTTCCATGGTTTCATTCTTTTTTCTCTGAAAGCCTACATATTGGAAATTTTTTTCCAAATAGCAACTCTGAAGAAAAATATCTCTGTTACCTATAGAAAAATTTAGAACATCTTATATCAAATAACACAGAGAGCATAAAGCACAGTGCTTCACACTAAAGAAGTTAGATCCCCTTTATTCCTATCATACCTTTATGTACTTGTGTTCTTGAACTTGGTGTTTCTATGCCCAGATACCAATTATATGATAACCTTGGTTTCCCTTCTAGATATCTTGTTCCTAAGCAATCCCTGAATGGCCTTACTCAGTGCCTTTCCTTATAAGCTTATTTCAACTTTTCTGCTATCAAAATCTAATTTTTTGAAGTAAATATACCAAAATGTTGATAATAGTTGAACATAGGGATTTTATATATGAGTTTTACTTCACTGATCTTTGAGATTTCTGTATTTTTTGAAATTTTGATAATTTTAAAAGGAAAAGGAGAAAAAATATATTAAAATATATTTTTAAAAGAAACTCACTTATTCCTCAAAGGCAAAACAACTCCTCAAGCTAGAAATATTCACTCTTTCATCTTTTCCTTTTCCTCCTACTCCTTCTCCTCCTCTTGCTACTTCTCCCCCTTTCCTTCTCCTCTTTCTCCTCTCTTTTACATGGTAAATGAGATGTAACTTTCATACTATCCTTAATTTTTAGCTTGTGTTATAGTTCATTGGTGTATATATACTGGTTTCTACTTACTAGCTTATAAGCTCCATATGAGCTTAGTGCATGCTTCACTCATCTATGCATACAGTATAAAGAACTCAAAAAAAAAAAAAAACTCAGATGCTAAACCCTAATTTCTTAGTTGAGGATGCTATAACACATTACCATAGTTTAGTGACTGAAACAACAAACAATTTTTTTATAGTTCTGGAGACTGAAAGTTTGAGATCAGTTTGCAAGCATGATTAGTTCTTGGTGACATTTCTCTTCTCAGTTTATACACAGCTCCCTTCTTGAAAAAAGAGAGAGGATGCTCTGGTCTCTTCATCTTCTCATAAGGGCACTAATTCTTTATGGCGATTCTGGTCTCATAAACACATCTAAGCCTAATTATTTCCTCAAGATGCCGTCTCCAAATACCATCACATTGGGGAATAAGGCTTCTGCATATGAATATGGGGAGGACACAAACATTCCATCTACAGCACCTATTATCTTGCATACTCAACTGAATTAAAAAGAGAGACACCTATCTAGCATATGTTGTCTGTGAGAGGAATTGGTTTTATAGATAATCAGTGAAAAAAGATAAAACATAAATTAGCAAAAGCAAAAATAGAACACTATAAGGAAATGTTTTTCAATGTTAGAAACTAGTGAAAAATTTGAAAAAAAATAAAAATTTTTCATAAATTATTGACAATTTTCTAGAATTTTCTGACAATTTTGACAATTAGTATCATTCCCTACCAGATCACTTTTTTACATCCAAAATGCATTCATTAAGACTTAAATCTGAGTTGTCAGCCAAGGGGAATCAACAATCATTCATCCCCAAACTCTATAACCACACATATCACATTTCAAACATGTGCATGATATAGGACTCTGAGTCATGAGAGGAGGATTAAAGGTCATAATATTTGGTAAATTGAGCAAAATAAAATATGTTTGCTAGAGATGTGGAAGTTGGCTAGATGAAGAGATATAAATACAGAGAAATGAGCAGAAGTTGAGTTAGAAATTTCTACATAGTTTTACAATATGTATGAAAAGTATTTCTAAGTATAAATGTCTTACTTCACACTAAGAGCTTAGTCATCCTAACAAATGATTTTGACTCCTTTAATTATTTCTATGTTAGACATGCTGTGACAGCCACATGATCAATTCATTCAAAAACTGTGGCCCAGAGTCAATAGACATAAGAAAAACAAGAACCTTATTATATTATAGAGCAGTATTAATTTCTGCAGTTTTACAAATTATAAGTTCTATGTTCTGATATATATGTCTCTTGAAAAATATCAATTTAAGTAGCCCTGATTTCCACAGCAATTCAGTTTCTACAGGAGAAATTGTTATTGATTTATTCTTGTTGAAAAACCTTATCAGGAAAGGTTATCTCTAGGTCATTAGGATGAAGGCTAATGCTGAGAGAACAGGAAGAGTAATAGAAGTTCTAATTGAAAGGCAGGAAGTAGCAGGGCGACTTTTCCTCTTGATTTTTATCCCAGTAATTACATGTTTACAAGTCGTTAATTAAAGAAACAGAAGGGTGTCTTAATCTAAAGGAGCAAGTGATAGTTATACTATCAAAGATTAAAATTAATACTGAAAGTAGTTTTCCCCAAAAAGTTCTTCTTGATTTATAGATTCTTGCCTAAAACATTTACTTCTTTCCATCTGGTTTTACTTTTACAAAGATTATGTGATGCATAAAGAAGTTTAATAAAATATTTTTCTCTTGGGCATTTTGCTCACAGTAATCATATGTTGTTTGATTTCAAACATCATGTTCACACACACACACACACACACACACACACACACAAAGTGCATTGGTGTTTTGTTTCTTCAATGCACTTTAGACAGTTGGTTAAGAGAGCCTATTTTAATCTCTTAAGAGTCATTTGGGATATTCCTAACTACCTTTAAAAATAAATTGCAAACTTAAAATTAAAAAAGGCTTTTGAAAGTAATTGAACTTAGTATTGTGCCATGCCTACTGATCACTGAGTGTGAGAGAAACACTTTCTGGTTTTCAATGTGAGAGTATTGGATGGCTTCAGTTCAAACTAAACTGTCTTTCTCTTAGCTCGGAGATGAAAAATGGAACAAGAGGGAGAATGGTCCAGGGAGCCAGAAAGCAACAAAAATAAAACATATACAGGAATTAAAAAGAGGAGTAGCATCCAGTAAATACAATATGGAACGAAAGATCTTGTTTTAGAGAATAATTGAGGTGAGTTCTTCTATAAGCAGGATAGGCATCTTCATAACTGAACACATGTGCTAAGACACACTCCACCTTCATAATTATGTTGTATATACTGTAAGACAGTATGTGGGGTGGGGAATATTTGAGCAACAAGAACAGCTTACAAACTTAGGCTTTGGAGTTCAAGATTCTGGCTTATTTACTTTGTAAATTTGGGCAAGTTACTTAAAAATCCTTAGTTTTAATTTTCTCAACATTAAACAATCTCATAGGATAATTCATTAAGTAATATATTAATATAAATATATTAAGTAATACTCCGTGCACATAGAGATTACTCCGTGATCAGCATTGTGGTGTTTTTTCATTCACCACTCTTTATTATATACAACACAAAGAGGTAAGTACCATGACTACTCCCTTTAATATGCAAGAAAACTCTTATAAGTCAGAGATAACATGTGCAAAAAGTTTTTGCCATAGTACATCATACACAAGTGGAGCTCAATAAACAAAAATCACTGCTACTTAAAATATTGCTCATGTATTTTATTTTGTGTGTGTGTGAGGGGGGACAATTTCTTAAGTGATGAAATAATCTAACTGCTGAAACTATTTAAAGAATATAGCCAGGGACAAATATATTTAGATAGAGAATAAATATCTCAACAAAGAACTAAGAAAAACCATAATTATATTTACCTGAGGACTCTTAATAAACTAAAAGTTGATATAAATTTGTCAAGTATTCCTTTGAAAAAAAGGCTCAAATATTCATCAAAATAGCATAATTATTAAAAGGTAAAACTTTCTTCTCTTAGATTTAGAATGTTTATCTCTTCTAAGGTTTATGAATGAGAATTTTGGTTTTTAATTTCCCTTTCAAATTTTACATCTTGATAATCGTTCATAAGATGTTCTCCAGTAATAGTCTGTTTTTCTGATGGCTACATAATGTTTTATAAATCCTAAGTCTTCTTCCCATAATTACTTCTGAGTTAGCTCGTGAAATGTCAAATAGTTCTCTGATACATGCTATCTTACTTCAAATTTGAGTTATAAGGACTGCGAATGGTTTTAGACTAATAGTTGACTCTTTAGCTCCATCTTAGAAAGTCTCTATTTGGTAAAAAATGCTTGCCAAATTTATCTTAGGAGTCATCCTGATTTAAAATTTTCAGTTCAGGGAAGCCTTCTGGAACCTGATATCACTGGGGAAATGGAAAAAGATGTCACTTCCATTGTACAATGGGGACAGAAAGTGTTTATTTCCTCTCATTCTGTTTAAATTTTAAAGAGAAAGATTAAAATGAAGAATATGAAAAACAGAACTTTGGTCTCATATAGTCTCATTGCCTACTCATGTAAATTTGAAAGCATTGTGTGAACTGGCACCTACTAAGACTGCCAAGAGCAGGAACTGAAACAATCTAAAATTAGATGTTAATGGAGAAAGTCTCTGGGGATGTTCAAAATGTTCTTTTGTTTGTTTTATTTTGTGTCATTAAGTAAATGTTGTACATCATAGGTCAAAGGTTCTGAGATGCTTCCAAAGTAAATTCTCTTTTACACTGAGCACAGGTACCAAGATAATTATAGTTAGCTAATAGAAATTCACTTTAGAAGAGAAATGCACTCATAATATAACAATAAATTAGTTACATTAAACAAAAACACAGCTACCAATTAAGATAAAGTTGAGTTCTCAAACTATGTAAGAAGTAGTTGAGAAATTAATTTAAAAAATACTAATTACAACATGCCATTTTGAGAGAAAACAAGAATGACCATGAGAGCTAGAGAATGAGAGAGGAAGGATGAGACAGAGAGAGAGAGTGGCTAAAACTATGAATCTCAATCAGTCTTTGACTAGGGGGGAAACCCCTTGCCTTCAGTCATTAACTCAACCCTCAATTGCCACCAATTCAATGACGTTTTTAATTTACAAAGGGCTTGGTAAATGACAGTGAATGGTCCTGACACTGGGGATTTTATTAGCTGCTGAGGGAGATGGAAAATAAAAAATTAAATCTGTGAAGAAATGGCTTAGAGAATATATTAATTTGACGAACTTGGTGCGGCATTTCAGATAGAGATTAGTAGAGTCAGGAAACTTAAGAATATATAATGTGTGATTGGCAGTGCTGGAGCAGAATGGGACTGGTGAAGAGATGGTGGGTGATAGATAATACACCAAAGCTAGGACCTGATTCAAAGGGCCTTGAATGCCAGGCCAAGGAGTTTAGACTTGATTTCTAGCCAGAATCTCAATTAATAGGAACTCAGAAGTTTACATTTGAATTACTTTTCAGGATTATTCTTATGTTAAATTATCCAGGCTAATCAGAAAAAAGTAACCTTTTGGCCATTATCAGAGATCATTAGCTTAGCTGATATATTATTTTTCCAACATAATATAGCATTATTATTTTTTCATATTCTTAGAATTATACATTATTACATTTATGTCAGTGGTTTTTCAATTGAAACACAAAAATGCCATTTTCACAGGTCAAAAATATTTACATATCAGTAGTTACACATATTCAATTTATTTACCAAAAATTTATAAATATTTAAAGAAAATAATGTTAAATATTTTAGAACTTTTATATCTTGAACCTTATTATTTAACATAGAAGCTTTATCACAGACATCAAAAACTAAGTCTTAATAAGTCAGTATATTCAGTGTATATTTATGTGCCCCACAAATACTAGTTGAAAGCCTACTATGGTCAGGCACTGTTTTAAATCCTAGGGATATCACAGTAAAGAAAGCAAACATCTTTATTCTCAGAGGCTTACAATTAATAATTTGAACAATTTTTCTAAAGTCACCCTAGAACTAGGCTTAAAGTAGGAAAAGCTGGATTTTAATTTTGTCTTGGCCCTGACCTGGCTGAATTATTTTGAGAAAAATATCCACATCTCTAATCCATGACATAAAAATTTGTTATTTAATCTCTATATATCACCTACCTATCAAATTCTAAGTTTCTGCTTTCCCCAGATTTCATAAACTGTTATGCTTTTCTCAGGTTTTTATGTCAATAATTTATTAATATCTTACTTGACAACATTCTTTATTTGCATTTTGCTCAATCTCTTTAAAGTAGGAGTTTCATTTTCTTTATTGCTTCCTTTTCACTTCTTTTTTATGTGCACTTCTGATAGGTATATTTTCACTTCTTTAATTTCTTCTTGTTATTTGTAAAGTCACTGAACTAGTGTGAAACAGCAGGCAAAACAAAGCATTGCCCAATCGTCTGTAAAAATAACAGATTCTGGATGTTATTTCCTGAAAAACTTATAAGATAAACTATCACAAGAAAGCAGACTATATTCCCTCTGAGAAACGCCTTGACCTGAACAAACTGTGCTTTCTTTGGGTCTAATATTTCCAAAATACAAAAGAAAGGAGAGAAATGAAATAAAAGAAAACAATGTTGGTTTCACATATTTACTATTTTTATATATTTGTTTACTCTTAAACCTGAAGCATTTAAAAATAGAAGGTAGTAGTAGACTATAAACCAGAATAATTTTAAGAATATTTTAAAAATTCAAAATATAGTGAATAAGATAATTACAATGATTGTCCTCTTAAAAAACTTGAAAGAATAAGAGGATGGAAAGGTAAGAAGGTATCTGTAATAATTATAATTATTTATTTAATTATTCTTTTGTTTACATGGACATTTATTAAAGCAGTCAAAAATCAATAAGTATGTTTTAAGGGTATTCAATGCCTCATGGACTGTAAAGGAGACAAAAACTAAAAAAAAAAAAAAAAATGTTTCATGCTCAGAAGAATCTTTCATTTAAGTTTCTGGCTTCCACAGTTTTTTCTCCAGGAAATTGAGAAGGAAGCAGTAAAGCTATTGGGATCCAGTGGAAAGGGAGGAGGACATTGTGGGGAGCTTCTAATAAGAATGAGAGCCTCAGGACCACATAAGGAGTTTCCAGAAATTCAAAACCACAAATCTCCAAATTTTCTACTACATAAATTTTTCTAGGTGGGACTTTTAAATGAAAATAAATCAAAAATAACATTGTGTTGGCAATACTTTCCTAGACATACAGAAAAAACTGAATGTGTTTTGGATTTTGTGTTAGCCTTGAAATTCTTTTTGGCTGGTTGTCAAGATGAGTCAATGGGTAGAAAGCCTTAAAGAAATTGGACTATAAGCAAATTTCATGTGCGGTCAAGGAAAGAAAAATTTTAGACATTCTCATCAGTCCAATGATGCCTCAGAATCCTCCTCCGCACTTACACTGCATCTACGAAGAGTAAAAGGCAAGAAAGTTTATTTCAAGGAGTATTCTAAATGACATAAATGAACTACCTAGGATTTTCTTGCCAAAATAAAATAGCATAACATACAAATAATAGCAAAACTGAAAATGTTTTAATTCTCATCTGTCTGTGACAATTTGTGTAATAATGAGTGAATTACTGATTGATGGTAAATTAGCATAAGGCTTTGGACTTATTGATTTCCTAAACCTGAATTCTGAACTTTTGATTTTATATTTTCTTTCATGTGATCCCTAGGCATTTCTCTCAGAAATAGGTTATAAGATTCTCAGGCTGCTATGATGTCACTTCAAAGAAGAAGCCCCAGATTAGCCTTAATACCAAAGAGCTCTTCATAAACAGTTCAGTTAATCTCCCCATTGAGATCCTGAGTGCTCCAATCATTGCTTCCCTAGACCAATATAAATGTAATTTGCTTGTTGGAATTACTCAGCAGATTATGTTTTTTTTTGTTGTTGTTTTGTTTTTTGTTTTGTTTTTTATGGTTGGTTCATTATGGTTTACTTGTTAAAAGCACTTTTGTAAAAAGATAACTAATTTCCTGAGTACCTTGAGTCTTTCACCAAGGTATACTTTACCTACAATATTTATTACTCACAACAATCTTGTGAATTCATCTGAATATTTTGAGCTATTTGCTCAAAGTAGGAGTTTCTTTGCTCAAAAGATAGGTTTCCTTCACCCTTTCATTAGGAAGTCGATTTCAAATATGCTTTAAAGCTACTCAAAAGAATATATTTTCTAGGTTTTTATGCTAGAAATCTAATAATTAAAGAATGTTTTAAAGTATATCCATTAACTCATTTATTCATTCATTAATGTGATTTACTTAAGGCCTTGATGTGTCAGGCACTATCAAAATTAAAAGAAAAATGAAATCACTCTACCGAGGTCAATTCAGGAGACATATATTTTTACGCAAGCAAGATTAGGTGGGAATAATTGTAATGGAATTGGGTGGCTTCCATGACTATGTATCTTTCAATTAATTAGAGAGATTAATTATTGGAATATTTTGAAATAAGTAAATGAAATAAAGATTAAGAAATATATAAATAAATATTCTCCTTCTAAGAAGAAAAGATGTATTCCTAAGTCATGGGGAAAAAAATAGCTTTCCATAACCCTTTTTGATCATCCCTGGATTAATAGTATTTACGGGATAAGAAAGGGAGTGATTGATAAGGGAGTGATTATTTTGAGCTGTGCTAACAGATTCTTCCCTGTGACTGAAGACTCTTTCTTTCCTTTATATTTGCTGTTCTAAAATAACTCAATGATTGAACATTGCTTTTTAAAACTTTGAGAAAACATGAACATAAGGGAAAAACCTAAAGAAAACAAATAAACACAACTGTTTGAATTAACTGTATAAATATGCTTCAATAGTTACTCTTAAAAAGCATGGCCAATATGGGAATATGAGACACTGGATCTGGTTGGTGGAGAAACTTGAAGCCACTTAAATTATATCATAATTACATTATGATATAAATTATATCATATATCATTTGTTAACCTACCTATTCTACTCCTAAGCAGAGTTGGTTCTTTCCTGAGAATATTGGTTACAGAAGAAAGCAATAAGCTAGAACAAATTTCACTATAATAGGAGATATCTTTTTATTTAACAAAATGCCATAATATAAATTAGAGAGATGAATTATTGGAAGATTTTATGCATTCTCAGTAGTAAAAGACATTAAAAATAAAATTCTTAAAGTAAGAATCCACAAACTGTAATTGAAGTCTTCTATGAGGGTTTTTTATTCTTTCTAATTCATCCATCTAAAAAGAAAATATATTTTATGTGCATTTATTCTAGAATAGTATGAGACAATTTTTTAAAAAACTTATTGTTCTTTTAGAGAAAATAGTCACATAATTCAAATGACAAATGTCTCACATTTATATAAAAAATTAATAGCAATAGCTTGAATCTCTAAATATTTTTAAACATTCAATTATAAACTTTATTTTTGCTCATATAGTTGCACATAAATGCATTTCTGTGAAGCAGAAATTGATAGAAATGATTATCTTCATGAAATTATATTCGACTACACACACAAAAAATCTTCTTTATTTAACTTGTTAAATATTTCCCAGTGCTCTGTCTTTAGAGTTCTGGTCTCCTAATTCCACGAATATTGTCTCCACATAATTTTTTCCAAATATAGTGTGAGCACTAGATGAAATTATTATTGTTTCAAGTCCCTGAGATTTTGGCACTGTTTGTTAAGGCAGTATGACTTGTTCTATTTTGATTGACGCAGAGCCCTAAAATTGTTTTAATTAGTTTATGAGAAAAAAATTCCCACAAGGGATTCATATCTTAGTACTATGCCTAACTATATTTGAAGCAATAATTTGATTCTATCAAGTTAACCAAAAGAATACTCATTTCATACTCTTTCAACAAATTTTGAGTGGCTACCATATGTCAGATACTATGTCAAGATCTGAGAGTAGAATAATTCATAATAATTACTATCTTATCTTGTTATTTGAGAACCCAATTTGAGGAATTAAAAATGAAATAATTCAGTTTAATGTATTAGCAAGATAAACTATGATCAAGATAAGCCAAGAGTGGTAAGGGAGAATACCTAGGCTCGTCTAGTGTAGTAGAATGTTTGTTTTCATTTTTAATATTAAAAGAGTAAGATGTCAAATTTTATACTTGAAAGATGAGAAGGAGCTATCCAAATTGAAGGTGTTTAAAGCAGTAAGAAAATATGACAAAGTCAGTAGTTTGTGCAAAATCTCTGGAGTCCAGAGAATGAATATCCTGTCTGTGGAGGCTAAGATGCTTAGTCTAACTAGAGTGGTACAGTGACAAGAAAAGCAGCTGGAGAGTTAAGAAAGATGATCATGAAGGGCCCTGTGCACTATAACAAGGCAAACCGATGCTTGAATTGAGTAGCCAAGTCAAGCAACTTATCTGACAGTCTGAGTGAATAAGCAGTGAGTGTGTGTGTTTCCCCAGAATTAATATGTGTTAAACATGAACCATTAATTTATTTCTCACCTATGATTTTCATGGAATAATTGTTATCCCAGGGAAAACCATGTATGTATTGTTCTCAAAGAACACTCAGAGTGTCATAGATGATGGAAGATGAGAAGAGTTATAATGTTAATAAGGTCAATTATGTCCAGAAGCAAATGAGCTATAGGAAGCCCACTCCTCGGTAAACTGGAAACTTACTGTTATCATTTGTGCCTCCAGTTTGTTTATTCTGTTCAGTTTCTCCAATTTAATGTCATCCTTTCCATTTATTTCTGATGCTTCTAAGTCTTCATGGCCTTCTACCTTAATTTTAGCAAAATCTGGTTTAAGGAAGTGATCAGTTTATTTACTGTAAAGAAGAAAGAATAATAACTTAAATAAGTTTGGTTTATGGTAACACAATATTCCTTTTGAAATATCTCTAAAGTTATTTAAAAGTTTATACTTCTGGATAGCTTTATTCTAGGGGAAGTGGTGATTCTTTGAGCAAACAATCTATGAATCTTCTGTCCTTGAAATCATTGGGATCTAAGGAAGTCACTGAATGTTAAATTTTTTTATACTTGAATCTAAGCTATTACATTTTAAATGTATCAAAGTGGAACCATGAGAAAAACAAAGCACCAATTAGTAGACTATTACAATAAATCAGATAAATAAGTGAACAAGAGAAGGGGATATGTGAATGTAAAGAAGTAATAAATTTAGGAGAAAATTTATTTAAAAATAAAGGTTCAACTTTTAATTTCTCATTCTCATGTAAGAACTTGAAAGTCACCACTGCATCTTAAGAATAAGTAAAAAACTGAAGAAACTGAAAATCCACAATTATTTTTAGATTTCTAAAAGAAGGTCACAGGAAAAATTGCTAATCTCCAAATTGAAGAGACAGGAAACCAAATACAGAGAATCACTACTTACCAGAGCAGAAAACTCTGCAGAAACCACAGCCAGGGAAAGAACACCTAAACCATAATTGACAGATTGTTGGAGGCTCAGTGTGGACATGTCTGAGAGATAAAAACTCCATGGGACCAGTCATAGGAGGACCCCCATACTTTGATAAGCTTTACCTACGGGAGCCCAGCCAGGTTCTCACAGTGAATATCAGAGAAAAATCCACTCACCTCCAACAGGGGGAGGTGAAAAGGGATGATTTTGAAAAATGTCAAAATACTGTTATTCTTAGCAAGGTTGTCCTCAGGAGAAACCATTTAACCAGAACCCAACCTTCTGGAAACTTATCAGAATCTAACTAAACTAGAGGAAAGAAAATAACCAACTTCAACCCATTCCCATCTTACTTAAAGGTGAAAGAGGAAGGACTGAGACACCCTTGTAAAGCTCATAGTCCAGAGGCACATGCTCACTAAACCGAGAACTAATTATAAGACTATAGAATGTTCTCCTCCCCTACTACACCTTACCACTACATTACTAAAAGTCTATTTACAGCAGTTCCTTTTACCCACTACAATTACAAGGAATATTGAGAGTCAAGAAATACAGTTTGAAGAGACAAAGTAAACATCAGAACCAGACTCAGATATGTCAAAATTATCATGCTGGGAATTTAAAACAACTATAATTAAGATGTTAAGGAGTCTAATAAATAAAGTATAAGCATGTAAAAACAGATGAGCAATGTAAGCAGAGAGAGAAAATTATTAAGAAATAATCAACAATAAGTGCTAAAAAAATAACGTCAACACTGTAACAGAAATTAAAAATGCCTTTGATAGATTTATTAATTGACTGGACACAGCTGAACAAAGAATTCTGAGCTTGAGGATATCTCAATAGGAAACTCTAAAAACTAAAAAGCATAGAGAAAAAAATGAATAAATGCGGAACAGAATATTCAAAAACTGTAGGATAAGTACAAAAGGTATAGCATATGTTCAGTGAGAATACCAAGAGAAGAAGAAAACAGAAAAAATATTTGAAACAATAATGACTGCAAATTTTCCCAAAGCAATATCTGACACCTAACCACAGATGCAGAAAGCTCAGAGAACATCAGGCAGGATAAATGCAAAAACAAAATACAACAAAGCATAACTATACCTAGGCATATTATATTCAAACTACAGAAAATCAAGGATAAAATATAGATCCTGAAAAAAAGCTAGAGGGAAAAAATTTACCTATGCAGGAGAGAAGATAAGAATTATATCTCTCCTTCTCAGACACCATGCACACTAGGAGAGTGGAGTGAAATATTTAGCATTGAGAGAAAAATTCCACCAACCTAGAATTTTGTACTCTAAGAAATTATCCTTCAAATTGAAAGAGAAGTAACAAAAAAGAGGGACATTGCATAATGACAAATGAGTCAATTCTCCAAGAAGACATAACAACCCTTAAGGCTTGTGTACCTAGCAAAAAAATAAGGCAGCAATTGATAGAATTGCAAGGATAAATAGATGAATCCAGTATCACAGAGACTTCAACACATCTCTATCAGAAATGGACAGATCCAGCAGGCAAAAAATAAGTAAGAACATAGTTAATCAACAATATTATCAATAAATTTGATATAACAGACATCTATAAACTACTTCATCCAACAACAACAGCATACACAGTCTTCTCAGGCTTGCATGGAACATTAACCAAGATAGACCACATTCCGGGCCGTAAAACACACCTGCACAAAAGTGTAGACATCACACAATATCTACTTTTAGACCACAATGGAATTAAACCAGGAATCAATGACGTAAAGATAGCTGTAAATTTCCCCAAATATTTGGAAATTAAACAGCATATTTTTAATAGCACAAATTTTAAAGTGACATTTAAAAATATTTAAACTTAATAAAAATAAAAACAACTTATCAAAATTTGTGGGATGCAATGACAGTAGTGCTTACAGGATAATTTATAGCATTGAATAAATATATTAGGAAAAAAAACACCTAAAATCAATCAGCCAAGCTTTCATCTTAGGACTCTAGAGAAAGAAGAGCAAAATATTTACAAAGTAAGTAGTAGAAAATAAATAACAAAAATTACAGTAGAAATCAATAAAATTGAAAACAGGAAATCAATAGAGAAAATCAATGACACTTAAAGCTAGTTCTTTAAAAATATCAATAAAATTAACAAGATTCTAGATAGGCTAATTAAAAAGAGAGAGTGTGAACACAAATTACTAATGTTAAAAATGAAAGCAGGGACGTTATCACAGATCCCATGGACATTAAAAGGAACAGTAGCTCTATGCTCGCAAATTTGATAACTTACATAAATTTGATAACCTAGACCGATTTACGGAAAGACACAAAAGAAGATATACAGATGACAAATAAACATATGAAAAGATGCTCCACATTATATGTCATCAGGGAAATGCAAATTAAAACAATGGTATATTACTACATGCTTATGAGAATGATCAAAATTCAAAACACTAATACCACAAAATGCTAGTGAGGATGTGGAGCAACATGAACTCTCATCTGTTCCTAGTGAGAATGAAGAATAGTATAGCTGTTTTGAAAGACATTTTGACAGTTTCTTACAAAATTAAATATACTCTTACCATATAATTCAACAGTTGTGCTCACTGGTATTATGCAAAGGAGTTCAAAACTTATGTCTACACAAAAACCCGCACATAGATGTTTAAAGCATCTTTTTTGTAATTGCCAAAATCTGAAAGCAACCACAATATCCTTCAGTGAGTGATTGAAATATAAACTGTGATACATCCAGACAATGAAATATTTATTATTCAGTGCTAATAAGATATGAGCTATCAAACCATAAAAACACATGGCAGAAATTTAAATACATATTGCTAAGTGAAAGAAGCCAATTTGAAAAGGCTGTCTATGATTCTAACTATTCGACGTTCTAGTAGAGGCAAACTATGGAGAGAGTAAAAAGATCAGCAGTTGCCAGGGGTTGGAGGGAGGAGAAATTTATATATGGAATACCAAAGATTTTTAGGACAGCAAAACAATTCTGTATGACACTATAATGGCAGATATATATCATTATATGTTTGTCTAAACTCATAGAATATACAATACAAAGAGTAAACCTTAATGTAAACTATGAATTTGGGTGATAATGACCTATCAATATGGGTTCATCAACTATAACAAATGTACCATTCTGGTGGGGAGGCTATGCATGTGTGGGAATTAGGGTATATGGGAAATCTCTGTAGCTTTTGCTCAATTTTGCTATATAAATAAACTACTCTAGAAAACAAAGTCTGTTTTAAAAAATGAATAGACTAGTGTTTGCACAGATGTAGGAATGAAGTGAAAGTGAGTGAAGAGGATGCCTTAGGTGACTGAGTCAAAATGATGCTATTCAGCACACAAAATGCAGTGTGAGCTACCGGTTTGCTAAAGTGGTGGTGGCACTGGTGTCATTGCTGTTGGTGATGTTGGTCTGTTTTGGCTTGGGACATGTTACTTGGTATGATTTCCTGGGAATGTACTATTGGAAAGGAAGCTCATTAAGGAGTGCTCATAAAATCAACATCTGTGGGGGAAGTGTAAGTAGCAGAAAGAGGCAGAGGGAGAAGCTGGGCTCTGGGTAATAAGATCTCAGCCAACCTCACAGGGAGCTCTGAAACTGATCTGGCCCTTCAAATTTGTCCCGACTTGAAGCACCAGTCATTGAATGCAGACTAGCCCCCTTTGAGATGTGTGACCTTGAGTGAGGTAGAAATTTTTGGCTGAGAGAAATTTCTGGAGAGAACTGGCAGCTGACAGTTATCAGGCAGGACATTCTAGCACGTAGGGAATAAGTCCTTCCATCCTGAAGGAGGGTGTGTATGGCTAGGCACAACATCTAAAACAGAATATCTATGGAAAATCCTAGTAAACATATCCTTTGGCCACCCACAGGATAAAAAGTTGTGCTGGAGATGTAATTATCACTGGTTACCAAAGTGAGTGCTATCAGAACATCTCTTTTTGGAACAGGATCAGGAAGAATATCATTTTTTTTTTTAAACAGCTAAATACAAGGCACTATTCTAACATTCTCTTAAGTGTTAGTTCATTAATTCGTGGCAAAAGGTAGATTTTATTATCTCTATTTTTAGAGAAGAAAACTAAAGTTCAGTGAGATCTGTTCAACTTTTCATTCTCTTATATTGTTTACTAAGACACTTTGATAGCTTAATCTTTAGAGGTAAGAAAAAATCTGAATTATGAGGTTCTGTTTAATGGGAGTGTTTGGAGGAAGTGTGCCTTTTGAAAAATGAGAAGTTTTGGGAGTCCTCTGAGCTTTTAAAGAAGAGTATATCAAGAGATAGAAGAAGAAATAAGGTCTCAAAAGAGGATAGAATGGTGAAAATAACGATTTCACTCACTTTATATTAGCGTAACTGCTTTAAAGGAGTCCTTTAAAGGGGTCTCAGCTCAAATAAAATAAAGCCAGTGATTATTCAGTAATGTCAGCTACCTTTTCCAGGCAAACACTATAGTAGATAGTAAAGCTTTTTCTATATTCTGCCAATGGTCCATTACTGCTTATAATGGGGAACATTTGGGTTTGCATTATTTTTTAAAGCTAAAAAAGAGGAAGAACAACCTGAATCTTGCTTATTTTGCATCTGACCCAAATTGAGTCAACACATAACACAATATAAATCCAATATCTTGACTGCTAACCTGCACTTACCTAAAAGAAATTTTCTTATTTACATATGTCAGCGCCGAGCTGATCGAGAAGGGAAGGTTTCGGTGGTGAGTTGCCCAATTGTAAGTATGCACAAGGGGCCGACATGAGAATTAAATGTCAGGCACCAACTTTATAGCGGGGAGTGTGCTTCTGTTGTGGGGAGTGCAGTTCTATTGCGGGGAACGGACTTCGGCTTCTGCTCTTCTTCTGCTCCCCTTTTTATGCTCCCCTTTTTTTCCCCAGGGGACCTCATGGCTCCACACGTATCAGAGTACAAGAGTGGAATTCAGTCACACACGCATGATACAATAAGCTGAATTATGTTACATATTTCAGGCACAGGTGCCCTACCTATTACGCTAATGTAACATTCTAAATCTGGGGTCTTATTCGAGCCATTAGACTAGATCACGGCCAAACTTGGGACCAGCTAGGCCTGGGACCCAAACTATAGCACATATTTTCAATGTTAAAATAAATACAATCCTGATTTCCTGGACCTGTTTGGGATTCATGATAACGTTTTATGAAGAAGTAGCTTTGGGGTACAGAGAGATAAAGCAAACCTGTGCTGGGCAGGTTTGCCTTGAATAGCATAGAACTGATGGAAATATGATGAGATATGAGACTAAAAAGGTATCTTGGAGCTATGTAGCAGAGAAATGAGAATGTCAAATCTCCAAAATCAATGAAGTCTTTTTAATAGTGCTTAAGAAAACATATTAAGCCATACTGTGGATACCGAATGGGAGAGGTGAGAATGTTAGGAGAGGAAACCTGTTATAATGGTTAAGATTTCATTATGGTTTGAACTCAGGCATTGAGTGTTTTATATTCATAAACCTCATAGTTTTTGTCATCCCAGGCCTAGATAGTTTCCCCCAAACTTCTAAAATATCTTCCATTTCTAAAATACAATAATGGTCTCTTTCTTGAATACTAATCATGACTTTTCAAATGCCTCTTATATGTTGCCTCAAAAATATCCTCTGTTATAACAAATTTAACAAAATGTTATTCTCATTGTTTCTATTTTAACTATTTCTTTGTTACCAAATCCTGTTCCTTTATTATCATCACAATTCAGAATAAAAATAACTTAGTATTCTACCATATTATAACCACACAGTAAATTAACTGATATCATTAACTTTCTTTTACAGATGAGCTAACTGAGGTTCAGAGAAATCGGGTATATGATAAATGAACGAAAAAGAGTGCAGGCAGGATTTGAGCCCAAGACTCTTTGACTCCAAAAATGTGCTTTTTCCACTGCACCAAAGTTTCATTCCATGTTCTTCTTTTCATCAAGAATCTATTACTTTTTCTTAGGTATTATTTCTTGTATTTAAACATTATTTAAAAATTACTTTCCCATATTTGATATCCTAATTCTTGTCTTTATTTTCTAATGTTTTAATTATTGTACTAGACTCCTGATTCAGTTCCCGGTTTTTATTTCCCTTTCTTCCAAGTTACTCAGCAAGACACTGATAGGTTTCTATTCTTAAAATACCACTTCTACTTGGCTAGGTCCTTACTCAAAAATATTTCTTGGCTCCTCCCAACCTATAAAATAAACTCTTTACCTTGGAATATATCCGTCACAATCTGTTTCAATCTATTTTTTCAAATGTTTCTCCCACTACTCTCAAATTCACACAGTCCTCAAGCCAAACTGAACTGTTTATGGTAACTCACACACTGTCTCAAACTCATCTGCCTCTGGTTCTCACACGTGCAGTTTCCTTCATCTGGAAATTATAAATGCTATCCTATATTCTTGTGATTTCTAATCTTCAGAAGAACTTTCTAAGTCTCTTATTTAAAAGAGAAAAAATCTTTAAATATTAAGTGTTAAGAAATTCATACAAGATGACACAACAACCAAGAGAGTAATGTGGCTTCCTGTTTTGTCTGAAAGCTTAGCTAAAATCATAACTTTTTCATATAACATTTCTTATATATAAAAGCAATAGATCTCTCCTTTGAATTTCTTAAATCTTGTTTACGTGTGTGTGTGTGTGTGTGTGTGTGTGTGTACAATTCATTTCACATTGACCATAAATCTTTTGAGCCACAGTTTTCTTTTCACATGCACTTGTATTTTTGCCCTAACTATATTTTATATTCTGCTAGTATGACCATAGTTCAGAATTTTATTAGAGATGTAAGTAGGGTTGAATAGGAAGTGATATCATTAAAGGATTGGCTAGGGAAAAGATGATTCAATGGAGACATGAGATTATTCTTTAGCTAGAACAATAAAGGGAAAAATGCACAGATATTGAAACATTAATTTCTCTTCCTGCTACTATCAAGCAGGCAGTAATGTCTCTCTGACCCATAGATGGTTAGAAAAAAGAAACTATAACAAAAAAGAGTGAAAATAGTGGAACATGAGTTAGTATCAGAAGAGTAATGTTTTTGTGACTGCCATCAGGCTTTCATATGTTTTGAGTAGTGTGGGGAAAAGGGCAAAATAGCCAGGTAGCATAAGTCATAGAAAGAAAGCCAAAGCTGGTACATATAGTAAAGTTCAGCCATGGCTGGGTGAAGACAGAATCCCGTAGCAGCATTCATAGCAAGAGTTTGCATGCAGTGAGTCGAAGGATTTTGCAGATGAAGATTATGCAAGAAATCTCAGTGTCCATATGCAGGATGAGCATTTAACATCTAAAAGCCACTAGCTTACTTGTAGCTATTTAAATTTAAATCCTAAATAATTAAAATTAAAGAAAATTTAAAATTCTTTTCTTAGTTGTATTTGCCACACTTCACATGTTCAGTGTGCATATAGAGCATTTTCATCATTGCAGAAGATTTTATTGCACAGTTCTGACTAAAATACAAGTAACATGTAGTCTTGCTTTTTTTTCAGATTTTTCTGTCTCCAAAGGCTATAACTTATCAATTAGTATGACTAATAAACCAAATATGTAAATAACTTAAATAAATTTCAATGAGTTTAATTAGTATTATAAAAGTGATTAGAATAAAATTTTATATTTTTCAGATAATGTCTAAATAGCTTTCGAGTTTGGGTAGTGTCTAAAGTAGTAGATGCAGAGTAGATGCAGTAACATTTGCAGTCAAACGGTCTACCCTCAATGCAGTGACATTTGAATTGGGCACTAATACATTTTTTGAGATGTGAAAGGGTATTGCATCAAAAAGAATAGCACAAGGTTAATGATGGCTGACAAAATGTGTGGGAAATAGTAAATGATTCACTTTGGCTAGGACTCAGAGTAAATATAGGAGAGAAATGTAAAATTCAGGAAGAACATGGATTGAGATCAACTAGTGTAGGCTTAAAGTTTGTTTTTAATTGAAACAAAGAACTTGTTAATAAGAGACATTGCCATTGTTCCTTGGGAAAATAAATGTTCCATCCCTGCGATGCCAGGTTGAATAAGAGTGTACGTGAAACAAAAGACAAAGTGAGATTTTTTAGGAGATTGTCCCAGTGATCAGGGACAGAGCGAACTATGTGCTATAGAACCTATATTAACACAAGAAGAAAGGGAGAATCAGAAAGGACTCAGATTTCAAGTGTGAGGAATGAAGAAAATTAGCTGCTGTTCAAGGAATAGGGAGGGTTCATAAGGAAATATGGTGAGTTCGGTCTCAAATATGTCCATTTCGAACAGCCACAAACTTAAGGTAGAGTCTAGGTGGAGGTAAACATTTGGAGCTTCATCCTGTGATAGCTGAAAGAAGAAATGAGATTTGCCTGGAGAAGGAGCATGGGATTTAGATGAAAGAATCTGGCTTTAGAAAAGAGTAACAGGTAAAGAATTCAGTGAAGAAAGACTAGGTGTAAAGGCACAAAAAGATAATAACCATAACATGAAAGCCCCTTGAGAGAGAGGCTTTAGAGGAATGAGTGGTTAGTAATCTCCAAATCTGAAAAGAATCCAAGGACAACCTCTAAGGGAAAAAAGATTTGGTGATTTTGAGAATGTGAATGACCGCTGAGACATCTTTGGTAGAGTTGAATAGATGGGGTTATATGACTAATATAAATGATAGGTAGGAGCTGATAACGAAGTAGGTACCTATTTCATTCTCTCTCTTTTCTTCTCACATCTTCAACACATACTCCCATTCTGGCTTCCTATTTCACTAAGAAAATAGAAACAATCAGAAAAAAAAATTTAAACCTTTCCACAATCACATGTAGTAGCTATGTGCTTCTATATCGATTTACCTTTCTTTCTGTTGTCACTATAGATGAACTGTGGTCTTCTAATAGAAAACAACCACCTATTTGTACACTACATCCCATTCCTACTCACCTACTTACTTATATATGACTTCAACAATGAAGTCTGTTCTCTATTCTGCATTAATATATTTTACCATTTTTCCTCACTGCTACATATTTCTCATCAGTATATACAAAAACATTCTCTTTTGATCATCTTCCCCTACCAGTTACCATACCAGTTCTCTACTTTCCTTTACAATCTTTATTTTTCCTCCTCACTATTGTTTTTCTCTTAATACTACCTTGAAATTAGTATTAATTTTTGTGCACCTCTAGATTCGGTCAAGAAAATACACTTTCTAGGGTCCCATAACTTAGAAATCCTTGCTCTAGCCCTTCAATGGCTGAGCTCCTCCCCCACAGAGCAAGGATTTCATGAGGCCAGGGGGAAGTACTCACCTGGAACCTATGCTCCTCTTCTAGATGATATTCCAGGAAACAAGATCCCATAATTTCCTACTAAAATCACTTAAACCCACTTCAGAGTCTGCACTAGCCTCTTCCTTGAGACTGGCCCCTCAAGAGTAGATCATACCAGTAGTAGTATACTTATTGCTAGTCAAGAAAGATTGCCCAAAAAGCAGCTGTTTGTAGGGGTTTTAACAGAGCTTAACCAGAGGTTGCCTGTGCAAGAGTTCTCTCATGGCAGAGCACAGAGTTAATAGTGGGAAGAGAAGAGGGGCAAGATTCTTATATTTTCATATTTCAGTATTGAAAGGAGTCAGAGTGTGCTAAATTTTAACATGTTTTTTCATACCATTATAAAGTTACTTTTTTTAAAGTAAGAGGTAAGAACATTTTTTAAAACAGTTTAACTTGATTTATAACATACATGTGTAGATGTGTAGTATATGTTCTTTGAATGATACCCTGGCCCTGAAAATGCTAGCTGTAGGTTTAACTGTTTTCAATGATTAAATCTCAATGTATATTTTTACTTGGCCAAGCAGTAGCATTTGACAGAGTTAATCACTTCCTCCTCTTAAGACCCTTTTTTACTCTTGACTTCTAATAGGACAATATATTCTCCAAATTCTTCTCCTTTCATATTAGCAACAACTTCTCAGATTTTTTTAAATGACCTTGGACACAGTCCCCTACTCTTGTTTATCTTTATATACCCCCTGATTATATTATCTACTTATGTAGCTTTAAATGTCATCATATACTGATGACTCCCAAATTATATTGTGGCCAGTATTCTGACCTCTAGACTCACAGATGTGTGGTCTGTTTGAACATTTAATTTAGTTTTTTAATAATCATTTCAAATATATGATATTCAAAACTGAGTCCTTGAACTTTCTCCTCCAAATCTGCTTGTTCCACAGTCTTTCCCATCTCAAGATATAGCAACTCCATTACTACAATTACTTAGGCTCTTCATTTTCTCTCAAATCCTGTATCTGTCAAACTCTGCATCTCTCAACCCCTGCATCTCTCAATTCCTGCTGGTTTTATCTGTAACATGTATCCAAAATCTGACCATTTGTTACCATGGTGATAATCTAACCTAACTCAAATTGTCTTTACCTGGATAATTGCAAAATTTTCCAATATGTTATCTAGAATTCTCCTGTTAGCATGTTGGTTATATCAACTTTCTCCACTGCTCAAAACCCTGCCATGTTTTCCAGTCTCTCACAGAGTAAAAGTCAGAGTCCTGAACTAGTCGAGGAGGACGTCAAGGACCTGAACAACCCATCCATTTGCCCATTAACTCTCTGCTTTCTTCTTCAACTACTGTCCCTGCACTCACTCTATTCCAGTTACCCTGGTTCCTTTACAGTTCTTCAATCACACTAGGCAAGTGCCTGCCTCATAGCATTTGCATGTACTATTCCCTTTGCTCAGATTTGTCTTTCTCTAGATGCCCGTGTTTTTCATTGATTTCTTTGATGTCTTTGCACAAATGTTACTAAAGTAAACATACTGCTGTACCTCTCAGAACTTTTTTCATGACTGAGACATTCATTTTCACAGCTACTGAGAGTGCTGGCAGCTGAGTTCCTCTCCACAAAAGGGATGCTTAACCAAAAGGAGTTGCCCTGCCTAAGGTTATAACTCTTTCCTGAGGGCAGCTTACATTCAGTGACTGGATAGCTTGGGAGTATAAGGGCTCATCTCCCTTCTCACTTACAACTTTGAAGAGTCATTCCTGCTATAAACTTCCCCTACAATCAGCTGAGGCCTCTTTTGCAATGGCATCATGGTTCCAACTTTCCTACTGCCAAGTCCTGCCTCCCTCATTCCTTATGGGTATATCTACCAAGGGTATTTCTCACTCCTTTTCTTCATGAAAATCTATCTCAGATTCTGTTTCCAGGAAACTTAATCCAAGAGAGCTGGTACCAGGAATGGTCCTAAGAAGCAGACTCTAAAATGGGGTATTGAAACTAGATTACCTACCCACCCTTAACCTCCAGCAAGTGAGGTAATTAAAACCCTATTATTGGTGGTAGGTATATTACTGATAGCCCCTGGCTTGTGGTAGCAGTTTAGTTTTTAAATTTTTCACTGGCAGTGACCTGAAATGGGATCGAGCAAGAGACAAATGTACAGGTGGTAAAAATCTCAATGTTTGAAATCGTTCAAAAAAGCAGAAATTATAAAGACTATAGTATTGATGGCTTTTGCTGGGAGCTGTCAATTTACCCCCAGACACACACACACACTAAAAAAAGACAATGGAAGGCCAAGGG
Source organism: Eidolon dupreanum (assembly GCA_028627145.1). NCBI lineage: Eukaryota > Metazoa > Chordata > Mammalia > Chiroptera > Pteropodidae > Eidolon > Eidolon dupreanum. Next base: position 35,593,427 of record CM053514.1, read on the forward strand.
TGATTAGCGCCAATTTAATGCAAAGTGCAAAAGCCAGAGGATCTTTTGAGCTTCATTAAAAAAAAAAAAAACCCTCTCATCTCCCACAGTGGAGATGAGGGTCAAAAAGCCATGATTAGGTGCAGGACTTAATTATAAGGATAAGAGAGTTCCACAGAAGATGGAAATGTCAACCTTAGCAAGACTACTACACCAATGTCAAGTTCTTCATTGAAAAAGAGTGGGACCCGGAGACAGAGTAGCAACGCTTGGGTTGATGCATCAAAAAATCGACTCCTTGGATTCCACTTAGACTATCTGGGTTGACAAAAGTGGTACAGTCTTCCCTTTTAAAGGCCAGCACTCACCCCTGCATGAAGCCAATGCACAGACCTTTGTATTATTAAATAATATTCAACCTGATAAATATCCATACCTACTGCTCCTGGAGACCTGGTCAATAACTATAATCTATTTATGACATAATCTGGGCAAGGATATTGCCCACATACCAAAAGAGCTACAGAAACTAATCAAAATGTACTTACAGGAGCTGGAAGAATATATATAATGATTGGAATCTAATAGTGCTAGATCAAAGGAATATGAAACATAAATTTGAACAAAGGAGAGGTATCATACAGAAACTCTTTCCTCTGATACAGGGTGCCAATCCCCTGGGTATGGCATTAACATGTTTTCTAGGATGGCTCATTGAAGCCTGGATATTGTTATTTCATGGCAAATGGTAGATGAAGGCAACAAATGGCTCAGAGAAGTTGGCATCTTAGACTGAGAAACCAATCAGACTTTAGGAAATGACCAAATAGCTTTCCATATATTAAAATAATTAGGAATGCACTACTGAGAGAGGATTTCAGCATTATTGAGACAGTTCTTCATAGGCAAGCATTGATGACCTAGACTTCCTCAAAGCAATGGGAATAATAAGATCAAAATAATAGAGACCAGGTGCCAACATTTAATTATGAGACCCAAAGTAGGTGTGATATTGTAATGATAGTCAAGGTCAGAGTGGCATCCAGAAGAGCCTGCTATGCAGAGAAGTCTAGAAGTAGTTAATAAAACAATGTTCTTAAAGCCAAAATAAATGAGCAGGCAATATGAGTATTGTTCACTTTAAACAAACAGAAAAGCCAGAAGTAATCATTAAGAGAATAATGTCAAAAATATTATGATCCCTTTTCCTATTTCTAAACCTGAGCTATTTCTCAGAGTAATAACTCAATTACTGAAAGTTCTTAATGAAGGAGAAATCTTCAAAACCATGACAAATATGTAGAGTGAAGATTCGCTAAAGTTATTCTACGAAATCTGAGTGGACTTTGGTACTTGGGGACCACCAGTAACATTATGGCCTTCATGTTAAATTTAGGGATATATGGGAGCCAGGTAAGAAATGGTATCCTTGGCTATGTCGAGATTACAGTGGATCCAGAGGATTCACAGACCCAGCCAGTAGTCATTTCTCAAGTCCCTGAATGTATGATTATATATGTTGAATATATGTTGGCTGAATCCTCATATCACTTTTTTGGCTTGTTCAGTAAGTGTTAACATAATGAACAATATCAAATGGAAGCTCTATATTACCCCCATCCAGTCCCCAGCTGTTATGATCCTTAAAAGAGATATACCAGTCCACTCTTTGTTCTTCATTTCATTGTGTATGTGTGTGTGTGTGTGTGTGTATGTGTATGTGTATGTGTATGTATGTATGTATATATATATATTTGACTATTTCAGCTTTGGAGCTCCCTGAGGATTGGCTGAGTGCTCTGGTATAACCTTATTGCAATCCGATTTCTCTCCCTGACAATATTGCTTCCTTCACTCATTTACATGGATTGTTCCAAAGGACATTTTACAATAAACTGTCTTCATGCATTTTTTATATTAAAGTCAGTTTCAGGGAACTTAATCTAAAACAATGACCTTTTTAATTCAGTCTTCCTGGACATATCATATAAAATTCTGATTTCTCATCCTTTCCACCACCTTATTACTCCTTATATCCATTTTTTGTTAAGATTTATTACCAGTTATAATTCTATATACTTCAATATTTATCATATTTATTGTCTAGTTTTCACACACTAGAATTTAAGTCCTATGAGGGAAGAATCTGACTTTTGTTTACTGCTGAATCTCTCATGCCTGGTATATAACAATTGTTGAATATATCAATTGTTGAATAAATGAATTCCTGCAATTCTACAGGTAATATTTCATACTCTCAATCATTTAGGAAGGAGAATAATGCTTTTTCAACATGGAGCAATGAGATGTCAGACATCATATATTTATTGATCACTCACTATTCACCAATTATTTTAATAAACAAGATTTTCTTCTATGTACTCTAAGTTTAGAGCCTGCAAACAGAAGATAACATCCAGAGTGCACAATCATTGGAAACCATCCTGCCTAGTCAATGAGGAAAGACAAATTTACTGGCAGAAGATTTCTCTTAGGAACTTGGAAGGTAAAGAATCACACAATGGGTGGTAGTAGATGTGAAGCATAATGGAGAATATACTTCTCTGGTTCTTTCTTAACAAATGGGTACTTTGGAAAAAGTCAGCTATGGAAGAGCAAGATATTACTAGTGAGGAAAAAAGCACGAGCAAAAGCTAAGCTGGGACACCTAATTAGGAAAGGGATGAAAGCTCAGCCAAAATTACAAATGTGTTATGAGAAATAATGGGAAATATATTTGCATTGTTGGGTTGTGTGAACTAGATTATTGAGTGTTTAGCAGCAGGACTAAGACAGCAGTAAGAAATAAGTTCTTTGTTTTTTCAACAAGAAAAGTGTAATAATAAAGTTTGGGTTTTAGAGAATTTAACCTGGCACATACAGGTTAGACTGGGATAGTCAGTGACTAGAATCAGGAAACCTACGTAAGAGGTAGTTGCAATAATCAGGACTAAAATTATTAAGAATAAGAGTAAGGAAATATGTAGTAGAAATGTTGTATTAAAGAGACATATTTTAAAAATTTCTAAAGACAGAATTTGGGACAGGAAAAGGTCCCTTTGGAAATAATTATGATTCTCATCGTTTTTGGCATTTAGGCTTGTAACATTTTATTTCCCGTATCATTATACATAGTCATACCCTAATCCAACAAGAAGAGTATGTAGACTAAGTAAAGGCAGAATTCAACTCCAGTAAATAAAAACACATATTTGTATGACCTCTTAGAACAAAAGAGCTGCTTAATGTTGTCATTGTAAACTTATTGCACCATCTGAATGTGCTAATTTGAAATGGCAAGTTTTGTTTGCCTTATTCCCTTAAGATCAAAAGACTTCTCTCAGGAAGTCCCCAAAGACATGAACTATCTGGAGGAAATACCATGCTCAGAGCTCCCAGAAGTGCACATTTGAGTACCATTAGCAAAGGAAAGAGGGTTTGCCTCAAATTTCATGGGAATATACAAGGATAAAGGTCTTACTAAGGCAGCCAGGACTAAAACCACCCAGGGACCCAGTGCCTGGAGTCAACAACTCTTATAAGATATGAAAACAAAATAAAGGATAATACAGATAGCAGTCTGTATTGACAATTTCCAGAGGGAAATTCAGCCATTGGAGCTACTTATTATAGTCAGCCACATGTCACATACTCAAAGGAAATACAATTTGATGACTGTAGAACCCCACTAATACTGGCAAAAGAGACATCTCCAAAAACATAGATTGAAATCTCAATATTAAAAGCAGGTGGGAAAAAATTACTTGTTCTCTCAAGCTAGTTATTGAATTATAAATTTACAATAGTGATTACCCAAACTTTTTAAAGGCTAATATCCCTCTCTGAAAATTCCACAGATACCCTGTGGAATAGCAAGAGGAAAAATTACTCACATCGCGGAAGCTTATATATTTCTGTGACCTTTATTGTTGAGGGCTCATTCTCTTTATTTTACCTTAAGTCAATTTTTCTTTCTTGCACAGTCTAATGATAAAAACAATATTCCCAATCAGGCTAACACTGTGATACCAAAAATAAACAAATAAATACACATACACAAACAAACAAAAACAAGGTTTTTAGAAGTCATTCTCAATGATCATTTTAAAAGACCATAACACTGCAACACAATGTCTTCTGTTTTCTGTGTGTGTGGATGTGTTGTGAATGCTAGTGTGTATGTGTGTGTGTGTGTGTGTACATGGCAATATATAGTACTCTCACATGATAGTATCATGGATTGTTTCCTGTTTTTAAGAAAAAAACAAAATTTATGGCCACATTTTTCCTTGAATAAAAAGCATCTAATTTTCCTGTTGTCATTTTTTATCAATTTTCTCTCAATATTGAACAAGGTTTAACAATAGAAATAAAAAAGTGTACTGGTGTTATTTTTAAGGCTGAGAAAAAAAGTGTAAATGTTCAGCTGACAGTGGTAATTATGTATATCGACATTATTGTGTATATCGACATTGGGTTTTTCATTGATTTTTTTTATTCACTCTAAAATTTCTAGGGTATTTATTTTGGTTCATATATATAATGGAATATTATTCAGCCATTAAAAATTGAAATCTTACCAATGCAACAACATGGATGGACTTAGAGATTATTATGCTGAGTGAAAAATAAATCCCATATGATTTCACTCACATATGGAAACTAAGGAACAAAAAAAAACAAACAAATCAAAAATGACAATCTGGTGATGGACAGAGGGGAGGGGAATAGTAGTCAATAGATGGTCATGGGCAGGGGGAGCACAGCATAGGGAATGCTGTTAGCATTAATGTATTGTCTATATAGAGAGCCAGATGAGAAAAAGAACAATTAGGGGGACCATTTTATAAACTATATAAATGTCTAACCAATGTACTGTATACTTAAAAATAATAAAGTAAAATTCAAAAAATATAAGCATAGACAACTATGACACCGAACCTTGGAAAGAAACTCTAACCATCTGGTCTCCTCAGCATAGCACAAAAAGAAAAAAGGATTTTAGGCCTCTATCAATTCATTAGCAAGAAATAATTTTTAACATTTCCTGTGGCTAGCATGTTCCAAATACTGTGGAGGACATACAAACTGATAAGATATATTCCCCACTCTAGTAGCATTTATTATTTTATTTTCATTATTTTTTTGGTCCAGACAGCTATAATCCTAAGTGAAGGAACGTGATTAATAACTCCAGCTCATTAGTGAAGCTGTGCCCCAAGAACCTAGAGGAGAGAGTTGCAAAAGAAACCTTCTCTTCTCTCTGCTGCTCCCCAACCTCCTTCCCCTACATATAGATACATCTTGAATTTTATGTCAAGATTTTTTTAGTCACTGATGAAAAATATCACATTATCATCTCATAAAGTTGATGACTAAAACTTCTAGCTTATACAGAAAAGTGGAAGTTTATAATCTTATACAGCACAGAAAATGTACACTTCTAAAAGAGTTAGTCAGTTCTGGTCAGTAACGCACTTAGAAGCTCTTCATAAAACATGTACATTTTCAAAGCCAGCGAACGTCCCTACCAAAAAGCTATGGGGTATATTTACTCAAATACAAATTATAAAAGTATTCAATCAGTTCGCAATTGCTATGGAATGTACAAGAATCTTGTACATTCAAGGTACTACGTATTTTAATTTTGATACAAAAACAATAAGCAAAAAGTTTATTTTAATGTTTGTGTTTTTTTTGTGCTGCTGTCAGATTGACTCTACTCATGGATGAGTATAAATAAACCAGGCGGTGCAAATTTTGTTCCTTTGGAAGTAGGTCCTTTGCATTGTAAAAACAATACCACATGATTTGCACCAACTCCTGTATTCCTACCTTTCCACATCTTTAGATTATCATAACATGACTTTAGAAGAATGAAATCCAGATCATGCTTCTATATCTGCAGCTTAATATTTTATGTGAAAAAGTAAACAAAGCAGGAATATGTATTTAATTTGGCAGCCTATTTCCTTCTTGTATGAATATGCAAAAACCCACCTGTTCAAACTTTCACATGATCCCACAAGAAGAGCAGCACTGACATATTGATTGACTGACTATATTCTAGCATTTCCTGGTTAGGTACATTCACAGATCCCAAAATGTACATTGAAAGATTTGCCTGCTGCCACAGGTAGCCAGCTCTGTTTAAAAGGGAAATGTTGATTGACTACCTAACAAGTTCTTTATGCTTCAAATAATAAAAACTTGTACAACATAATCTCTGTCCCCAAACTTGGAGATCTTCTAGAAATCATGAAATCTATTGTGGTAGTTAAAAGGCATTGAACATATTTGGATGTATTTACTATTCTTACTTTTGATGAAGAAGTAAATTACCTACTGTTTTTATTCCCCCGATATCAAATCAATAAAAGTCTTTCCAGTACAACAGCTTTTGCTTAATGGCCTCCAATAGTTAACGTATTACCACAGTTTAGTGTCTATACCAAGTGGATCCTCAATTAATGTTTGTAATTGACTCTCTCATGAGCAGTAAAAGCTCAGTTCATAGAAATGGATTCTATGAGACTAAAATCAATAATTTAGGAGCACCGTGTGTTGAATTCAATACATATAAACATAAGAAGTACATCTGTTTCTGTTTTTTTTTTAAAGTTGTTTTCTAGTTAACTGACAGATACAGAGATTCTCAATAATTTTAAGTAATAAAATCTGAACATAGTGAGACTACAAATTTGGATAATTCAATACAAATATTTTGATAGCAATAGTAGAGGGATAATGAAGAATTTAAGGACTCAAATATCTGAAAATAAGATACAACTTGTTCTTTAGTTATAATAACTTAAAATCACAGTAATAAAAGTTGTCTATTAGTGTGAAACATTCCATTTGAACTGCTCAACTGCTCATTGCAGATTATCTTAAGTGTATAGATTTTGACAACTTCTATATTATTGTTGCTATTCTTTAAGGAAAATGAGCAGGCTTTGGAAGATGTGCCAGAAGTGATCATTTAATTTGATCAGGTGACACCCTTTGATCAGGTGATGGCTCAGAAAACATCTTCTTTAGTCAAAACATCTGCTTTAGTCAAAGCAGAATCTTAGGGAAGGTATGAGCAGTTGGGTACTACAGCAGAACACTGCTCTCGCATCTTATGTTGAAACCAGAGCTGTGCTCTATATCTGAAAAAGTTTGAGCAAATAAACCGATGAGTATCTAACCAACCACACAAGATGGGAAGCGGAATTAGTTCAGAGAGCAAGGAGTCAGCCAAAAGATCAAAAGAACTGGAGAAAAAGCTTCAGGAAGATGCTGAGCGAGATGCGAGAACTGTAAAGTTGCTGTTATTAGGTAATATTGTGTTGGGTTTTTTTTTGCTTTCAAAATCCTGATGTTTTCTTCAATTGTGGTATATTTACCCTCTTGGACTTCAATTTTAAGTGTCTAATTATATGGAATATTTATTATAAAAATGTGTTTGGAAAGTTAGATTTTATGTATGCTTTATAAATATTTAATAATTTTCTATTAAGCATTTTGTTATTTTTTTTGTTAATCAGAGAGACAAATATTTATTAGATGACTCAATTTCTCTGTCAATAATACAATTTACTATTAAGAAAAAACTCACATACATTTGTTGCACCCTAATTATTTCTCGAATAATTTTTTATTATTTAATTTAATTATGTTATATTTAATAACATAACCCTTTAATTATGTTATATTTATGTTATTTTGTTTGAATAGAAATATTTTGTTGATTGATATCCAAGTTAATGTTATTTAATTACTTGTGCTGTTAAAACCAATTAGTCTCAAGTTATTTAAAGAGTAATGACAATGTACTTTAAATTATACTAATAATATTATTCAGGATTCTGAATACTACCTATAATATTATCTATATACTTGAAAAATATTCTAAGTTCTTTTAAGGTATTTATGTATTGATTCAGGAGAAGAAATATGTCTCTTCTATCTTTTCATTTCCTCAAAACTCAGCACAATGTATTTCTACAACTATACATTCAATACATTTTCAATGAATTGAAAGATTGATGATAATCTATACACCACTCATTTTACTATATATAAAAAAAATTCACATGTAGTGGTCACTGAAAGAGGATTGTAAAATAAAAATAAAGACCTATATAAAGAATACAAATCAAGAGCTTTAATTTAATCAAGATTGTGTGTTTCTCTTATTCTTAATTATGTATAAAAAGACTTCATTTTATAATTGTAAAATTTTACATAACAAAATGTCCTCATTTTTTAGTGTTTAATTTGCTTCCAATGGCAAGAGTGTTTCAGAAGCCAACTGTGAGGTTACCAACACTTTCTTCTCAAAGGAAAGAACATGTTTTCTCCCTTCATGCATAAGTTTGGTGACTTTTCACTTGCCCACAGCACTCAAAAGTATCCACCTAGAGGTTGGTAACTTAAAAAGAGTTGGGATGAACTCTTATAAAATCAGTAAATATACTTTCCTTAAAACTCCAGAGTATTCTATGATGCTTTGATCAAGAATGAAAGTAATATGGAAAAAGCAAATAAAAGGTGAAAGGGAAAGCCAACTATTCCTACAAAAGCATTCTGTGTCCCTCTTGCAGTAAGAACAATGTTGTAAGAGTTTTTATAAAATACATTAAAAATCCTTATGTTTGAATAAAATTTCAAAAGAATAGACATATTTTCAATATACCAATTATTTTTAGATTAAAGTATTGGGTTAGGTCAGAAGAAATGGTAACTTTTGGTACCAGAAATAAAAAAGAATAATTCGTCATACTATTAGATCTTTGTCTTTCCCAAGACAATCGGAATTTCATTAATTAAGTTGCATTGGAACCACACAGTATGCTGGATTTATTTGTTCCAACAATATGTGCGCTGAAATTCTCAGTCACATCCTATTTACACAAAATGAATCAAATTCTCTTAACCTTTTCCTATTTTAATGATATTCCAAACACCTGACTAAGTTTTTCCTTCTGGACTCTATTTGAATTCTATATGATGATTAAATTGTCAGAGTTCAAAATGACAAAATTTTGTAACATCTCTGCTTTAATTCTCATATTTTTAATTGAATTCAAATTCTCTAAACTGTAATCTTTACTCAATTTAGCTTCTTTAAGACATCATAAAAGTGTTCAGTGAAACTAACCTAAACCTTCTCACCCTCTCACCCTCAAATCCTTTCACTAATAAAATCTATTTAATTTATCCCATCATTTAAACAATGATTCTCATTCATCAATGTGGCCTGAACAAGAAGTTTTAAGTTTATCAATGAGTATATGTCATGTGGGACTAACCAGTTAAAAGTTCTTTGTAATCAGATCCGGAGTCTAACTCTATTTTTGATTTAAAAAAATAAAAATAAAAATCTAAAAGACATTTTGACAGAATTTATTCTTTATGTTGATTCTCTTGTTATTCAACAAATTTCTTGGTGCTTAAACACATAGCACAACTTTCCAAATTTAACATGTACTGTAAAGTAGATGTGCCATTTGGTATTATTGGACACAAGATCTCACTGAATCTGAAAAGCTAGCAAAGTGCTACTTTAAAAATAAAGGATTACCTTGCAGACAGATTCCTTTTTTATTATACCTTTCAGACATTTAATAAAATTGAAGAGACCAAATCTGTTTCTTTAGTAAAAAGCAGGTTTCTAGGAAACACTGGAGATGACCCATATATTACTGGCTCATTTGATAACTGCTATTAAAGACAATGTCACATGCTTTAAAAGAATTAGTCCATAAAAATATGCTAGAAAGAGTACATTTTAATAAAAAAACAAATTCTAATAAATCAAATGTTCTCTTTTGTAGACTTCTAAGTTAGTTTTTTTTGTCTTGATTTACAAATGTTTGATTACACTTTAATTCTATTTAAAAAAAATACCTATCATTTAATTGTAGAATCAATGGGGATCATGTTTTCATTTTTCCTATATCTCCTCTCTTTATTATTTTAAATTTCAGTTAAAATCGATTTATTTGACCACATTACTTTCTTTTGTACTTTCTTAAATTTCTATCATGTGAGCTGGTTAGATTCAGAGCTCCATGGGAAGTACAGGGGAAAAATTGGCTTTCTTTTCTTTCATATTGAAACACAACCATGTTCAGTGTACAATTCTCAGTTATGATACTGTAATTAGCTGTTAACCAGTGATTTCCAACATTATCATGGACTGTCTATCATTAGTGTTCTTTTACTTCAGCTCTAAAACTTTTTATTCTTTATTTTTCTATGAGCTATATTGTAAACATTACACTATATATATATTTTTTAAATGGTGAAATCTGAGTTGCATTGTTTTAAAATATTACTCCAATTACCTGACTCTTAGAAACATAAGTGTGGGTGGAGTCTGAATATGAAAAAGAATCTTCTTTAAATGTGATTATATTTACTGAGGTAATCAATATTTTCAAATTCTGAATTGTCCCACTCATTCAACAAATGTATATGTTGGAAGGTGTGTCATTTTTAGTACGACAGTGAAAGTATTACACTGATTCTGATACTATCTAATTATTGCCAAATAATTGTTAACATAAAGCTTGCTTAGCAGAATTAGCAAAATAGTTTTATCACCTGATAGAGTGGAGAGAGTACAATTTAAAACTAGTAAAGTAAAATGTGTTTTTAAGCTATTTGAAGTAAAACTTGATTTGTTAATATTTTCATCAAGTATTATACTTTTTTCAGTTCTTCTATGAGTGACCTTGGACTAGCCACACTATCTCAGAGAAATGATGGGTATCAAAGTATTTTGTAAACTTTAAAAATCCAGACAAATGTGGTTTATTTTTATTGTGTAATAGAGTTCCCAGACTAAAATAAATTGGTTGTTAATAAATGTATACAATTTTTCTTTTTTTAATCTTCCTCTTATGTATACTTAAGAGAAAAGAGCATAGAAGACTTAGGTTAAATTAAAGTTCTTATTTTTATTTTTTTTTAAATAAGTCTTTATATTTATTTTTTAAAAGTGCGATATGAGTGTGAGAGGATGCCAGGAACTGCAGGTATTCCTGAGTCACTAGCTATATTATAAATTCATCAAGAGTAAGTCTATTTTTTCATTTCCATTACACCAGTAGAGTCAATGCCTGTCTATGGATGTGAGCAGATAAACAGATCCTCTGGAATAATTGTATTAAGATTAACAAATAAATTTATCTCTGATCACCAGTGATAAGAGAAAGCTTGTGAACATGTAGAAAATATTTCTAAAATAATGTTTTAAATTTTTTTGTTTCGTTTTATGTATCCAAATTCAAACCATTGTTTTCTTTCTTTAAAAAAATTTTTATTTTTAAATATTATAAAATATTTCATGTTTTTATGTTTCTAAAGATACAATCTTGCAGACGCGTAAATATTTTTAATGCAAATGTTTAAAATTGCTTTTTAGTAAAGTGGAGAGAAAGTATGCAGAAAAGCTCTATGAGGAGTTTCAAATTCTCTCCAGAGCGCAATGAACTGTTCGCAACATAACAATTTGAAGCTTCCAGAGGCAAAGCCAAATATTTACAACTTTCATTATTATAATGAATGGCAGATGGTAACATCTAATAGCTTGCTATAATGTCTCTTCTATTCCAACAGGCAAAAAGCACTGAGACAAATGTTTGTTTTAGATTAATTTACCTCAAATAATCAGGACATTTAAACAAAGACTCACAAGTCTCTTACATAAAATATGCAAACTATTTATTAAGGTATTCCATATTTAGCCAAATGGTATTTGTTAATGAGATTAAATATCCTTTCTTCCTGAGAACGGCCTTTGTTAACTACGATTTAACAGAACCTCTCTAGTAATATTATATAACCTTTATATATTCACTTTTTCATTCAAAGTTTGAATTATTCATTCAAAAACAGTACTGTACATTTAAAAACACTTATATAAGCAAAATGAACAATTAACAAAAATTTATTTACCCCTCCATATTGTTAGAAAAGATGGTTGGTAGTGAAACATTTGATTGTATAAAGACCCCATGGTTTATGTAAAACAAAATATGGCTGCAGTTAAGATTTTAGACTCAAATTCAGAATCCATCTCCTTATTTAAGTTTTCTTTAAATATTGATATGTAAATTGTGAATCAATGTAGAATTTGAACCTAGAGAAGAAGCAGGATTCAAGGTGAAACTGAGGGTGAGAGTCATCAAAGTATGAAAATACCATTCTATTTATTAAACCCCAATGCTAATAAAGTGAAAGTCATGGGTTTAATTCCTGCCTCTATATTTTACAGTCAAATAGAATAAATTTGCCACTTAGAATTCTCTTTTAAGATATCTGGAAATGTTACTCTCTGATCATTATTTAATATTCTATTATCTCTCCTGCTTGTCCACATTTCATGGATCAGTTCTTCAATTTCCCATACTTCAGTCAGAGTCAGCTGTTTTATCTGTTTCTCCTAAAATTCTGAAATACTCTGTCTCCTTAATTTGCATTCATACCCTCAACCCTGCATAATCTCTCAAGGTTCTTCATTTACCATTATTCTAACACACTATCCCAATGGATTTTTTTCAAAGTGATGTTATTTAACATCTTTTCAGCCCTTAGTGCTGACCTAATCCCCATCCCCATGTAAACTCCTAATTTCCTTCATTCTTAGGAGTTGTAGAATAAAATGATATATCATCTTCAGTTTCCTAGCTGATGAAGTTTTGTTTTTAACTTTAGCTGGGCCAATAATTATTTTACTTATTCCTAGCTTTCTACTAAAATATTCCAAATAGCTGGTGTGTCTGCATTCCTAACATCACTTCCATCAAGAATCTTCTCCCCTCCACCTTAGCCTAAATGACTATCCATGTACTAGACAGTGATCAATCATCTCCACATTTCGCTGAACACACATTTATTCTCTTCTACTTCAACTAATTATTTGAAAGTGGTGGTATTACACTTATTCTCAAGGCTAATTTCAGCTTTTGTCTTATTTTTGATCACCTTCAATATCTTGTGAATTTTGCTTTATGAATTATTATGTCTTCTTTCCATTTTCAAAATTCTTCTCTACTGGGTCTTTTCTCTTTGCATTAGCCTAAAAATCTTGAACTCCATAACCCCCTCGAACTCACCTTATATAGGTATATTTTAAAATGATTTTAGATTGAAATACTTCTCAAAGAAGTCCATGTTCACTGCTTCTATTTTCTCTACATTCTCTTTAGTTAATTGTAATCTAACTTTTATGCCCTCCTCCCTACTAAAGAAAATTCTCTCTCACAGAGCCCTGAAAATCCCAATTCACAAAATTCAGACTTCAATTGTTTTGAATCTCTTTTCGTTCTTAACTCCCAAAACACGGTACTTTCTTTTTTTCTCCATTTATAAGTGGTTCTATTCAACAAGGTTTGACCTTGGACCTTCATATTTTTCAGTTCATACTCTCTCGGGGATCTGATATCAGGGCTTACCAATCACTTCTAGAGGAATGACTCTAACATTCTTTCTTTTGCCCAATTCTTGATCTATATTTGCAAATTTCTGTTATTTATCAATGACCCGATTATATTTTGGAAGACTTCAAAATAATTTTCCAAGTTTCTCCTGCTGCCTATTCACCTCTAAACTTTATGTTTTGGTGAGGTCCCCCTTTATATTTTTTCCATTATATCAACTCAATATTTAAATTTTCTTTAGCTCCTTTCTTTGTGCTCTTTTGTCACAAAGTTTAGTTTTATCTCTATCTTTGATAGAATGGATCTTATATTTCTCTTTTTTCCACTTCTGTTGTTTTTGATCTTCAAGAAAACTATGAAATAAATATTATTATTTTCATCATTTAGAGTAGAAAATTAGAACTCAGGAAGGTAGTTTAATTTCTAAGATCACAAATTAGTTTACAGGAGAACAAAGCCTTTTATTTTTATCTGTGTCAATGTTAAATTTGTATCTGCATTATAAGTACTATGAAAACAGAGACCATGTCTGCTTTTGCTCTTCACTGAATTCCTACTTAATACAGCATGTTTAGCACAGGAAAGCTGCACACAGAAGGCATGAAAGGATGACAGAATTGGAATCTAAACTATTTCTGTAAGTTTTTCATAGTGATTAAAGCATAAACATATATTTGGCGTGTAGTATAGAGCTAGAAAAGAGCCATATATGTCATGTCATAAGGACTTTGTTTTTTAAGTTAATAGGAAGACATTGGTAGGTTTGAAGAACAAGTGAGAAGGATAATACTCAGATTTTTTTAAATCAAAGATCATCCTGGCTACACTATGAGATAAAGATTTTATGATCATTGAGATAGCTAGGCCAATTAGAAAATTGTTACTACTATGCAAATACTTGATGAGATTGTAAATTAAGGCAGAAATTACAAATTTAGAAGTAAGATTTGAGGGACATTTAGAGAGAAAAATCAGCAGAACTTGGTGGCTGACTGCACGTGAGTATTAAGTGAGAGGAACAGAATCGAGTATAGTTATTGTTTTATTAAAAGCTTAGGTTAGTAAAAAAATAAAAGAAGTAATAATTTTAGACATTCAAGCTTGTGATGCTTGTAGCACAACCAAGTAGAGATAGCTATTAAATAGATACATTTATGGGTCTGGAAATTAGGAGGATAACTTGAGTAAGAGCTATAGATTTGACACATTCAGTCCTCTGTTTTCCCTCTTCCAGATAGCCAGTGTGTATAAGCTAACTGTGTAATTAATCAAGGCCTTTTTTAGGATTTATCAATTTGTACAAAAATGTGTGTGCATAACCACTCCCACAATTAATGAACACATAAAATATTTAGCTACCATCTATCTATCATCTATGTTTCTATCTAAAATAGCCCTGTGGTAGGAAAAATCACAGAACTTTATATTTTAGTTTCTTCTTTTTGTAGACTAAAAGATTTATTAATATAATAAGAAAGATGACACATTCATTAAAATATTTCAAAATCCAAGAAGGCTTATATAATATTTTAAATATTATTAGATATTTTTAAGACAAGTATAAAATTGCAAGTATTCAAATAAAATTTCATTAAAAAGAAAAGATAGTACATAGCCACAACATTCTTTCTCACAAATGAAGCATGCTTAGTTTGGCTGTTGTATTTTACAGATTCACGATGCTTATTATTACTATATCATAGAAATAGGTACACAGGCATACTAATAATCATAGAAATATATTTGATACCATAAACTTACTGATATGATGATATGTTAAAATATTTATGTTGAACCTAATCATCAGACAAATACAAAATATTGGACATTATATAATAAATAGTCCTAAACTTTAGAAAAATGCTGATGTCTTAAAAACAAAATAACCATCACAACAACAATATGATAAGGGAAATATTCTAAATTTTAAAAATTTAAATAGCACAATAACCAAAGTAAATGTGAAAACATTAATTAGATCTTGGATCTAAGAATTATAAAATGTACAAAAAACGTATTTTGGAACAATCGGATAAATTTGAATATAGAGTGTATATTAGATAACGTTTTGGATTAATATAAATTTTTTTAAGCATGAACATAGTATTGTGGTTTTGTAGAAAAATCGCCTTAATAGAAGATGAATTCTAAAGTATTTATGTGTGAAGTGTCTGATTGCTTTCAAAACAAAGCAGCTAAAAATATATGTGCATGTATAAATGTGTATATATATATATGTATATATAACACATATACATATAAATGAAAGAAGGCAAGCGTCATAAAGCATTAACAATTGGTAATGGCAAAGGGTATAAAATACAGTTTTCTAATGTATTTTCTCAATCTTTTAAGATTATTAAAATAAAATTCTAACATTATTAAAATAAAAATGGGGGAAATAAGTGTACATTGGGATATTATTTATTTTCTGGCAAAGAAAATAATTTTATATGCAAATGCATAATATTGCTTTGCAAGTGATTTCTATCAAATATTTCATGAACAGAGTATTTAAAAGTTACATAATTTTTTTAAAGAAAATCCTTATTAAGTTATTATTTGATAACCTTGACAAAGATAATGATAGGTTTATCTTTTTTACAAACATAAATAAAAAATATAGTAAAAAATTAGAAAACTGATTCCAGCAATGTAGAATGTCAATGTAAGAAATGTCCAAACCTGTAGAGAATTTTTATGAGTTAGTCTGAGCCAAAATTGATAACAATTGCTAGAAAGCAAGATCTCTAAGGCTCTGGAGAATGACAGATTTGAAGTTTCTTTTATGCATTTGAAATTAAGGAGGGAAGGTCAGAAAGATTACAGAGAGGTGGGAGAAAGAAGGTGAGGATTGAATTACAAGGTAGTTAAAATCTTTTGTGCTCTTGTGAGGGTGATAAGCTTATTTCAAAGTTATGTTAACCTACATGCACAAAAACAATGCACAGGGATTTCTTAAGGCAAAAATAAACTTTTTACTAAGAAAGTTATATACCTGGAGCATGACTATCCACCACGACCTGCCCATTTAGGAATTTATTATCAGAGCACCTTATGAGGTTACTTCTAGTAGAACTCCTTTTTCTTACACACGCACACACAAAAAAATAGCAGGTGTGGGGTGATTTGTCCCAAGATTGCATGTTTGAAATGTTATTAGAACATTAGTTAATATTATCTGCCACACTACCAAATTAAAGGAGAAAAATCATTATTACTGGAGATATGCACATGCATGTGCACACGCATACATACACACGATAAACTTTTTCATCCATTCCTAATAAAAACTCTTATCAAACTGGATATAAAAGGCAATTTCCTTAACCAGACAAACAATACGTACAAAAGCCTTCAGTAATTGTCATACTTATAGGAGAACATTTAGCATTGTTGACTAAAGATAGGGAACAAGGACTTGAGAAGGGAGTGACGTAGTTTCCTGGCCTTCACCTTTTTCTCTTCAATGCTTTTGTCAGAGATTTGGGTGAAGGCAAATAAGGCAGCATTTCACATTTGACTAAGATTCAGAGTTCAGAAGGAATTAGGGTCAAATAAAGTCAAAATTCCAAGTGATCTCAACTAGTAGAAATGCTTGGCCCAATTGGGAAAGATGGAATTTAATAGATATCTTTAATTAGGGTTCAAAATCAAGTACACATATGTAGCATGTGGGAGAATCTGTTTGCTGAGAGGTGATGTGAAAAAGAAAATAGAAAATTTTAATTACTACAAACTCAAGATAGGTAAAGAATGTGATAAAACTACAAAGAAAACAAAACAAAACAAAACAAAAAAAGGCAACATTATCATGGCCCCTCTAAGAAAAGTGTTCTATTTGAAACTGGTACCAGGAATAAGGGAGACATAGGTTGCATCCCTATTCTACATCAGAATATCAATGCTGTTGCCAAATCTCCTGATAGCTACAGCAAAATTTTCAGTATCAGTGTTTCAGAAGGACATTGGCTCTTGCACAGAATTGGTTCAGAGGATAAGGTGTCTAAAAGTCATGTTCCAAAAGAAAAGATTAAAGGAATTGAACATTTTATACTTGAAACATCTCTTGAAAAAGAGCACGCTTCAAATAAGGAAATGTTGAGAGCTCACTATGTGTTAGAGCAGGGATCCCAATCCCTGGGCTGCAGACCAATAGTAGTCTGTGGCCTGTTAGGAACTGGACCACATAGCAGGAGGTGAATGGCAGGCTAACAAGCAAAGCTCCATCTGTATTTTCAAAGCTTCATCTGTACTTTCAACCTCTTCCCAGCGCTAGCATCATCGTCTCAGCTCTTCTTTAGATCACCAGGCATTAGATTCTCATAGGAGCACCAGTTCCTAGTGCTAAAAATGTTGAAGGCCACTGTGTTAGAGTAGTTCTAAGTATTTTAGATCAATAATTTAATCTTCTCAAACTCTTAGAAGCAGATATTAATAACCCAAATTTTATAAAAGAGTATACTGACTTTCAGATTATGATCAAGACACCCAATCAGAGTCAGCAACGAGTGGAAGCCCATATTTATTTAATTCCAAAACAGTATTTTTCCAGCTCATTTTCCTATCCTCAGTTTAGACTCCTTGAAAGATTGTCATGTGGACGAGACATAATTTTGTTGTTACTCCAAGAGAAAGAGGACTAGTGAGTGAAACAAAATTAAGTCGGTTCTAAAAAGACTACCTTAAGAGTCTTTTGTGCCAACAGTGTACCAATAGATGATAAGCAGACACTGAATACCAATATGTCTGTGAAAGTGCACTTTTCTCGTATTATTTTAAAAAGAATGAATTTAAAATTATTTGTGTTGAAATAATTTTGATATTGACATTATCAGTGCATATTTTTTTAAAAAATAAAGTAACATTACAGCAGTAATAAGAGAGTCAGGAGACAGAGGGTCACTGTGCTTTGAAGTAGATCTGGGACTTTGGACAAGTATCATAATCGCTATTGGACCCATTTTTCTCATGCTAGAATGAAGCAATGCTTATAGCTGGTTGATTTCTAATAGTTCTTTCTTGAACCATATGTGAGTTTTAAGACCTTCTCCTAAAAAAAAAATCTTATGCATGATAATAAGTCAATGTGTTTATGCTCATTTTGTCTGTTTTAACAAGTTGTAACAAATGAGCAATCAAGTCTTGAATGTGTTTAGTCGAAGTTCAGTTAAGATAGGAAAATCAAGTAACTTTAAAATTGTTTTTTATACTGGCAAAAAAAATGGAATAAAATCCCTAATTTATTCTTATTAATAAAATAAATTAAAAATATTAAAGTATGAATTAAATGTAAATTTAAATATTTACTTGAAACATTATCTACTTCAAAGAAAAAAATGTATAATTTGTTAAAAGTGCCTTGGTACCCCTTGACTCAGAAAATAATTTTAGTGATTATTACTACAGTTTGGAAGGAAGAAATTATTTCAGGATGCCCTCAGCCTATGTGAACATGTTGTTTTGGTGTCTATATTTGGCACTGTAACATGATCTAATCTTGCAAAAATGGAATGGGTTTATGAACTAAGCCCTAGAACGTTTGTGAAAGTGAAACTCAATGATTTACTTCGAAAATAGCTTTGCAATGGAATTACAAGTAATATATGAGATTTTGGAGAAACTGGCTTTTCTTCAGGAATTTTTCTGTTAGTGCTATAGTTGATTATACTGGACCTTCCTATAGAAAACAGAAGTCAGTACATAAAACAAGAAATGATCCAGGTAACTTCTGTAAAGTCTTCCAAAGAAAATATTAGTTTCACAAAAAAATATAAGCTATTTTTAAAAATGATTGATTATTCTGCTGACTTAGGGCACATCATGAATAACCTGCTAAATTATAAAGAAGTATTATATAATAAAATTATAAAGAAGTATTACATAATAATATTATTATTTAATAATATAGCCTCAGAAATAATTTTGGAAACTTTCCAGGTGTCATTAGTATGGTTATCAGTTGGCCATATTTATGAACTGTAGAAGACCATTAGATCTCTAACACAGTCAAAAAGTCACTTACCCCAAAAATTTATAATAAATTTTTGGCTAGCCAATAATACAAAATGAATATAATGAAATTTGGTTGTAATTATTTAGAATTTTTAATGTGTCCATAGTGATTCCTCATTGATACAATATATGTCCATGATACACATGCCAGTACAATTCTGGAAAAATTCTTTTACAAACTGATTTTGTTGTTGTTGTTATTCTCAAAATAGATAATTTATTTAAATAAAAATGATCTAAATTATTTTCACTTTATTTCAAAATTATAGATTTTATAGCATTATTTAAGAAAATGTAATCATCAGTTAAAAATGAGATCTTTTTTCCTCAGTCACAGAGTTTTTCCAGTTTTTTCCCCCAATATTTTCATTCTGATTGAACAAACTACAATACTAAATACTCCTACATGAACAAGTACTGGAGTTTCTATTGGGCACATTGGATTTCCTCCCACATCCCTATAACTCCGCAATTTTCCATATAGCAAGATTAAAAAAAGATATTCGAAAAAGTGAAATATTCTCTAAATATATCACCCATGTAGGATGATGCTACAATTTTAATGTCCACTTTTATCATTAGATAGTTTACAATAAAAACAACCAAAAACAGTTTTATAGTCTTATTGATAACTTTTCTTCAAAGTGATGCACAGCCTGGTGAAAAACAGCAAATTATCTAAAACCAAAACCAAGATGTTATGCAAAGCTCATTGATTTGCTTTTGCCACTCTCCCAAATAAGTAATGCTCAGCAAGGCAAAATGCTATAGCCAGGTGTCTTATGAAGACTGGTGAGGTGATATTTTAATGTGATTCTTATTTTATTCTCAGTAGCCTCTATTAAACGAGATGGTTATGTCCAATTTGTCAGTTTTTGTTTGATTGTGTTAACAAAATGTGATTAAGTTAACAAACTGCTATGGTTGATTTTGTGTTTCCCAATTTGTTTTCAAATTGTACAATGTGTGGTACAGACTATACTAGAATAAAACCATAAAAAGTAGTATGCTGGAGGTTTATCCAAGAAGAATCTATATATCATCACCAAGCAATGAAATATTATTTGATGGTTTTACTACTCTTATTTTCTCAATATCATAGGCAGCTGTTTCAGATAACTGCAGAAACTATATACATTTAGATATGCCTGAGATAAAACAAATTTTATGTGAAGAAGAATTAAATTTAAGTGTAGTAATAACTCATCACAGCTTAAGAAAACATTGCAAATCAGGAAGAAACATTTCAGTGTGAAAAAAATGACATAATACAGAGGACACAATGTTATTTTTAAAACACAAGTTTATTTTTTTATTGAATTTATTGAGGGTGATGTTAGTTAATAGAATTATATAGATTTCAAGTTTACAATTCAGTAATATATCATATTTAAATTTCAATTTATGTTCACCATCCAGAGTTAAATTTCCTTTCATCACCATATATTGGACCCCCTTTATCCATATTTGCTTCTTCCCCTCCTCCCTTTCCCTCTGGTAACCACTAAACTGTTGTCTGCGTCCATGCATCTCTGTCTTGTTCATTTGTTGCTTTCAGTTTTTTATGTCACATAGAAGTGAAATCATATTGTTCTCAACTTTTTCTGTCTGACTTATTTCACTTAGCATGATAATCTCGAGATCCATCCATGTTGTCACAAATGGCAGTATTTCATGTCTTCTTATGGCTTAGTAATATTTTATTGGATATATGTGCCACATCTTTTCTTTAATCAATCATCTATCGAAGGGCACTTCGGCTATTTCCATGTCTTGGCACCATGAAGCATAAAGTATGAGTTTAAAGACCTTGATTCCTTCAATGAGATTCACTCTTCTAGGTGCTACAAATATATCAGTGAAGAAAATAGACAAAGGCCCCTGACTTACAGTGATGAAAGACAAACAGAAAAAAATAAAAACAATATGGGAATAATTTGTGAGTTTGTAGAATAAGAGAAGTGAAAAATAAAAATGTAGAGCAGGGAAATGAAGATAAAGTGGGTGGCAGCAGGGTGAAAATTTTAAATAGTGTGCATTCAATATATATTTGATATAATTTGAATAAAATTCTGAGATTCAGGGTTACCAAAAGTCATATTACTTTTGCTTACAAAAAAATCATACTAGTTTGGGTAAAACAAGGCCATTAACTACCATACTGGCAAGAAATATTTCTGTCTATTATTTTTTCTAAATTTGTATTTTCCTTGGGATTTTTTTAAAGTTGTCTTAGTTGTGCTACTTTGAAATCTGTCCAAAATTAACAGGTACACTGAGACTTTGAAAATGTCCTGTGACTGAATTTCTGAAACTGTCAGTAATATATCAAGCTTTTGCTTCTCTTAGTGATACAGATATCAGTATGAGAAGACCAAATATTTACTCATTAACAATTTAGATCAGGCCCTTGGTCAACATTATATCCACAAATAACTGATAAATGTTAGTGGTAACCTGAGAACACATTGTAAAATATATGATTTTGTATCAATTATAAAATACTGAGTATTCTTCAACATTTTAATGATTTATTAGTGATTCCATATAAAAAAATTTTATAAATGAATTTGTAATATCATGCTTTACCAACTTTTGGTGACTCCCTGCTTTTTTCCCATCTATACAACCAGAACTTTCAAATTTCAAGTTGCCTGAATTTGCTCCTTCCTGCCCCATCCCTCACATGACTAGGACTCATAGATAAGTAAAAACTAAAAAGTTTGTTTTTATACTCTATCCATAACCTATATATTGCAGTAATTTTAATCAAATTATCTCATCATTTTCACTCTCAAGAGTAATATTCAGTTTTAATGTCCTTTCACACGAGGACGATCATTATTCTATCAATAATTTTAAATATCCTTATATAAATCCTGTGTGGACCACTACATTTATTCTATTGTTTAAAATACAACTTATCTGTAGCCTCTTCAGGTTTGGTTACTGTAATTAGCAGCTTTTGTTTGTTTGTTTAAATAGAAGAGAAATGCCTATAGCAAAGTTAACATGATGATAAAGACAAGAGCTCAGGCTTCAATTAAAATAGTCTTTGAATAGTTTTGAAAATGAAAAGTTATTTCCTACTTTTTGTTTTGTGTGTTAGTTTTTGTTTTGTTTTATTTGTTTTTGTTTTTGTTTTGTTTTGTTTTTGTTTTTTGTTTTTGCTATTTAATTAAATAGGATGTATGCAGAGACATTGTGGGAGAATGAGAGTGATCTAGAGTCTATAAAGTTGGGATCATTTCCTTGGGTTGCAAACCCAGGAGATGTAATCTTTCCAACATATGTTCAAATATAATAATAGGATTTTTTCCTGATGATATATAATTCTTGCTTTAAAATATACTCTCTACTTTGAGACCAACCTTTATCTTGATCTATCATCAAAATAAACAGGTTTTATTTTCTTCTGCTATCCTGCAAAGTATACACCTAATACCTTTCAAGACTTGACAGATATTACTCTTCTTCTTTACATAGAAGAGGTGTCTATTAAAGATTTACCCATGAGACAGTGATGGTCAAAAGTTTTAATATCTATATGAGTTTAATATGTATCGACTGATAACACTCTCATCTTTCTTTTGTAGGAGCAGGAGAATCTGGAAAAAGTACTATTGTTAAACAAATGAAGTAAGTAAATACTATGTTAAATGTTTGATATCTGATATCTCTTCATCTATTTGACCATTATTAAACACTTTGGGACATCCGATTGATATATTAAATCATAGATAGTAGCAGAATTATCACAATTTTCATGCGAATATTCTTCCTATCTTTTAGCAGAAACAGACGAGTAATATTATAATTTCTACTTTTAAATTTTGCCTCTTAACAAGATGGATATTAAAAGCAATTATGTTTTAAATATATTAATCTGAGTATAATATAGGGCTTTAATATTGTGGTCATAAACCGGAAGCATTTTAAAATATGTCAATGATCGGTTCGAATTTAGGAGGAAACAATATTTTTAACCTAACTGACATATTGCCTACCTGGGAATAAAATGCATATTTAAAGCAATTACTGTGAATTTAAATTCATTTTTGCATTTACTTTCGCTACCTTTTTCTTTTTATAATGAAATAACTAGACCTGAATTTCTTAATTAGGAGATAACACAAAAGTGCTGTAATTCAAGAATGAAATGTCTCAATGAATGAAATGGCAACTGATAAGTGGAAATAAATATGTGAAACCTCATGGCTCTGTCACTGCCAGAGAATTTTAAAGAACAATTTTTGCTATAGCAGAAGAAGTTAGTCATTTTGAGCTTATTTTAAATTATATGTTCAAGAATCTTGTTCGTTGGAACATATCATATAAGAGAATGATCCCAGACAATGATGAAATTGCCTATTTACAATCTAAATCAGTGCTTTTTTTCTTCTTTCTAGGTAATAATATTGACCATATCAACCAATATTTGTCTTACTTTTGAATTATCTCACTTATATCTGCAGCTAAATTTTTAACTTTTCCTCCTATTTTTGAAGAACAAAACTCCTTTATTCTGATCACTGATTATACTGCTTTTGTGTTCTCACCTCCATCTTTGCCCGCAAGTTATCTCACATTTCCTTAGATAGCATTACCACTGGTCATGGGTTCTTTCCTTTCAGGTTATGATCATGCTCGAATCTCTCTTATCCTTTTTACCTTTCCATTCTCTAAGAGGTTAAATGCAGTAGAAAAAGAAATGGCTAATTATTTGGCTATATACAAATTAAAACTTTTAAATATCTTAAACCATAAATAAAATTTAAGAAAATAGAAAACTAGAAAAAATCTATAATAAATACAATAGATAAATAATTGACTATCTTAATATATAAAGAACTATAGATTGTAAAGAAAAACAATAAGCTACACAATATATATAAATGTGAGGAGACTATGAATAGATAGTCCACAAAGGACAAAATTCAAACTTCTGTTAATATATTTATTTTAGTTTAACCTCACTAATATAAAAAAATGAAAGCAATAATGAGCTATTTCTCATCTTAGCAAATTATCAAATAATAATTTCAAAATAACATTACTCAATAAGGGTAAGCATTTGAGAAATGTATATTTCTCATTACTACTTTTAAAATTGTTATAGCAAATTTATAGAAATAATTTTTGTCATGTACACAGTAAGTTGAGGGAATAATTATTGATCTTTTTATTACATTTCTGAGAATTTTTAAATGATAAAATAAATTTGAAAAACAAATTTTATATTAACGTAAAATAATATAAATATAAATATATGGAAATTTATGCACAAGGAGATTTATATCAATCAAATAATAAAATACAAGAGAGAATAAAGTACTCTAAATTAAAATAAAACATAAGCAAATAGAGTGTGAAGTTGGGGGATTATTCACCTTTTAGTTACAATATTTTGCATTCATTTGCAATTTTTTTATATATATATATGGGAAAATTTTAATGAAAAATATTTGTTAACTGAAAAAAAGAAACAAAACTGTATATTCATCTTTATCTCAACTATGACAAAAATAATGTTTTCAAATGGAAAAATATATATCATGTTCAAAGAAATTTACTCTCAGTAGTGGCATTTAGAATTACATTGCATCTACCTTCATTTTGAATATTGTTAGGCTTTTCAAAATTTCTACAATGAGCAAGTATCACTTCTATTACTAAAAAATGAGTTACCTGGTTCTGCCCCATTTTGTCTTCCTTTTCTCAGTCTCTGTAAAGAATAGCTCTCTTTACTCTTCATTTTCCAATTACTTTTCAACCATTTACATCATTCTTGCCTCTAGCATCTCACAGAAATTACCCTTATAAACATCAATTATGATATCTGAATTGTCATTTCTTATGAAGTGTGCATAACTCTTTATTTTAATTACATTTGACTTCATTGGGCTTTTCTCTCTTAACACTTTAGTCTGGCTTCTAGGATAACTCTCTCTCCCAGTTCATCTACTAACTCTCTGCTTTGCTCCCTGATTCTTTGACTATGTCTTAAATGCTTGTGACACTAACATACTAGGTCCTCGTCTCAGTTTACTCTACTCCTCCATCAGTTGAAAACTGCTAGAATCCAATGATTTTTACGATTATCTTCAAGTGGACTGTCCAGAATATTTCTTTCACACTCAGAAATTTTGTCTAAACTAAGAAAGCAGATATATCTACTCTATATTCTATGAATTGTCCGAATCAGAATAAACAACATTAAATTTGTTTCACTATCTGACCTCTTTTTCCCTAAATGAATTACAGCAACATCAGCCTCTAAAGTAATAGATCGAGGCGTACTTACGCTGACCCCTCACCATCTCACCAGGTTATGCTATATCTACACAAATTATGTCTCCAAACATGTCATTTATTTTTATGGTCACTGTCTTAATTCAAAATCTCAGTATTTCTGACCTAGGTTAATATAGGATCTTGCTAAGTAGCTTCTACCCTACTCCTCTTCCTTCCATGGCATTATTCACACTGCCAGCAACTGATCTGTTTAAAAAATGACTATACCTCTTTCCTGAATTGAATTCTTCACTTATACTATCAAGATCAAACTCCTTGCCATAGTACATAAGACACATCAGAATTTAGCTCTTGCCTATCTTATCATTCTAATATCCCATAATTTCTAATTTCTTAATTTCTGCTTCAAAAATGCTGAATTTATATAGTTTTATGCACAAGTATGCAATGGAAGGCAGTATAGTTTAGTGGCTAAAATTATGGACTTTAAAATCAGACTGCATTTGTCATCCAGCTGTACCATGCACTAACTGAATAAGTTAAAGGTAGCTGCTTAATGAATCTATGCTTATATTTCTTACCTGTAAAATTATTTACTTGAAATAGCTTGTTGCAAAAAAAAAAAAATGAGAATAGACAAATAAAGCACTTAAAATGTGAGTGGCACATATTGGAAGCTTGATAATTGTGAGCATTATATTTATTTGTACTGATTCTTCTGCCCAGAATGTTCTTTTTCCTTTTGACTAATTGGAAATAACTATTTATCCTAGAAAAATTAACTGATCATCACTTCTCCCAAGCAGTCTCCCTTGATCCCTTATAACCACTCTCGATAGAGTTTACCACTTGCAGATGTTGTTGAGATACATTATTATACTGTACAAAATATCAGATGGTAGCCTACGGCCATGCAGCTCTCAACAAGCCCGATTCCGTCTGATCTCGGAAGCTAAGCAGGGTCAGACCTCGAAAGCTAAGCAGGGTCAGACCTGGTTAGCACTTGGATGGGAGACCACCTAGGAAGACCAGGTGCTCTAGGCGTAAAAAATAAAAAAAAAAGGGATTGTAAACTGACAAGGTCTTTGCAATCTGTGAGGTCAACCAAGGGATTCCTTGCTTAAAAAAAAAAAAAAAATCAGATTATAGGCTCTATCTTCCTATAATCCAGTACTCTCCAATACAACTTTCTGCAATGATAAGGAGTTTATATATCTGCGCTCTCTACTATGGTAGCTCCTAGCTACATATAGCTATTAAGCACTTGAAATATGGCTAGTGTGGTAGAAGAACTGATTTTTTAATAATTATTTCACTTTAATGAATGTGTCTCGTGGCTATTAAATGGGACAGTGGAACTCTAGTAGATATGTTTTTGGAAAAGAGGGACTTGCATAATTTATTCATTTTGTTCAGTGCATACTGCAATATTTTACAGAAAATGCCCAGTAAAAGAGCGTTAATTTGAGCAGAACTAGGAATCAACTTGCAGGAAAAGAGCTCTGCTTCACCGAAATATGTTTATGCAGCCCCTAGAGAAACAATGTTAAAGTCTCACACAAATGGATTTTTTAAAGTCTGCTTTTGTCATTTTGTTTTGTGAGAGATGTTTCCTTATCCTATAGAGAAAAGATAGGCATCAGAACCTATATGCCTTCAAGTTTATTTATAACTGCTATTTTAATTTAACAATTAAAATAATTTTCCAATTTTAAATCTTGGCAAAGAACTGGGATTTTTTAATAAACTTATTTCTGATCTATCCAAAAAGACATTTTACTGCATTTTTATCTACAGCCTTTAATTGTCTCTTTAGTTTATTTGTTTAAGTTATTTAATTGTTTATTACAGAAAGTTAAGTATGGCCATATGTATAGTATAAATGCAGCAATTATTAGCAATAAAATATTAAAAATAAAGAATAGATATAGATATTGCCTTTACTTCTTTCACTGCAGAATCTTTGTATTTGAATGTTTTAATATCTTGCTCTTTGTCCCCCTGTGCTAAAGCCTCTGTGTGTAGCTATAACTAAATCCTTAGCATTATGACTTCCACAGTGATACCTAAGGCACACAAAGCACTTCAAAAATAATAAGAAAAAAACAACAGAAAGGGACAAAAAAAAAAACATTATAAAATTAAGATATAATAAAGTAATTATCATATGTGAAAATTTTATTTTTATTAGGTAAATTGATTTTAATCTGTTATCCTAAAACTGTTAGTAAAACTTTGAGTTCTGATTCAATGAGTGGAAGGGAGAGTTCAGCCAATAAAATGCCTGGACATTTCAATTCTGAACACTCAGTGGCACACACACAGATGGAAAAGTGACAAAGGATTTAACAGCAACTATTACCCACATTAAAAAAAAAAACGGTGCCTTTTTTTTAGCCTTTGTTAATGCTAAAAATAAAAAGCAAGCACTCCTATTTTACATCATGTCTTAAGTGGAAGGAAAAGACATAAAACTTAGACTAAACTGTTTTACTTCCTCTGGGCATCATGCTGTAAACACCACACGAAGTTTCAGAACTATGTATGCAACTTGGTCCTGGGAATCTGGAAATTTTTCTCTTGAAAAGAATAAGCTTTCTAAGTAAAATACTCATTATTTATCAATCTTTAATAGTGGTTTATCTAGAGCAAATCCTAAGTCCTCTATATTTGGGATGAGGAGTTCAGAAAGAAAATATTGTATTAAACCCTAATGATAAAAATCCAAAAGCCACAAAATTGTTGTTTTAGCATATATGTATGGGGAAACACTTCTTTTTTAAACAAATATATACTGTAATTTTATTCAAGCGAATTATTATTGATGTGTTTTAATATTACTAAAAATCAATTGTTCAATTCACCAAAGCTTTTCATGTTTAAATTATAGGATCATCCATAAGAACGGTTACAGTGAACAAGAA
This sequence comes from Eidolon dupreanum, assembly GCA_028627145.1. Lineage (NCBI taxonomy): Eukaryota > Metazoa > Chordata > Mammalia > Chiroptera > Pteropodidae > Eidolon > Eidolon dupreanum. The sequence continues at coordinate 35,622,036 of CM053514.1, forward strand.
TGCATGGAGTTCAAAGCAGTAATTTATAGTAATACATTGCAATCCATCCTAGCTATTGTGAAAGCCATGACTACCCTTGGGATTGATTATGTAAATCCCAGAAGTGCAGTAAGTATACAAATAATCATTGTTTTAGGTCCTACAACGGAGTTTCAGCCATAAAACAGTAAGACAATAAATTAGTACTAATTTATACCAAAAATTTAGAAATATAAAATATGAATTTTGGAAACATTAATTCTGTTTAGCGTAAGATTTCCTAATAATGAAACTCATTTTTAACTGTGTACTATAATCTTATTCAACATTAACTGTTCCTGGGAGTCAAACCTAATAACAAATAATACACTATATTAGAGAAAAATACTGCTTATATTTGCTAAATACAATAGAGTTTATTTTATAAACTCACATTGCAGTATCTCTACATTTATTTTCTTAGTTTAATTATGTGTCATTTCATGAAGATATTACTTTTAATAAAAACACTACAATTATTATTGTTCAATGTTAATTACAAAGTCTTTGTGGCACAGAGAAATTATTTTATAATGTTAATTTTAAAAAATTCAAAATTGTGTGCTTAAATAAAATGTTTCTATAATAAATATACTCAAGTAATCATAGTTTTGCTTATAAGGCAGCAACTAAATAGCTTCATTTTTCTTCTACTTTATATTTTTTATTTTCTGTTAAAATACATTTAAAATCCACTTGCTTTAAAACAGCTTATGTGCAAGCATATAAAACCATTTAATTGACAAATAAAACATTTACTATTATCTAAAGAACAATAGTTAGCCACATCCCCCCAAAAAAGAGTAATTGTGTACAATTCATAGGAAGAACTTACTCACTTCTGTATTTCCAGCCAAGAACTGTTTCTTTTATCCAAATGTCAATTGAATTGTTTCCAGTGTAATTATTAGATACCTTGTGATACTAACAAGAAAAATAGAGAGGAACAATACAGTAAGTACAGAGAAAAAAATGATATTTGTACTTTTCTCTCCCCCAATTTACCAGTAGTTTAGACCATGTAAATGACCATTGGAAGCCATTAGGAAAAGTATTTCTTTCATGTTGCTAATTTTTTTCTTAAAGTATAATTGAAATACAATATTATATGTTTTATGTGTACAGCATAGTTATTCAACATTTATATACCTTATGAAGTAATCACCGCAATTTAGTAACCAACTGTCACTGTACAAAGTTATTAAGGTATTGATTATATTCCCTAAGGTGTACATTACATTCCTGTGATTTATTTTGTAAGTGGAAGTTTGTACATCTTATTTCCCTTCACCTCTTTCACCTATCCCCCGTATAAGTGAAATCATAACCGATTTGTCTTTCTCCAATTTATTTTACTTAGCATACTACCCTCTAGGTCCATCCTTGTGACAGATAACAAGATTTCATTCTTTTTATGGCTGAGTAATATTCCAGTGTGTGTGTGTGTGTGTGTGTGTGTGTGTGTGTGTGTGTGTATGAGAGAGAGAAAGAGAGAGAGAGAGAGAGAGAGAGAGAGAATTTCTTTATCCATTCATTTATGGCGACTTCTATATCTTGGCTATTGTGAATAATGCTGCAATGAACATAAATATGTATGTATCTTTTCCAATTAGAATTTTTTTTTTATAGCTATCCAGAAGTGAAACTGCTGGATTATATGGTATTTCTACTTTTCATATTGTTTTATTTTGTTTTGTTCTGTTTGAGGAACATCATATTGCTAATTTTAAAGTACATGGTAAATCTTATTTCGTTCTGCCACTTTCTGACAAAGAACATGATAACGTCCTTAGGGCAAACAGTTTGTAGAATCAGGAGTTGTGCTAGGCTCTCCTTTCAATTTTAGCTGTCCCCACAGCTTGGCTCCAATAAGTCACCTACTTCTCTAGGTTACAGTTTTTCTCTCACATGTAATAGGAGAACTCATGAAAACTGAATCCCAATATCTTTTTGTTCTTTATCACTCTATGACTTAGCGATCATGTTTTTGTTTAAGGCTACTTCAGTTATTACTTGACTCTGGCTTTTCCTAAGAACCCAGGATTTTAAACTGGCCCTTAAAAGACAACCTAGAATAACCCTCTTACCTAAAGATGTGAAAAATAAGGGCCAAAGAGGATTAGCAATTGGGACTCCCTTAAATTGCTGGAGTTGAGAGCAAAATCCATTTTTCCTGGCTTCTATTAGAGTACTTCTCCCTATGCAAGTTATTTTGTAAAAATACTTATAATGATTAGGAATATTTCTTATATTTTTTTCCTTCTAAGTGGTAATAGTTTCTTAAACAGGTTTACTTCTGCATTCATTTGAGAATGATTTAACATTTTTATTTGCATGTGCGATATTTCATTATAATATTACTGAAGTTGGAAATCACAAATTTGCCTATTGCTACTAATTTAAATATATTGTGTGCTTCATACAGCCCAGTATTTGCAAATAAGTAATGCCAGTAATCACTTAGGACCTGAAATCTGTTGGTTAAGAGTCTTAATGATCTGGCAGTTGGGTGAAGTAAAAGTAATAGACTCTGTACATTGCTGTCATTATGCTGACTAAAAAATAAAAATAAATGTAATGTATTCAAACTGTACACTGAGTAGAATAAATAGAGTGATTTAAGCAAAACTAAGTGATTGGCAGGACTTCTTGGGGGTACTTATGTCCTTAAGTATCGAACATCACCATTGTCAGGCACTACATAGTTCATATTTTGATTTAAACTAACATAAATGACAATAGTTTCAGTCACATTCTTTAGTATTTGACTTTAAGATTGATACATTCTGTATCTGGCTTAAATTATGTATTCAACAGATTAATTGCTAAAGACTTTACCTGTGTGTGACATTCAGAGTTCTGATTTCCTATGGCTTTTTATTTATCTTTCAGTTTGTTTATTTATACAAGGTTATATATTCTTATATAACCATTTGTACATTATCATACAGGCTGCCATTCAAAGAGAGAGTCTTAATAGAAAATTTATATGAGCTGTATTTTTAATCAACAAAATGTCAGTGCTTTTCTCACTAAATTACAATGACTGCTATAGAACTATGCAGAAACGTAGGATATCTACTTAAATACAAAGTACTGCATAATGTAAGCTCCCAGTAAATATTAGGTATTATTACTTTTCAGTAATCACCTTGAATGTAGCCTCACTAAAATTTATGTATTGAAGTCTACATATTTATTATTAAAAATATTTTTTATTAAACTATTATTTTATGGCAGACATCTTTCTGAACACTGGGGTTATATTGAAGAATCAGCAGTAAATGAGATGAAAATAGTGGTTACCTTCAAGAGAGGAAAGATTATCTTGAACAACTAATTATGACGTGGGGTTGGGGGAGAACTAATTAGTTTAATTTTGAAAATGTTGAGTTTGTGTAAGTTCTGTGAAATCATCACATGTGTAAGCCGTTGAAAAATTGCACTTGAAGTTTCAAAGAGATATTTCATGTAGAGATCTAAACCTTGGCGTTATTGGCATATCATTACACTATGGCATATAATTTATATTAAAGAAGTGGATGGGATGGCAGAGGACAAATTCTTGGTTTAAGAAGGACATTAAGGAGAATAGAGACTTTGATCTCACTGTTGAAAAACTACAAATATTCTGGTCACTAAAGAGTAATAGGAAAGCTTGAAGGAAAGGATGGAATAGTAAGAGCAAAACCAGAAGTGTATAGAATCACAGAATTCAAGAGAAGTATTCTAAAGAGGTATTCCCATTGAAAGGTCTTAATAGGTCAAGAATGAAGTATATTTAAAAGAATCTATTAGATTTAATAATACACATATTATTGAGAATATAATGAGAGAGGTTTCAAAGAGTTTTGGATGCAGAATGTAATAAAGTGTGTTAAGAAATGAGAAGAGGATATGGAAATGGTTTAAAGACGATTTCTGAAACTATAGCTGAGGAGTAGGAGAGAGATAGGATTAGTAGTTGAAAAGGGGCTTGTTCTTACTTGGTTTAATATTGGGTAGACTAATTTCATCACTACAGAGATCGTAAAGAGAGTAAAGCTGAAGAAACAAGGGGGCATAATGAAGGAATTTAGTAAATTTCTATTTATCTTCTCTGAATATTATATTCTATTTTAGAACACCTAGAACATCCACTAGACCAACATAAAAGAATGTTGACAGTTATAACACTTATAACACAATCTGGGTGTTTTTGTGATTATCTTTTACATAGCACCCTACAAAATGAATCCTCAAATCTAAACCAAAGGATATTGATTCCTCAAGGTGTTCTATAAAAAAAGTTTTGCGATCAAATCAGTCTGGGATACAAACATACATACTATTACAACTTCTTGAAAATTTGCAAACAATATTAGTATTCAAAGGCTCTGAAAATCTGTTACAACAAACATGGCATTTTGAAATTGGCATTTTTCTCAAATTCCTAGGTTAAGCTATCCTTTCCTTCCTTTGATATATATTTTCTGAAATTTTTGGGAATATGACTCTAGGGTTCAGAATGAGTTTCATGAGATTCTAGGACCACTTGAGGTTCTTAATATTAATGATGAAGTTCTGAGTAACTTGTAGAGAAAATATATATTTAGTTTTCTAAGCAAAACAGTTCCAAAACTATGCAACTTAAAATGAGCCATTCTAGAATCGCCACAATTCCCAAGCTTTTCCAAATAAATCATAAGGAAATAAAATTTCTTCAGGATGCCACTCAACCCCACTTGGAGCTTTATGAAAAGTGTGGAAAATTATTGGAGATCTCTTAAAGTTTTTCTAGAACCCATGGTATGAGCTAATTAGCATATTTATTTTATTGATTTACTCATTCAACAATATTTCAAGAACATTTCAAGAACATGTATTATGTATTAGGTTCTGTTTGCAACCTTAAGAATATAGAAATGAACAAAATAAATAAAATCTCCTTTAAGTACTTACAGCCTAATATAAAAGTTAGAAAATAAAGAAATATGTACTACATAAGTAGTAAGTACTATGAAGAAAAGTCAAGAAAAGTAAGGAGTTAGATAATGAATGGAAGGATGGATGCTCATGGATGGCACCCCTGAGCAGGAGGTATTTGGGAAGAGACCTGAATGAAGTAGGAAGTGAGTGACAGGAAAGACATAAAGGAAACAGACAGACATTCAAATGCTCTGAAGTGGGAGCTTGGTGAGGTCAAGAAACAGTAAGGAGTCCAGTGCTTCTTGAGGAAAGAGAGAGAGGGACAGAGAGGGAAAGAGAAGAAAATAGGGGTGAAAAGTAAGACAGGAGTGAAAACATATAGAGTCTTGTGAGCAATAGTAAGAGATTTGGGTTTTCTTTTGAGTTTGTTGGAAAATTACTGGAGTTTTTTAAAATATGAATAAGATAAGCAGTAGGAGTTCAGTTTTCAATCAATTTGGCTGTTTGGAGGAGACAACTACCTGTTAGTTTTGATGTTATATATTTTTAAAATTCAAATTTATTGGTGAGCCCAACCCATTAAACACATAAATTTTGATTCTTTAAATTACCACATTAGTCTTTTAATAACTGTGGGAGAACTTCAAGAATTGAAATGTAGTACATGCAATAAAATGTTATTTATGGTAAAACAAAACAAACAAACAAACAAAAAAACTGTATATTTCCAGAGATTCTCAGCTCAGGCTGCACATCCGACTCCCTTGGGAGATTTTTTTTTTTTTTAAATATCTTTAAATATGATGCAAATAGATTCTAACTCATTTTGTTTGGGTTGAGGTTCTGTTATCAGCATTTTTAAGAAGTACCCCACATGTTATAATTTGCTGCCTGATTTGAAAATCACCACTGTCAACCTCATCTATGAATGCAATAAACTAAAAAATAAAAATCTCAAAAGAAAAAACCAAACTGATAGGCTTGCTTGCATTTAGGGGAAAGTACTAGGATTGAAGTATTAGTGAAAGAAGATTTAATGACTTTTAAATGTTCAAGGTTAGACTATATTCATAATATTTATACAAACAAAGTGTATTTAAATTAAAAATAGAAAACTTTAAAGAGAAATGAAAGAGTATACTAGCTTGGTTTGTAAAGATATACTAACAAGTCATGTAATATTTTCCCTTTAGAGACAAAACTGTTTGGGGAACTATTTCATTGCATCATTGCTCCTAAATGACATTTTAATAGTGGAAGGAGGCAAATGAGATGATGTCAGCAAAAATAACTCGATCATATTTTGCTGGTTTTGCAGTTTTCTCTCACATCCAACTAATCTGGAAGAAGGTTTTAAAATTAACCGTGTGCTGATGAAAAAAAATAAAAATCAAGCCTTTGATTAGGGCTACGAAACATTTCTGCCCTAATGGTCATTTTATCACTTTGGTTTGCAAATAAATCTGAATGTGAAGAAAGGCGAAATACGATTTTTAGTCTTAACAGAACCTCTCTCTAACACTGAGAGACATACCTTTAGTTGTTCATGCAAAAAGCAGATTTTCAGTAAAACAGTGAAATAAACATGTCACAATTTAAAATAATAACGAATTAAATTGTATCAGAAAAGCAGCAAGTTCTTATTTGACATATTTCATTGGTAGCAACCTGACATTGCAGAAAAGATATTTGGGTGTCACTCTTCTGATGCTTATTATCTTTACTGGTTTCACAAATTAACCTCCTAGTTTTAGATTTGTCATTTGTAAAATTGAAATAATATAATGTCTATGTGACTATTATTGTAAGAATTGTGTGAGATATTGCATGTGCTAATTGTCTTGTAAATATAATAATACATGTAGGAAAAAGTTAAGCTTTGGAGTCTGACAACCAGAATATGGGCCTAGACTTCTTCATTTGCCTGGTCTAATATTATGGTCAATAATTATTCTGAAACTCAAATTCTTAATCTTATTTTTTTGTCACAAAATTGTTTTGATTATTAATCTAAATAATCTGTGGACTATATTATTTATTCGATATATTTTCATTTCTTTCTGCTCTTGTCAGTTCCAAACATATCATCAGGACTAAAACGACGTTTGCTTTCTTTTCTTTATTTATTCTCCCTTTTCTCTTTTTTTTAGTGAGCTTGACTTCTGCCCTATTGATTTGCTCCGAAGACATGCAATTAACAACACCTACATGGATGTTCAAAATTTTGTGTGAATCAAAATATTATAAGTACTTATTAATATGATTATGAGAAGTACATAATGACAAATAATATTGTATATTAATTTTTTAAAATAGAGTTTTAGAGTATTGAGCTTTATTTTCCATTTTACTTTACTACTTGGTATTTTTATTTCCTGGAAAAAAATATAGCCATGATCAAAGAAAGACAATGTGTCAGTTTAGATCATATTCATTACCTTTTTACTAGCAGTTTGACGCTCGAGAGCTCAATGGACTTATACTAAAGCATTGCTAACTTTTTTGACATCATATTCCGAAGTTAGTGATATATACCAAAATATGCTAATTTCTCTATATAACTTTTCATAGTTTTTGCAATGGAAAACTCTTCTGGACACCATCTAGCTACTATAAGGAACTTTAGTCCTATTATGGTTAAGATATTGATAGATGTTCAATGGAATTATTAACTAAAGAAATAAGATAAAAATCATCCAGTTGAAATACTCTATTTACTATATATATATGTATGTATAATTATACATATATAATTCCAAATAAAAATACATTTTTATCCTTCTCACAAATAACATTACCATAGGAAGACAAACAACAACTTTGTGTGATGGAAAACGCCCTGGAAGATGGTCGCATGACTCCTGAACTGGCTGAGGTAATAAAAAGGCTATGGAGGGACCCAGGAATTCAGGCCTGCTTTGAAAGATCATCTGAATACCAGCTCAACGACTCAGCAGCTTAGTAAGTGAATGCATTTTGGCAGGAATTTTAGCTGAAACATTTAAAATTAAGAATTATAACTCCATATACTCTATCTTTGATTTGTAGTCACATGAGAACAGTAAAAGGCTTTATATTTTATTATACTAAAATAAAAAGTAATTGAAAAAAATTAAAATAATCAAAATGATGTAAATGAAATGTTAAAAAAATATAACCAGGGAAGGATTTTAAATAATTAATTTGAAAACTATTTACCTGAGAAGATTCATATGTTGTAAATCTATTCTCCCAATCAAAAAGAATTATAATCATTTTGCACCATACTCAACACGAACAGACTGGTGACATGCACACTGAGATTTGAGGCTATACATTTCATCTCTAGTCATGTTACTAAAATCATCTTCTAAAGTAATCTTACTGATGACACATGCTTTGGGGTTACATTGCTTTGATGAGCGTGATACAGAGTTATAAAGTAATGTATTGATATTTAAAACATTTTTATATTGTGAAATTCTTTTTGAATCTCAAGAAAGATTATATAATTTTCACAGCTAATATCATCCAGTTAGCAATTAACAGCCACAAGGAAATTAGGGGGTTGTGATACTGTTATAATTTCATTACAAAATGATTTTAAATTTTCATTTCAGCAAGTGGTTCTTAACTTACCCCATGGTTATATACCTATTAGCATGTGTGCACATGTTTGTAAATATTGTTTAATAATTTATTCAATATTTCTGTCCATGCATATGAATGTATAAAAGGTATAAATACAGTCCTTTTAATGAACCCCCAACAGAACATGCCAGTTGTACTTAAAAAAAAAAAAAAAAAAAAACAGTAAAGTGAAAGTGAAACAAATAAAAGATTATTTGAAGGTAGAACAATAAAACTTTCATGATACTTAACATTTTTAATCATGATGGGAAGGGTTATGGAGAGAAAAGAAACCATAAAAATTCTGGGAAAAGATAATAATAATCTTTTGCTATTATTCATTCACATTCATTTTAAATTCTGAAACCCAATGGACACATTGTCCTAGGAGGAAAGTCCTGCTCTTATCTCTCTGCTGAAGTAAAGAATGGTTATCACCCTGTGATTATATAAACTTGAATGACTATTTTTGTAAGTGTCCCAGTGCCTAGCCACATTTTAATACTAAGAGGGTTCTATGTATATAGAAAACATTGCTTTTCTATATGAATCATCGATAAAGGCAATTGCAATTAATAAGAAACTGAAATGTGGAATATTCTCATAAAATATTGCTCAATCAAGTTTTGGGGAGGGAATTGGATAGAGAGAGAGACAGACAGACAGACAGCTATAATTAGTTTTAGATACACATTATTGATTAAATATGAATTTCCCTTAAAATACTATAAGAATATATTTACAATTATATTATCATTATGTTTATTAATTCTTTGCTCTTTGATAGCAAAAAATATTTCCATATTTGTATGGTGAAAATAAACAGATAAAATGACATTTTACTGTAATTTCTAGACTTTCTAATCTTTAGTTTTAGCTTTTTTCTTTGTTTTGACATATAAAATATATTTTACACTGGGGCTGTCATATTATAGGTTCATGTTAAAAGCATTTATCTGTTTTTCAAGTTAAACATGTGTACACAATATCTATTTGCACCCATCTTGTGAATGCTGCCAATGTTGTAATGGTTTTGAACTGCCCAGTTTGGTTTGCAGGAGTAGAATAACAACAGGAAAGTTGACCTCCAACTCCCACCCCAGCCCCTCAACCTCAGCCCCATGTCTATGAAATGTTCTATATAAAATGAAATAAAAAAATTAAATGTTAACTTTTTTTTTGCTCTTAGGGTCCTTAAAAGAAAGATAAAATAAAAGCTTGCTAAAATAAATAGTTGAATGGCTATCATTTTATTCCAAAAATTAACAACAGATTTTTCTCCAATACTAAATGACTTTCACATTTTCAACTTGTAAATATATTATCAGATCAGTATCATATCTATGTCTATTTCTTATGCATTATATAAGACAATGATCTCTTTTTCTTTCCTTTTCTTTCTTCCTCTCTCTGCCTCTCTCTCCCTCCTTTTTTTTCTTTTATTTTCTTTTCCTCTCCTCTCCTCTCCCTTCCCTTTCCTTCCCTTCCCTTTCCTTCCCTTCCATTCCTCTTTCTTTCTTTCTTTCTTTCTTTCTTTCTTTCTTTCTTTCTTTCTTTCTTTCTTTCTTTCTTTCTTTCTTTCTCTTTCTCTTCTCTTTTCTATTTTTGGTGAAAGTGAGATGTTTGTTATTCTCTCAAATGTAAAGACCCTTCAAGTTAAGGCTAACAGGTGAGTCCTAATCAATGTAAGATAATTTTGTCATTAAAATCTTACCAGTCTATTACTATCTCTATTTAACAGTGTTTGTTGGCAACATAACACCTCCCTCCCACACACTCCCCATCACTATTAGTAAACTGAAAGAAAAGTGTCTGGCAAACAGGGTAAAGATTTTAATACCTCATGGTTTACTGACTGAGGATGTCTAATGTTCTATTTCAATTCCATATGCTTTGATTTAACATAGACTTCACCAGGAAAAATACTATTTTACAAGATTAGAAAAAGAATCAGATTTTTTTGTGATTTGAATTATATGTATTTAGGGCCTCTGGTTTGGTTTAAGTTTTAGACCATAGGCTTTTGCTTCAAAATCCTATATTTGTTTATTAAAATAAGCATTTATATGTAAATTTATCACTCTGCTAAAGCTTCTGTTTTGCTTGAAATCATTTATACATGCAAATAAAAGTACATTAAAATATGTCTTTACCAAAGCATTAATTTAGCTATCATTGCAATAAATTTGATCTCTATCATGCAGGCACATTTGTTTTGTTTTGTGTTATTTTGTTTTTGTTTTGTTTTTGCTCCTGCATGAACCAACTGACCATCAGTATACATACCACATATGCAGACTTAATCAATAAAGAATTCACAAAGGAATTTGATTCGCAAAATAGAAAATAGATAAACTAAAATAAAAATTTAAAAAGAACATTCCCTAATATAATAAAACAACAGAAGTTTTCCTATACTTTTTTCTGATATATTTATATCTTGATTAGTATCCTCTTTCTAAAGAAAAATTCAACTTTATTAGAATAAAATATGGTGATAAATTTTCAAATTACACATACCCATGTTTCTAAAGTATGATTATCTATTTGTCTCTGGCCAAAATTCCTTTGGGTCACTTCCCTATTCTTAGTTTATTTCAGCTTAACAGTGGAAATACCCTCCAATAATATGTATACTGCTATTAAATTTATTTTTTTAATCTGATAATATAGCTTTGTCTTTTAAAGCATTGTGCTAGGTGCTACAGCATAACAGCTCTATAAGTTAGCTCCTAAAAATTTCAACTTTTAAATAATAGCGAATATTCAGTTGGATTCTACCTCTCAAAATCTGTCTAGATGGATGTATGCCCATCATGGTCTTCATATTTAAGGTTCTGTGTAAATCTGGTTAATTATAATGGTCAATTTTGTCATAAATATCTTACCAGACTATTGCTATCTCTATTTAACATTTTCACAGAAATAGCTATATTGTTAAGCTACTAAAGCCTTTTTATTAAAAGTCTAGAACCATGGTTTTCAACTTTTTTAAAGCAATAAGATACTGTTTTGGTCTAAAGACTTTATCTGCTTTCAGGGATGAAGCTAAGAGTAGAATTTTCTCTCTAATCTAACAGACTCTTATGGAGCACAGGCTTAATCACTTATGCCCGCCTCTCACCACTCCTAGATCCTAGGCTGAGAGAAGGTTGTATTCAGCCCTGTAACAGTAGGGCTTTTAAATATGGCTTCCAGGAAAAATAAAGACACACTGATGCACTAATGGAAGAGAAGAGGACGCAGGAGTAGCTAAATTCAGCTTTTTGTATCCATGAGTGCTAGCTCAGGGTGATTGAGCAATTTCATGAATTAATTCCAATTTCATGAATTAGTTCCAGCATGGATCAGCAAGAAATTCAAAAGGTTTTTTTTTTTTTTTTTTAATTGAGCTAACTGGATATAATCATGGCACTTAATAAACGTTGTTCAGTGTCCTAAGTTAGACAATCCATGGAGAAACAACACAAGAACTTTCAAATTACAATATTAAAACCAATCACTCTTAAAATTCAAAGTGCCTAAATGCAAACTACAACATTTTGAGACTAGTTTAGTGACTACCATTACATGGTAGAAATTTTGGATGATGAAAATTCCATAATGAGAACTTTCTCTCAAACATCTATCTATACAGCAGCAAATCTACCATACAAGCCTCATAAAATACAAGCTAAGGTAATATTTATCTATCTACCTTTTAAAAAGGCCCCATCCCCATGGGCCACCTAGACTCAGAACTCTGCAACATTCTGGTCACCAAGCTCTTGTAATTTTGATGAACAGAGTTTGAAAAGCACGAGTCTAGAGTTTAATCATTTTAATGGACACTAAACAAAAAAATTTATTTTTACCAAATCCTGATATCTCCAAATGCAAAGTTAAAATAATATATGCTATTTTATTTTGATTTTTATTAGCTACCTTAATGATTTGGACAGAATAACATCTCCTGGTTATGTCCCCAATGAGCAAGATGTTCTCCATTCTCGAGTGAAAACAACTGGAATCATTGAAACTCAATTCTCCTTTAAAGACTTGCATTTCAGGTATGATCAAATGTCTTTTCCAAATATCAATAGAAATATGCATCAGGCTCACTATTTCTTCACAAAGAAAAGCTCTAACCCATATTCAAGTGCAATGAGCCCTTGGGCATGTTCACTAGGCCTTGTTTACTTTGAGTACCACTGCCCTTTATTACCCTCCTGTAGCCATGCACACCATTCCTCATCCTGAACTTCCCTCCAAGAAAAACACCTCTGTATCGAGGAGGTGTGTGATAAATTTTATTTTTCTCATATATGAAACTGATATTCTACTTTGAAAAAAAAAGGAAATATATTTAAATAACATTTAAGCAACAGGTGCCAGGGATCCTATTTCATTTGCCTTCCTACTCTCCCATTTGCTTGAATATTCTTATTAATTTGTTTCTTTAATTTAAAATGCAAATAACTGAGAAGAGAATTATTTGAATGTGATGCTAGTTACTAGATAGCAAGCTTTATTTTATAAGTATAAAACCTTGGTATGAAAATTAGTTTGTAATGAAAATTAGTTTATTATTTTCATTGCTGTTGCATTATCAAGACCTTCTTAGAAATTCTATTGCAAAAGGACTCATTTACGATTCCAAGAAATAGAAATCCATACCATGCTGTTAGAAAATGTCCCTTGACACTTAAGTACCTCTCTTTTGAATCGTAGATAAGATGAACTATTAAACATTAAAACAGATTCTAGATGTAACCTTTACTAAAAAAAAAAAAATCAGTAAAATATAATTAATAAAAGCATTCATGTATGCAAAATTGGAACATTTTTTAAAAGTAGAAAAATTAGAAAAAAAGGTGATTGATTATTTGTATCAATGTGTGAGAAAAAATTATTTCGATAGAATCAAAAGTTTGACTTTTTTAAGTATTAAAATTGGTGATACATAATATCTAATTAGAATAGTTACTATATAGATGACAAGGATATTTTCAAGTTAATACAGAAAAATCTTCTTAAAATTTATCATAAATTTTAAGCCTACAAATAGTTAATTTTCTGAAAGATGAATGAAAGATCAAACCTGTATAAAGGGACTGCAAAGACTGGGATCAACATCCCCTCTTGGCAATATAAGCAATTTGTCTTCAGTCCTGTCATCACTGTGATGCAGGTCCTCTTTGGCAATTATTTTCTATAGACTCCTGACCTTTGATCCAGTTTCTGGGATTTTCCTTTGGGAGCCCAAGTCCAATGACTTCTCCCTTCCACCCCTCCTAAGCCTGCCAAAGCATTTTTGGCACATTATGTTTTCTTTCTTACTCTCCTTCCTCCTCTCAAAATTTCTCACTGTAATACAGACTAGAAACCAAGTGTAGGCCTTGAGCCTAGCCCTACGAAGTTTCCAGCCTGAGTTCTTCATTAATTAGCAGCAATAGTTGAGGAACAAAGTTACCTTTTCTTTACTTGTCTAATGAGTTTGTTGTAAAGATTAGATGAAATAAAGTCCTGGCAGAAAGTTAAAACTTGATGTTAGAGTATTTTACATAAACTAATGCATTTTCTAGATCTTAGATTGTCTGGATTATAAACTGGTTTTCAAAATTAATGTCACATGTTAAACACCTAGAAACTCAAAACCGTGGTCATTCTCTGTAACACTAACAAATTTAGTATCTTCTCAGAAATAGTCACTGTCGTAAATTATCTTTTTTTATATAACTGTTCCTCAAACATTCCAAGCCTTAGAGCATTTGTACTTGCTGTTCTCTTTGCCTGAAATGCTCTGACCTTGGATCTCTGCAAAGACTGGCTCATTCTGATCATTAAGTCCTCAAATCAAATGCTATCTCCTCAGGGAGTTTTGACCATCTCAACTATTAATTATCCTTGCTTCCTTGTCACTATTACACCCAGTAGCATTCTGGTAAACATATAAGAACAGACTTGCAGGAACAGGAAGAAGGGGAAAGGCTAATTTGTGGCCCTTAATGATTTTCTTGCTGTAAATTTCCTGCCAATGGTCAATTTTACCCTACCAACATCATGTCATTAAATGTAGAGTTGAGAAGAAATGCAAACAAACAATTCTTACTAGCCATGACAATGTAAGCTGGTGCCATTACACCATTGATATATCACATTTTTTTCTCTTTTTAAAAACTTGCTAATATATGGATTGCCTTATTTCTTTATCAATTTGCTCTTTTTGTTTCTGTTTTTGCTTCATATATTCTGAGCTCTAGAAGGTCAAGGACCATATCAGTTTATAGTTCTATCTTCTGGGATTATCACTATGGCTAACATAGAGTAGGCATACGGTCAATTCTTGATGAATGAATAAATGTACTATGCCAAACACTCTATGGACATGATCATTATACCCTCACTGTAACATGTTGAACTGGACATTGCTATCTTTATGTAGGATAAAGAATCAAAAACTGGGGGCTAAAATGAGGTGAAAGATTTACCCAAGATCTTACATAGAAGTCCTAGAAATGTGATTAGAATGTACAAATCTCTAACTTCAAAGATCACACACTTCCTACACCACATATCACTGATGAGCTATAGGTAAATTAAATTGAAACCATTCTTTTTTCTATAGAGTAGGTTCTTCTTCCAATGTTGTTGGTCATTCATAATTCTCTTCAGAGAGAAGAGAGAAGGTGGAATAAAATTAAATGACAGCTTGGTGAATAGATATCTTCGAGTTGGCAAGACTCTCTTGGACTTCACGTCTGTGCTTCTAAAACCAGGGTGTATAATGATTGCCAATGAGCACATGAAATCTCAGAAATAATGTGTTTTCTTTTTTCTTTCTTTTTTTTTTTTAACTGGGACATCTGTTTTATTCAGTACTAAATAATACAAATTTTTATAAATTTTATAACAAATATTCTCAGTAGAATATGTTTGCTTTATTTTTTAAGTTAAACTATTGTTTTGAAGATATTATTTTCCTCATAATACGCCTTTTCAAATTAGACCTCTAGACCTCTATTGGTGCATGATCATTTTCCTGTTCTTTTGTAGTTCATTGTGAGGCATTGTTTTAAGTCATGTAGGTAAGAGTTCTCTTATTCTATTTTCATATACTGCTAGCCCTTATCAATGAATGAGAAAGATCTTGCTAATTCTCTGTTACAATATCAATGCCAAAATGTAAGGTGATTGTGAAGCCCAGTTAACATTTATTTTGATGTAACATTTTTCACACTACTCAACTGCTATCTCTTTGCCATCCACAAAGGTTTTGAGGTCTTTTGCTTTTTTAATAGGTTTTGCTTTCTCTCTTACTCATGAGGGTATGTTATAAAAGGCATCATCAATGAAGAAGAGAATAAAGGGAATTTCTCTAAAAAAATTTAAACAGTAAAGTTTTAAAAATGTTTAAATTTTACTATAAAATATAAAAATCACAGTTACAGGTTTTCTTATGGAGCTCTTTAAAATCATTTAAATATGTTTTTTTAGTTTAGACACAGAGATTGAGATATATTAAATCCCTTAAATTCTCACAGTTAAATCACCTTTTGGGAGGAAATGCTAAATAGTATTAACCAAAGCATACAGGTTTTTGTAGTGTAAAATTCGGTAGTATTTCAATACAGGAAGTATAAAAATAACATACCTTTCAACTTCATTTCAGAAAATGCCCAGGTATTAAAATATATTACATTAGCATTGATTTGCATTCACATGACATAAATCATCCTATGACTATTTAAAACTAAAGACTTAATTTACATATTAAATTAGAGAACTCTAGAATTTTAAACAGGAACTTCAAAATGAAAAATTCTCTCTGCCAATGTACTGTATCACCTTTATGAATCATCTAATAATGGAAATTAACTTAGAATTCTTATCAAACCAGAACGCTGTCAAATTGATAAAATAAATTATCCTTACAAATGTTAAAGTACTATGTAAATAAAAAATACAGTGCAAATATGATGCCTTTTATTGTTATAAAATAATTCCTCAGAACAAAGAATTTACAGATTTAAAATTATAATTGTTTGTTTATAATTTACAAACAATTATAGAGTAGTCACTTTCTCCCTAATTCCTTCATGATTATAAAAACAGAGTTGAAAGGACGTAAAGCAATATCGGAGCCAAGGAAAAGAGGTCAGCAAATATTACAACATAGAGCTTTAGATTTTGTAAATTTAACATAATTATTTTCAAAAACATTTGAGTGAATCTGATATAAAATAAATTATAATTTTCCTGAATTTGAAGTTGAATCATGTGCACTGTATTCATTTCTGTGGGGTAGGAGTTATCTTAGCTCAGGAGTGAGTCTGGTGTCTACCCAGCAGCTAAATCTCAACTTTGCTTTGTTATTCTCTATTAGGTCTCATAGAGCAATAACTCATGCACACTATCTCTTTGTTTCAGGTATATTCATTATTAATATTATCAAAATAATAATATACATAACATAATATATAATTTGATGGTATTTATTTTAATGACTTTACAAATTATATTATTCAATAATTAGAGAATTATCTAGTGGGCATTTTAAGTTCCAAACACACACGCACGCACACGCATGCACGCATGCACACATACACACTCTTAGTAGAAAGTATATAATAGTATTAACAATTATGGAAGTTTAGAGGCCCTGATTCCCTTAAGGTTGTAAATCCTTTGATTCTGTTTTTAATCACAATTAATGGATTTAGAATGTACTTTGTATCTGCAACTATCTACCCTTATTTTTAGAATTGAGCACAATAGAAAGATTTCATGAGGCCATTTTGCTATGGTTATGTAGTGATGACACAGATCTACCTATTGGTCCTGTCATCTGTAGCCATATTAAGAAGTAATGCCAATTGTAATACAGCCAAATATTTCGAATAAACTCTATTCAATATAATAGTTTAAAATAAATTTCTACTGAGATTAGATTGTATTTTTCTGCAATCAAATAAATAAAAATGTAAGAAATTATGATTTTTTCAAAAATGTCACATGCTTATAGAATGAGTGAAGACATCTAACAAATCAGCTACAATAGCATTATTGATTTTTAGCTTTCCTAGATTATGCAATAATTTTTCAAGCACTATAAGGGGCAGATTATTTAATAATCTATTCTAATATGAAGTATGAATAATCATATGTGATAAATATTTAGCCAACTGTTTATCATAAACCTATAAAACTTAACAGCTTTCTTAACTGTTTAAAATAGACCATAAACTCAACTGTCTAGTCAACTGTTTAATATAAAGCCATAAAATTCTGATGACTTGCCTTATATTAATGTTACGCAATTTAAAAGATAATTAATGTTCAGCTATCACTTAAAAGCCTGGTCAGTCAATTTTTAGATGTATCATACATTTCAGGCATTTAAAAATTTATTTTAATTTAAGAATTCTAAATAATTAAACTTAATAAGAGAATATGTATTACAAAACAACAACAACACCCCTTTACCCAAAATGAGGATGCAAGTTCCATTCAATAACATTAAGGTGTTCTGGTTACCTTAACTATTCAGGGAATTAAGGATATTTAAACTGGATCACATGCTCATTCACCTCATTAATTGTCTATATAGATTTGACCAAACCAAATGTTCATCAGCAAGTACATGTGTTTTTCTCTAGTTTCTATTTTTATTTTTCATGGAATGGTCATGATGGAATAGGCACACATACACACTCGTGTATAAATACTTCTTCAGTGAAATACATAGAACATATACTTTGGGAATCTCCAAATTGTTACAATAGGATGTAATGCTTTACACCTCTAAAATAAGCCCAAAATTAAAATTTAGAAGAAGCACCAAAGTGAAAAGAGATGTATGCAAAATCAATTACTACAATAGCAGCTAAACAAAAATGTAACTTTTTTAGAGCTAACGGAATATCCAAGAGAATCAATATTAAAGTAAAATTCCAGGCACTGGTCTGATTTGCTAACGAGCATTTCAATTCAATAATGCTTTTATTACTAGAGACTCCTTGGGAAAAAAATTAATTAAAAAACTGTCAACATGAGAGAAATAGGAAAGAGGAGAGTTTTAAATTTGTGCCCCATGACCTGTCTGAGAACACATAGAACTACTGTCTGACCTGGAGGAAGAAGGACAGATTCCACAGCAAAGATAATTGCAATTCACTTGATGAGAGTTTGAGAGCTCACTGTAGAAACTATGTACTCCTTGGGGATCTCTGGTCTAAGTAAATTGGTTTAAATTTAATGAGATTACCAACAAAGCTTAACAACTTTTATAGCATAACTACAATTCCTAAAGAATCTATCATGGCACCCAGCACATAGCAACCTCTACAAGTATTAGTTGAATTAATGAGCTTTGGGCTAGTTTCTTAAAGGGCTCAACTAAAAAATAAAAATAATAATCATATATACCTTATAGTTTATGGCAATGTTTAAATGAGTTAATTGTTATAGGAGCCTTATTCCTGGCAAATAGTAAACCATTATTGATTGTGTTATATTAAGATTAAAATATTCCAATTCATGATGTGATAAGTGATAGAGAAAAGAAAAGTCATTATTTTAACTATTTCCTTTCTCCCACATTTTATCGTTTATTTCAATATTGGTAATTTCAGTAAAACTATTTTTTCAAAGTTAAAAAAAGACAAATAACTTTTATTGGTTAACAAAACACTAAAAATTTAAAGGTTTTAATACATACTTTTTATCCTTGATTCCATAAGAATGTTGCACTGATATTTAAAATTTAATTTTTTGGCTAACTTTCACATAATATAAGCTTGAAGTCAAAACTCTGTTCTCTTCCTCTATTTATTTTGCAAGTCTTAACTACAGAGCGTTTTATAATTAGCAGCACATATAATATTCTCTATTGACACAATTTAAATTTCCAAACCACATAACTATTGAACTCTTAAGTATTATCTCGAATATTGTGAGCATCTTCCCTTTCAATCTACTACTGAATGAAGTAATTCTGCATTGGTACAGACCTATCTATCTATCTATCTATCTATCTATCTATCTATCTATCATCTATCATCTATGTATCTGTACATATATACTATATATATTTGAGGAATTTTAGTTGTGTGTATCTGTTCTCTATTTGGTTTATATGTGAAAATGTGAAGTAGTAGAGAAGTACAATGCATTATACTTTCGATTATCTTCAATAAGTCAGCTAATTGACATTCATTGCCTCAAGTATAGTTATTACCTAATGAAATCTCTGTACAGTTTGAATGCTTCTTGGTAAGATCTTTTGGTTAAACAATTACATAAGCTCCATAATTTCTTTCTTTGCCTCTAGTCTCCTCCTCATCAAAGCTATCTTCTGAACTTAGATCAAAGTGAGCTAACATAATAAACAAACAAACAAAAATAAATCTCTCCTAGTCTTTCATTGACTACGATATAAACTCTAGTCTTCTCATGTAATATGAAAGACCCAGTAGATATATTTCTTGTACCTCAGGCTTGTCCCTGCCTGATCAACTTCTTTGCTCTTGTTTCCTCTGTTGTCTCCACCTGGAACATTATTCTGTAGATTCCACTTTGCTCAGTCCCTCAAACCTAATTTTCTCAAGTTTTTATACAACTAATATTTCTGTAGTTTCTAATTACTCCATTTCAAAATCATAACCCACCTCTACTACACTTCTATTATATATGGATATCTTAAGTATATTCACATATACACACATACCGCTACCACCATCACCACCAGATTAGAAACTTCTAGAGGTTAAATCTTTAATGCTTGGCACGATCAATAAATATTTGATGAATAAATGAATAATTATCAGGCCATGTACCTCAATGTTTTACCTTAATCTTCATGTTTCCAAAAATATAAATTATTTGCTTACCCCAAACACACCATGTTCTCTCATTCCTTGATGATTTGCACGTTCACTTTACATAAAAGTACCCCTCCATCCCATTAACATGGAATGTATTTATTTATTTATTTATTTATTTAGCAAATATTTATTGCATGTTTGTTATGTGTCAGACATAGTGCCTCACACTGGGAATATAGCCATCACTAATACAGAAAATGCCTCTGCCCTCATGAGGCCACTATTCTATTGGAGAGATAATAGATGTTAAACGTAAAAAATAAACTAGATAAAATTTATTGTGACAATTACTACTAAGGAAATAAAGAGAGAATGATATAATTAGGAAAGTAAATAAGGGATGGAGAGAGCCTTCTTTGTGGAGGAGATACTAATGCTAAGACTTGTTAATTTGTGAAAGAAGTATTATATAAGGAAAAGGGGAATCATTTCCAATGGAAAAGAGACAGGCTGTGCAAAAGTCCTGAAATAGTAAAAAGGTTTATATTAAAGGAACTGAAAGAATAGTCTTGTGATTGAATTATATTAAAAAGAAGAAAGTGGTATGAACTAAACTTGGAAAGGTAAGCAAGAACAAAAATAGCTAGAGCCTTAGTGGTAATCAACAAGTTTGTATTTAATTCTAAGGGGAAAAAAGAAGTCATTGAGAAGTTGTAGAACTCTTTCAGTAGCCTTGTGAGAAATGTTGGTAGCTTATACAAGAGAAGAGGAATTGGAAAGAAGTAGATGAATTAGACATTGTATTTTGGATGTGTTCTATATGGAGGATAAGGGAAAGGGATGTACTAAAAATTTAGCTCCCTGTTTCTATACTGAGTTGCTATGTCCACAATGGTGCCTTTCACCAAAATACAATAACAGAGGAAGGGCCAAATTTTCAAACACCTCCACTGAGTAAGTTTCATGATCCCTCAGGCTTACTTAAATCTTCCTCTGGGCTCACATTCTACCTTGCATATTAGAATATTTATTAATATTATAACAAAGTATTTGATTTCTTCTCTACAATACAGGAAGCTCTTTGAAGATACTAACCATATCTTTTCATCTTTGTGTCAGTAAGCCTAGTGCATGTCTAATACATAGAATACAAAAAAAAAAAAAAACAATTGTTTTCTAAAAATTTTTATTCAGTTTATTTAAACTAAAAAACAAAAACAAAAGTTCACTGCTACTTTCATTCCTACCCACTACCTTTTGCAACCAACAATCTCTTCTCTATATCTATAAGGTTAGATTTGTTTTTTTGTTTTTAGATTTCACATATAAGACAAATCATATAGTATTTGTCTTTCTCTGACTTATTTAACTTAGCATAATGCTCTCATGGTCCATCCATGTTGTTGCAAATGGCAAGATTTTATTCTTTTTTCTAGCTGAATAATATTCCAGTGTGTGTGTGGGGGGGGGCATGTGTGTGTATCAATGAACAATTATGTTGCTCCTGTACTCTTGCTATTGTAAACAATGCTCCAATGAACATGGGAATACATATGTCTTTTTAAATTACTGTTTTCTTTGAATAAATACCAAGAAGTAGAATTGTTGGGTAATATAGTAGTTCTATTTTTAATTTTTTGAGGAAACTCCATAATGTTTTCCATAGTAGCTGCACAAATTTACATTCCCACTAATGGTGCACAAGGGTTCTCTTTTCTCCACATCCTCACCAACACTTGTTATTTCCCATTTTGGGGTTTTTTGTGGGGGCGGGTTGTTTGTTTTTTTGATAATAGCCATTCTAACAGGTATGAGGTAATAGCTTATTGTGGTTTTGATTTGCATTTCCCTGAGGACTAGTGATGTTATGCATCTTTTCATGTACTTGTTAGCCATCTGTCTTCTTTGGAAAAAATGTCTATTCAGACCTCTGCCCATTTTTAATTTGATTTTTTTTTCACTATTAAGTTGTATGATTTCTTTGTATATTTTAGATATTAACCCCTTAGCAGATATATGATTATATGATTTGTAATTATTTTCTCCCATTCAGTAGGTGGCTTTTTCATTTTGTTGATGGTTTTTATTTTATTGTATTGTATTTTATTTTATTTTTGCTGTACAAAGCTTTTTAATTCAATGTAGTCTCACTTATTTATTTCTGTCCTTGGTGTCAGATTTTTAAAAATCGTCATCAAGACCTATGTCAAAGAGCTTATTATCTGTTTTCTTCTAGGAGTTTTATGATTTTAGGTCTTACATTCAAGTCTTTAATCCATCTTGAGTTATATTTTTGTTCATGGTGTAGGATAGTGGCCCAGTTTCATTCTTTTTCATGTGGCTGTCCAATTTTCCCAACACCATTTATTGAAGAGACTGTCCATTCTCCATTTTATATTCTTGGTTCCTTGGTCATAAATTAATTGACCATATATGTGTGGGTTTACTTCTGGGCTCTCTATTCTGTTCTATTTTGTTTGTGTGTCTGTTTTTATGCCAATATCAGACTATTTTAATTACTATAGCTTTGTAATATAGTTTGAAATCAGGGAACATAATGCTTCCAGTTTGTTCTTCTTTCTCAAAACTGTTTTGGCTATCCAGGGTCTTTTGTTGTTACATATAAATTTTAGAATTCTTTGTTCTACTTCTGTGAATAATACCATTGAAATTTTGATAGGAATTACATTGAATCTGTACATTGCTTTGGGTAGTATGGACAGTTTAACAATGATAATTCTTCCAATTCATGATTGATTCAAATAATTATTTAAGAAAGAGCCACTACCTTAAACCATGAACAAAAGAATCATGGTATCAGAACTATGACAACTTCCAATCTTCTTGTAGATTCTGTCAATTTAAGACTATATGTAGCTTTTGACCTAAATCTCTTAAGGCTAACAAATTTCATCCTAAAACTCTAAACTGCTTTAAATTTCTCAGGTGTTCAAAGTCATTGTGTGAATTATTTTACTCTAGTCTACATAAATTAAAAAAAGATGAAATTCCTTTTTTTTTAGTGCTTGATCTTCAAATTGGCCAAAAAAGACTGATTTTATAATCAAGAAAAATCAAAAGAATACCATTTAAAGATATGAGAGTATTCATTATTTATAAATCTTAATATGAATTATGAGGACTATTTTTAAGATTCATTATTCTATTATTTTTATTTTTTTAAAGAATGTTTGATGTAGGTGGACAGAGATCTGAGAGAAAGAAGTGGATTCACTGCTTTGAAGGTGTTACATGCATTATATTTTGTGCCGCACTCAGTGCCTACGACATGGTCCTAGTGGAAGATGAAGAAGTGGTAAGTCTAAAAGGAAAATAAAGTCAGGGTGATAGACAAGGGTTTGTGGTTTCCAATATTACTACCACATTTTCCAAATCAATTAAGGCCTTCCAAAGATAGCTACTATTTCTAGATTCTTGTTTATAATGCCTGACAGTAGTATTTTGCAAATAATAATTCTACACATTTTCATCTTTTAAACAAACAGAACAGAATGCATGAAAGCCTTCACCTGTTCAACAGTATCTGTAATCACAAGTACTTTGCAACCACCTCCATTGTTCTATTTCTCAATAAAAAAGATCTCTTTCAAGAAAAAGTAACCAAAGTGCATCTTAGTATCTGCTTTCCAGAGTACACTGGTAAGATTTTTTTTCTTTAATTACATAGTAGTAAATTATTAGTAGTATAGGTATATATTTTTTTCTGTCTGGATTTTGATATATAATATTTATCAGGTTGAGACTTGTGATAATCTTTGAGTCATGTGTATGATCTAAACAGGAAAGAATCTTACAAATAAAGAAGAAACCTTCTCTACACTCTGCATTAAAACAAAGCTCTAATGAATAAATGGGATGTGGTTAGATAGACCAGGGCTGATGCTCTAGATATGAAATGACATTACAAACTATTATTTTAAAAATTATAATAAGAATGCAAATTTTCTTTCAAATTGGCATTTCAACTGTATTTTCTGATGAAATCTTGTAATGCTGTATTAGATTTCAGTGGCTCTTCAAAGTCTGAATTAAGTTTCCAGAGGTAGCACAAACAGATTTGAAAATAGTGACATCTTGTTTTAGACCAGTTTTCTTAGGCCTTAGAGTTTTAGTGCTGATCCTGTTAATCAATGACTATATATTTCAGGTTCTATAGAAAGATTGTTTTTTCGTCAGAGACTTTTTTTTTGGTAAATAGTTATATGTTCTGTTATTAATGAAATTGTGTAAGATGGAAATATTTATAATTTAAACTCAAATACAAGCCAAATTTCACCACTTAGATACATGGATAGCCTAGATGTTATTAGCAGCATGCCATTCTGCCAAAATAGGTATGTGCACTCATCTATCATTAGTGCTTGTATCTTTCTTCTATATAAATATTAATGTAAATATCAGATTTATGTGATTAAATATAATGATTTTATATTGAATATTTCAAATTAAATATAGACTCATAATTAAGGGCTATATGTCTTCTTTTAACTGCTAGAATTTATTTCTTAGAGTAGTTTTTAGTTTAGAAAAGAAAATACAAAATATCCATATATTCCCCCTCTCAGTTCAGCTTCCACAGTTTCTCCTATAATTAACACCTTGTATTGGTGTGGTATATTTGTTACAATTGATGAACAGATATTAGTACATTATTAATGAAAGTCAGTAGTTTGTATTAGGGTTAACTTTGTGTTATAAAGTTATATGTTTCTATTGCTTTTGCCAAATTCATGTCATGTATCCACTATTACAGTGTTATGCAAAATAGTTTCACTGCCCTAAAAATCCCTGTACTCCACCCATTCATTCCTGCCCCCTCGCCTCCAACCCCTGGCAAACACTGATCTTTTCACTGTTTCCATAATTTTGCCCTTTCCAGAATGTCATATATCTGCAATCATACAGTATGTGGCATTTTCTAACATCTTTCACTTTTCAATTTTAAATGCAATATACTTTTAAATGTCCTCCGCACCTTTTCATGGGTTGATAGCTCATTTTTTTATCGCTCAATAATATTCTGTTTCATAAACAAACTAGTTTATTTATCCTTTTACCTATTGAAAAACATCTTAGTTGTTTCTAAGTTTTGGTAGTTATAAATAAAGCTGCTATAAACATCCTTGTACAATTTGTATGCAGATATAGCTTTTGTGTAAATACCTAAGAGCGTGAGTTCTGAATTGTATAATAAGACTATGTTTGGCTTTGTAAGAAAATGCCTAACTGCCTTCCTAAGTGGCTGGACCATTTTTCATTTCCATCAGCAATAAATGAGAGTTCCTATGGCTCCACATCTTTGTCAGTATTTGGTATTGTCAGTATTTTACATTTTAGCCATGCTACAATATTTTGATGATTGTTTCTTGTGGAATTTTTCTCCCAGTAACAATAAAATGGAAACAAAATTATCTACTTGGAAAATCTTTATGCTATTGCCCTAGTTTGTATTAGCTCCCTACTAAGCATATTCTGTTATAAAGCCTGTCATCACATCTCTTTTAGCTGTTTTGTATTTGTTTGCTATCCTATTTTATTTCTGTCTTTCCCCAACTAATCAATTGTATATCCTGCTACTAGTCTAAACTTTGTCAAGTACAGCCTTCATCGACTTTTTATTTAACGCTACTGAAACATCAGTCAAGAATAGTTCTCTACATAGTCTTACATATCTCACCTCACCTACTTCGTTTTGTTGACAACTAAGTCCATGATCTGGCCCATATCATCTGTTCTACTTGATTTTCTACAATTCCTCTATAAAGATCTTTGATTTCCATTCGACCAGATTCTCCAAAGTGCACATTTATTTCTCAACCCTATCCTCAAGTCTAGTAGTGCAGGCTACTCTCATTCACTTTTGGTTTTCACTCATACTACTTTCTTTTCTTTTCTAGCTATTTTGCAAGGTCCAGCTCAATTACACCTCATTTTGTAATTCATTCACCTATAATTTCTATTATTTTCTTCATTTAGTTCATATTAAAATGCGCACATCCACATACACACACACACATGTGCAGCCTTTGGCATATAAAGTAAGCTTTATTACTCACTTTGTTACATAAATATGTCAGTACTTCTACTGTATCGTGAGATTTTTTTATGATGAGGTTAAATTTTAGCCACCTGAAGCTCTCAATGGGGTAAGCATAGCTCTGAGCACAGAATAGGCGTTGCATAAATCCCAGATAATTAACCATTGCCAATACTAATTTTGCTATACAGAGTACATCAAATAACAGCTCACAAAGTAAAATCCTAAAACATAGATATTTACAATTTTATTTTTAATGAAATTAATGTTTACTATTTTATTATTTTTTAACAAGGGCCAAACACATTTGAAGATGCAGGAAACTACATTAAGAACCAGTTTCTAGACCTGAATTTAAGAAAAGAAGATAAGGAAATTTATTCTCACATGACCTGTGCTACGGATACCCAAAATGTCAAGTTTGTGTTTGATGCAGTTACAGATATAATAATCAAGGAGAATCTGAAAGACTGTGGGCTTTTCTAATCCATCCTTTTTTTCTTTCCTTCTTGCTAACGTACATTTTTAAGATATAAAAGGAAAGGTGCTATGTGATGTATTTAGTTTTAATAGATGTTAACTTATCCATAAATATAACTAGTGCTATAAAGCAAAAAGTTTTCATGCTAAGTTTTAATGTATTGTCACCTGTATCTGAATACGTTTCAATTTTTCTGGGACATTGAGGGTGAGAGTGTCTTTGATGGCCTCAGTTCTGAAAACATACATTTTGGTAATGCTCTATTAGTACATATCACTGACACCGAACTTGCTTAGAAATACATTTCTACATTTTGGTCTATTTTTAATCAAGAACATTGAAAAAGGCAAAGCAATCTAGATGATTTCCATTGGCCAGATATTGAGTGGCATTCATTTTTTTTTTTTTTTTGATAATGTAACTGTGCCTGTACTGTCAAGACTATTCAAAGATGATACATGTGATGTTTTATAGGTCAATTACTTCTATTCAACCAGCTGCAAATAAAATGTTCACTATACATGTACTTGTTATTGGGAAATTATATATGCAAAAGAAATATTTGCAATTTTATCTGCTCCTTTTTTTCTTAGAAAATATCATTAATGTTGAATTTACACTTAGAATGGAGGATTTTGATAATCTATTTTTTTGTAACAACCTAGTTGAAAACAGGGGACCATGTATAGCAGAGTAAACAGTGTATGCCTGTTTAGGCTGAACAAGAATTCTCCAAGCACTCATTTCTCACATTTTATTCCAGAGCAGCAAGGAACGTTATTACAATTGATGGTTTGGGATCGATTCTAGACTGCAAGAGAGAAAAATAATTCAATGTCTTAACACTGGTTTTGTGAATAAGAAATGGAAAGAGTAATTAGAGAGGTTTTTTTTTTTGTTTTTTTGGGTATTTTTTAGAAGAAAAACATTGAGCTTTTCTCTATTAGTACTGTAGAGTCCATTGTAAATGTTACACAGTATGCTTATTGGTCAAAGCCTCCTTTTTAGAAGCTAACATGGTGCCTTACAAGCAAAATCATATTATTTATGAACAGAAGAAAATAACTTTTCTTTTTTTAAATACGTACCATTTGCAACGTATACTTTTCAAGCATGTCTCAATATTGTTTACTCTCAACACTTGAAGAAAGTGATATAGGTCAAAATTGTGGGTCAGGGCATGAGATTTAAAACTACTCCAAAAAGGAAGAGAGATAATTAGCTTTTTATATTCTAGATAAGACAAAGGAAGCATAAATTAATCAATTTGCCAATCTGTAGTTCAGGTTGATTTAGGTAGCTCTAAGTGTCACTATTTCATTGTTCTGTAACATTTCCTTTGCCAAATATAAATTATTAAGGAGCCTAAGATACCAAAGACAAAAAGAAAAAGCATTTCAATCAGGCACTCAATAAAATTTTTTGGCTAAGAATCAGTATCTATATGACAACAACCTAACATTTGCTAGGAGATTTTCAATGCTATGAGATTTTAAAGTAGGATTACAAATGCTATCATTTCATTCATTGCTTTTTCTTTTTCTCCTACTCTAACTTGTTTTTCTCCCTCAGTGTAAGAAAAATTTTCCAGAAAGGAGTAAGATATTTTTTGAAATATTGCTATTATTATTATTTATATTTCGACTCTCACATTTAAAATTCTTCTTTTAGTTAACATAGGTGGAAAGGGTGGAGTAAGAAATGGTTAGATTTGTTTTTTAAAATATATAGCTCATTTCAATCAACACAAAAAAATTGGCAGACATCAATATTATTTATGAAATATTGTTCTTTAAGAACTTTAAAAAATATGTTAAATGACCAAACTAACATTAGCGTAAGCTTGGATTATTAAAACAAACAACTTAAATTTCTTCCAATCCTGTAATTAAAATTAAAGAAAAAACATTTTCTTCAAAAACAAAAAGTTGCTGTGCTGAACCATAAATTTAAATTAAGTAGAGAAATGTTTAATAGAGAAAATATAAAATAGATGTTTGCATTATTTTTTTAATGATTGCATTCCTTAAAATTGAGTTTATTTCTGATTTTACTTTTACAATTTTTTAGTGAAAAAAAGGCTAGAGTAGATGCACAGCATTTTGGGCTAATTAAAAAAAGCAACAAAATAGGAAATATGGGAAGCTATACTTTAGCCTGAAGAAACTAGCACTGAGACCAGCTATGTTAAAGTTGTTTAGAATTGAAACACCTGTTTAATTGAAACTTCAACCTTTTAATTATACAGTTAAGGTTCTTGCTTTTATAATGTCTAAAAGAAGCAGTCTTAGTCTTTGGCCTTCAAAATTTAAATATGAATATATTGATATTTGCCTTTCTTTTTTTTATTATTATTTTTTTTATTATAGTGACATTGGTTAACAAAATCCAGTATTTCATGTGTACAATTCAGTAGTAGATATTTTCCTTTTCTGTAATTTAAAGTTTCTTTTCCTGACTCAGAATGTTCCCAAATCACACTTGTTTTAGATTTTTAACACTCCCAACTCATTCATTTCTAAGATTTGCACAATTGTAGACATACTGCACACCTCTGCAATCTTGATACTGGTTTATATCTAACAGGCTCATTAACAACTAGTCTTTGCAAAGTTTTTCCAGAAGCATGAACTGGTCAGTAGATAAGTCTTTGCATCTTGCAACTAGTGACTAGAGAGTTAAATGACTCGAAGTCACTAGTTAAATGACTAGTGACTAGAAGAGTATTAACTGGGTAATATCTTCTTTGTGTCAAAATAAAAATGTTGGCAACTCTGCAAATAAACTCTATAGAATAGGAGTTTAGAATTTTGTGGCATCTACAACATATATTATATATATATCCAATATCTTAATGATTAACAAAATTTATAAACAAATAGCAGTCTTCCTGTATATCACACAAACAGGCAAACTACTTTGTCAGGCCTTGGCTTGCCCTAATATAATTTTTTTAGTTGATACATTATCCTATTTAATCACAAATGTATTTTAAAATACTTGCAGATATTCAGGCTTGACTTAATCAAACAATATGTATGGTAGGATAAATAAGTTTTTTTGTGTGTCAATTTATGTGTTTTTAACTATGTTACACCACTCCAGAATCAGAGGTGGATGTGTTGGTTAACATATGGCTACTAAAAATAAAATATTTGTAAGAACTATGAGAAAAAATATGAAACCTCTAACTTAGAATAAATAATTTTAAAAGTAGGAGAGACAATTCTTTTCCTGGGTTGGAGTAAGTAATCACTAGATAACAGAAATAGTTCATTTAAGGTCCTCTTTCCATTTAGATCTTTCTTACATTCTTAAAAACTAGTCTATAGCCACATGGGGGCACACTTACATCATGTATTTTTCAACCCAAATGTTACAAATGTAATAAATTTGGATTACTAACAACTTTAATGATACATATAATAAAATCCTATTAAGAATAGCAGTTCATTCTGTGCTTCTAATTCAGTAGCATATAATAATGTGATCATTACAATATGCAATGTTTTAGTCAAATTTGTGAATAACAAAGCTATTGAAACAGCTCCAAGTTTGTTTAGTGTAATGCAGATATTTCATCTCATGCTCTATTTTTTTTTTTTTTTTGCTATTTTCAAACTGTTTTAATTACCATTAATTGTGTACAGTGTGTTTGCCATTAATCTGTATTGTGTCTAAAATCTTGATTAGCTTATAGTAAAGCATAGAAGAGAAAAATAATTTGATGCCTAACAACTATGTTTTATAAATAGTAATCAATTAGCTGCTTATTAATGTGTATCTTTTCAGTAAATCAAAGTAAAATGTCATTTTGCTATAACATTAACCATTGTATTATTCTGTTTATTACAACTTTTTCCACAATCACCACTCCATCAAATCAAGAGGAAAATGAGTGCTCTGTGACATTTTGTTGTTACCAGCACAGAAGCTTCCAACACATTTTTCATTAGTAATAGCATAATTTTTATTTTAAACCACATCTGTCACACTAGTTAAGAAATAAATAGAGTCACATGAAAGATAAAGGAAATAAAAAGTTTCTAATTTACTTCACAGGGACAATAATGGCCCTCTTAATATTACACCATTCAGATAAAGAATGATATATGAAATACACAAGCAAAGTTATTATTTGAAATACATTCACATTTTCTAAATTGCTCACATTGAAATAAAACCTAGAATGTATATGTAATTGAAAATTATTTTTATGTATATTGCTGTGAGTTTTTTTCTGAAAAATAGTCATATATTAAATACCATTGTAATATCAAAACCAGTGGAGATTGTTCCCATTTTAACATATTAAAAGCCCGACATTGAAGAAAATCTTTGTACTTACCATTAGCATAAAAAGTGTAGCATAAAAATCACCCCATGCAGAATGCCAAAGAAAAAGATGATTTATACTATGATTATCTTATCCAATTACAATTTACATATTTTATCACATCTAAAAATATTGATGTACAAGTGTACATTTATAATAGTACAAGTTATATGAAATAATTTACCAGCAAAAGAAACATTTTTATTTGCCTTGGAGTTATAGTCAGGTTATTCATCATAGCAAGTCTACGAATGTTTAGCCAGTTGCTACTACAGTCAGGAAACAATCACTTTACATTTTTATTCATAAATAAGGTGTGCTCCCCAAAAATACATGTAGGGGGGCAGCATAATCACCTCCAATTTTTGTAACAAAAGTTAGAGAATTTTATAAAAATATATAAACCATATATTTTATATCAAAAACACAGAATATTCTTTTTTCATAATTCTGTTCTTTTATAAATATAAAAATTACTATTAAGCAATAACCACACCATTTTGCTATAAAACAGTAGTGAAAGTATCTGAACAGTTGTAATCTGGACCACCACGCTAAGAAGGCTTTATTAAAGTTATGGCTTTCCATAGTGAATTACTCATCAGGTAATTTTGTTGTGAATCTATGGCAGTGTTTTGTACTACGCTATCCCCCCAGAACAGGTGACATGGTCACTGTGGGGAACCCTGGGCTGTGCTTGTGAATTTGAGTTTAAATTTCAGTTCTAGCATCAAGAGTACCCCTGTGGGACATTGGACAATTCTTAATTTTTTCCAAGTGGCTATCCATTTTTCTTACCTATGTGGATGGACAGAGTACATTAAATAATCACCGCAGACCAATACTGACTGAGCTTCTGAGTCAGCATTTCTTTTGAAAATTGATACCAGAGTAAGCTTGTCTTAATCAGTTATTAAAAGAAAACAAAAACAAGAAGAGAAATGATGTGTAAAGAATTTTTATTAACATTTAAAATGTCACATTATTTAAAAATTATAATTTCCTTTTTTTTCTTTCAATTTTAAGTTGAGTGTTTTCAGGTGTTATTTGTTCCCAGGAAGTAGAACCTAACACAGCCCCTACTAAGAGTCAAATGTTCATTGTTTAGCCTGGAAGAACATCCTTGGCTATCCAAGGGAGGACAAGTGCATTGATTAATGTATAAAATTTTATTAAAGAATAATATGACAACTTGGTAAAGTTGCTAAATGTTGAATTATACACTTAAAATGGATGAATGTATAAATTATTTCTCAAAACATCATTATAATAATAAGATAATTTTCTTAAAAGTATAATATGACACTCATTCTTCCCCATTGTATCTCACATATGTAATAGAATTAATAAATATTTAATAAATTAATAAACAATGAGTTCATAATTCTCAAAATTATCTCTCAGCCTGAAGCAAATGTTCCAAACTCCAGTATCCCTATCTATCTAAGACCACCCTCCCTGCATTGTTGGTTGCCTAGAAGCAATAATTTAGTTTTACTTTTGAAAAACTCCTAAAAGCTAAGATCATCGTCATGTTGAAATAAACTTTCAGGGTAACTCCTAGAGCTCAGGGCATTTGGCCCTGTCCCTCACATAGGAGGTCCGTGGTGCTTTCTAGTTCATTGCCAGAACTGCCATCTCTCACTTCATGCCCTGTTAGTTCTTTATTCTTCAAACCTTGTGAGAGTTTACTCCCTGAGATAAGGGTTTCCAGATCTCACAGAATAGAAGTTCATCTGCTTCATACTTTTACAGCAGTTTTTAATAACTATATTCTTTATGACTTACTGAAATTTACAATGAAATATTTACATGTGGAATTGTTTGATTTATATTTATTTTTTGTTTTTTTGTTTTTATTTTAGGTGAGGCGATGCTTGGTTGACTTCACAGATTACAAGGACCTTGTCAGTTTACAATCCCTTATTTTTTATTTTTTATTTATTTTTTACGCCTACAGCACTTGGTCTTCCTAGGTGGTCTCCCATCCAAGTTCTAACCAGGCTCAACCCAGCTTAGCTTCCTAGATCAGACGGAATCGGGCTTGTTCAGGGAAGCATAGCTGTAGACAGATTTATATTTGTTTTCACACTTTACTATAAGTTCCCTGAGTGCAGAGCCCATATATGGATTTTCCACATTTGTGCTTGTTGTAAAGTAGGAATTTGATGAACATTTGAGAATTAATGAACGAATAAAGCAATGATTATTTACCAATTCTTTCTAGAATGTTTTTTTTTTTTGGCTTCCAGAATGCCATATTTCCCTGATTTTTCTCCTATCTCTCTAGCTCCTCGTCAAACTCCTCTGATCATTCTGTAAATGTTAGTATCACCAAAAATACTTATCTAGACCATCATCTCTTATTACTCTATATATTCTCTATCAAAAATCTTAAGTACTTTATAGCTTTATTTTTTTCTAGGCAAGAGTAGTCTTCTAATCTCTAGATCTGTATCTTAACTGACTCGAGACATGTACAAATACACATTTTTAAAATTAAACTCATCATTTAATAAGTTTAATTGAACTTAAACTCTCCAAATTTATCCTACTTCCCATTATACCTCTCTCAGTAGTTTAATCCAGATCTTGAGTTTTATTCTTCTTTTCTCTCACTTGTTACCCATCTCAAATTATTTAACAAGTTTTATTGTTGCTGTATAGATGTATATAAATCTACACCGAGATACATGTAAATATAGTTAGTTGTTTGTGGTAAATTTCAGATGAAAATCAATAAAGACATTCTTGATGAAGTTTAGCAATGCAATCTTTAATACATATTTAGAAGTTCCATCATTTGCATTAATCGTGTGTGTGTGTGTGTGTGTGTGTGTGTGTGTGTGTGTGAGACTTAGGGAAACCATCATAAAAGTTTTAGATTTATTGTTTTTCTTAAATTTATAAGCTCATCAAATTTAGAAAATCTCAATAGTTTTGTCTTCTTGCTGTGAAGTATGGAGTCAAGGTGCTGAGTACAGTCTCATGCTTCATGAACACCAAAAATAACTTTGCTAAATATAGTTTATAAAGTGTTTTTTAAACTAATGAAACCTATTCGTTACTTAGTCCTTCTTGAACTCATAAGTTTAAGTCCAATCATTTGAGAGTTTTAATTTTTTCTATGCAATTTATGGGAACTCCTTAATGAACAATTGAATAAAAACTTTTGAGAAAGATTCAATAAATTTCTGTTTATGAACTCAGTCTGTACTATCTCTCAGTTGTGTTGTATTCTAAAAATATAACTAGCATCAGTTTCATTTTTAAAGAGATTACAAGAGACAAATTTTTTCTCACGCCTAATAAGCAGACCGAATTACAATCAGCTTGCAATCTATTTAACTCACTAAGTGTGAATTGTGAATGTATGCAATTTGACTTTCTGGTGATCATGTAGTATTCTACAAGTTTTTTTGTGATATTTACCTGCCAAAAACAATATTTTCTCTTTGAGATTCTTATTTCTTTTTTAAGCTAAATCAAGCCTTTTTTTTTTTTTTTTTTAATAAAAGGCCTATCTTCAAACCCCATCTCAGCAGAGGCCTAGCAGATGTCTGTTTACATTATCTTTCTGAGCACTGACAACAAAATGCCCAGCTGAGCCCATAGCATTTACAAGAGCTCTAAACCCAGGTGGCTGGCATATTAAACATCCACATACTAACTGTGACATTAATACCCAACCATTAGCTGACTAAGGATGTTAGAGATGTATTGAAAACATATTGAAATTTTAAATCACTTTATCAACTAATTTGTGTAGAATCATGTTTTTATTACCATTTCAACAAGGAATGGCAAGAAGCAAAAATAGTATAATTGACACCTAAGTTACATAAGCTGAATATGATAAAATTGCCATCTATAACTCAAAGGGCATTGTTTTTGATCAACTGTCTATATAGGAAATTTTTTACTAAATAGGATGTTTTTAATCCCTGTTATGTTAAACCATAATGAATATTTCAACTACATTATAGACTATTTTATCTTTCAAAGGTAGAATGTATTCAACATATTCGATCATTTCTTAATGTTCCATTATGCTTACTATAAACAATAATTATTATATTGTAATGCAATTACACTTTGAGTTTCAATTTTAAGATGTGCAGGTTTCATTTTATTTATTGTCAAAGGAACTTATTTGAGTAAGGAGCTAATGTGAATTACCGAGAGAAAAAGCTCTTACTGTTAAAAACAAACAAGTAAGAGAAATCTTCACTCTGGTACGGAGAAAATATGAATAAAGGAGAACACTGCCAAGTAAGAATTCTTCAGTTAGACATCTGGGCTGATACCTCAGCTCTCTTACTGATCAGCTGCATAGCTTGGAGCAAGGTCCTTAACTCCTCAGTATCCACACACATAAAATGAGAAAAATAATGATAGCCATGGGTCAGAGCCCAGGAATAAATGAGATAATATGTATGGAGTGCTTAGAAGAGTGCCTGATACATCTTAGAAATTATTGGTTATTAATGGGTGAAGTATTAATATATAATTGTAATGCTGCATGTAGAAATATAAAGAAAGTTCATAGTATAACAGAAGACTTGTGTATAGTGAAGGATTTGAGGAAGGTGAGGTAAAAGAGGGAGAGACTTGAAAGAAGTGTCCTCAAAAAGGTTAATATGTTGATTAAAAGTATGATGGTAGAAGATTTTTCTCTCTATATATTGCAAATATCGGTTCATCTTACTGGTAGCATCTGATGACTTTAGCAACACTTATTTCATCTTTACTATATGTAATAATTACATTTATTGTATTAAGCCTAAGGATTATTTTTTTCATTTATTTGCTCATTAATCCTTCTATCTGTTTGTCCATCCACTAACCCATTCATTTATTCATTCAACTTTTCAACAAAGTACTAGTTCTATAAACAGATACTTTGAAAGTTACTGTGAAATTATTAAAATTTAATATGTTTAAATTTAATATGGCCCTGTTTCCAAGACACTTTCAGATTAATAGAACAGTTTCCCACATTAAACAACTTCAGCAAAAATAAGAGTTGAAGAATGAGTCTTGTTAAATTTTTGACATAGAAGTTTAATAAAGTTAAGTGTTTCTTTAATGCTGTGTTATCTTCAAGAAGGAGATGCAGTATAAGAACTCCTTTTTGGAACCCTTATTTTCGCAGAAGTATGGTTTGGGAAATGTTAGATAATAAGTTAACAACAGCAACTTTATTACATGGACTTTGTGACAGGTTTTTTGGACAAATGTCTTTTCTACTTCCTAATTTCCAATTCTGTTTAGCATAAGGTGAGGTGGCTACAAACAAAATTTCAATGAAATAAGGGACTATTTGTATTTCTTTAGCACATGGTTAACCAACTTTAGCACAGTAAAAGGCTGCTTGATGATTGACCTAAAGTCCAGGTCTCAAAAGAGGGAGCAATGTCCTGGGACTGGCAAGGCAATCTTATAGATAATGGTTTTATGTCAGGAGTCAGCACTGGTTTTTCGTTTTTGTTATTATTGTTGTTATTTGTTTGTTTGTTTTCTGAATGGAGCTTAAGATATTATTTGTGCAAAAATTTTCTTTAAAAAAAAAAAAAAAAGCCCCAGATAAGGAGAGGCCTTTGGAGTTCTCCAGGGACCTGACTTTCATTCTGACTTTCTGAAGTGAATTGAGCAGTTATTTTTAAGTTATGAAAGTGTAATGCTTTAACTCAAATCCTACCCTAGCAGAAATCTTAATTATTCCAAAATAGGAATCATTAGAACGTCATTAACCTGATTTATTATCATTTTAGAATGCTGAACCAAAGACAAGATCATCTTTCTCTTTCCTTAGGAAACCACTTAACCCTTTGTATAAAATCTCTATGATATCATTCATCTGAATATAGCTCTTCCTTGACACTCTAATTTTTCACTATCATACTGTTGTAATAATCTCCATATGGCTTTCTCAGCCTAGCTATTTTCCAGATGATTTAACCCATGTAGTTGAACCTAGAAAAATGTTAGCACGTAGGTTGAAATTCCCCAAAGAATACGGTAAATTATACAGTAAAATGTATGACATAATTGCACCACTGTAGATTAAGTGTACAACATAATATCAGGTACTATCTGCACTATCAGCATCCAACCTTAACCAGTGTACCTCAACCTCAAGACGTTACTAACAATTGTTTTTTCATGCAGGATAAACATGTTTCTGCCCTTAGCAAAACATTAGTCAGATGAGATTCAAAGTGTACCTATTAATCAGGAAAAAGAGGGTAAGATTTTTAAGTTTATTGTAAATAAACCTGATTTTGATTTTGAATTAGATCAGCATAACATACGAATGGAAGAAAGAAGAAAAGGTGGGGAAAATAGGAAAAAGATTTTTTTCCTTAAGACATATGTTAATAATGTAATTCTTTTTTTCTTATCTCTGTCTATTATAAATATAAATATATCAACTATATTGAATTAATGTTTCTTAAATCTGCTTTGCTAACACCAGAGATGATTGTTTAAAAATGTAGATCTATGAGCTGCCTTGAAGAACACCCAAGAATTTGTGATTCTTCTAATTAGATAGTAGGAGAAACATTGCTTAAAACATTGAAAACAAAACACTGACTTGAACTGTTTTATTTTCACTTATATTTTTTCAGTTTAAATGTTAACAAAGCACTTGCTATACTCCAACTTATTCATTTGAGGGAAACATGAATCTATAAGTTAAAATCTACTTTTCAAATAGACTATTCTAGTACAGGAGATAAGCTATGCATCTCAAGATGAATTACATAACAAAGGTAATATTTTAAATCTTGCGTTTATTAAATCATTCACTTACTCATTCACTTAATCAGTTAATATATATTATATGCTTAATATGGAATACGCATTGTGTCAAATTAGGGAGTTACAATGGTGAGCAAAAAGAAGCAAAAATTCTACCTTCATAAAACTTCTAGTCTAGGAAGGAGAAAGCCATTACAAAAATTCATAACATAATAAGTATAAAATGCAGTATATGTTATGAAAGCAATGAATATGATCCCATTAGCACATAGCATGCAGAGTGATCTAGTTAAAGGTGCCAGAAAGTTTTTTCTGAGTAAATAAACTGAGGAAGAGGATGCAGTAATTAAATTAAAGGAATAAGATCACCATTCCAGGCCACAGGAAATACACGAGCAAAGGTCCTGAGGTAAGAGAAATCATGGTGCACATACAAGATGTGGGCTGGACCTCTTAAGAGGAAAACGGAGAATAGAGTAAGGTAAGGATGAAAAGATCAGATTACTCTGGATCTGTTAAGATACATTTGGCATTTTTTTCTTTATTTTAAAAACAGGTGTTCAGAAATTATAAGATTTGTAGTTTTAAAAGACCATGTTGACTATGGTGTTGAAAAGTGACAAAAGGAACAAAAACTAGATTCATGCAGATGAGTGGGCAGCTTCAAAATATTCCAAAAGAAGATCATGATCACCTAAACTAGGACAATGAAAATGAAGAATAAAATGGCAGACAGACTCATCATGTATTCTCAAGGCCAAAGCAACAGACCTTCATGATTAATTCATCACTATCAGATGTGTGGTAGGGTCAGTGGGCAAGGGGAGGGCATTTTATGAATGATAGTGACATATGGAGGTAGGCAGTGGTTTCAGGAATAGAGCAAGTACCTGAGAATGGTTTTGAACATGATAAATTTGAAGTGTCTTGGAGATATCCTAGTAGAACAGAGAAGGTGGTAGAAATTCTGATGTAGAGGTCAGAAAAGTCTGGACTGGAAATAGACATTTGTGAATCACTAAGAAATAGGTATTAATAGAAACTATGGTACAAATGAGATTGTCTATAAATAGAGAATAGGAAAAAAATCTTGAGATAGAGTCTTGAGGAATTATAACAGTTATTTGGCAAAAGGAAGAGAGTGCAAAGGAGACTGAAAAGGAAAGGAAAAAGGAGTAGGATTCGGACCAGGGAGTGTACAGAAAGACAGTATGGTAGAATTTTTTTAAAATGGAGAAGAGCAGTCCATAGTTTTACATATTGAAAAGGTCGAGAAAAATTAGGCCTGAAAATATCCATTGGATTTAGGAACACTGATGTCACTGAAGACATTTTGGCAAAGTTATAAGGCTAGAAGTAAGTAATGGAATAAATAATGAGAGGTTAATGTTGACAATAAGTACTGAACACCCTTTTATTTTAGAAGTCTGACTATAAAGAGGGAAGATTCAACAGTACTGATTTCGGATGCAAATCAACATTTCAAATACAATATTTCCCAATAAAAACATCATCCTTATTTTTTTACTCATCTTTTTAACTTTCTTTTATGTGTTTTTCTATTAAATACACCATGCACATCTCTATCACCAAAGTTTGTAATCTTGCTCTAGCACAATCCCTCTACCAAGACTTCAGTTGCCCCATCCCTCCCTGCAACAGGTTGAATGGCCTCTATTACTCTAAATTCTCTTTCCTTGCTACCCAAATGAGCATGCGACTTAATTGCACCAGAAGATCCACCCTAGTTCTACCATTTAATTAACAATCTAAACTTCAGTAAATAATTTAACCTCTTAAACATAGTTTACTCAACTAAAACGGAAGGATTATCTACAATGGAGTCATTTATGTTAAGTCCCATGCCACCAAACTGAGATTTAATTATAGTTTGGCTTTCCCAAAATAAAATTTTAAACTGTCAGGAATAACTTAATCAGAACTAGTTAGGTAATCTGCTAATAGACACCTGCCATCCCCTAAAGGAAAGTAACCTTGTAAAAATCAACCTGGTTTTTGTTTTGTTTTGTTTTGTTTTGTTTTGTTTTGTTTGTTTTGTTTTGCCTTGTATAACTTCCTTGATCCTGCTCTCTTCTGCCTATGTCTTTCATTTCATACTGTTCATTATATCTCCTATTTATCTGCTAGATTGGATGCTGCCCAACTCATGAATCATTGAATAAAGCCAATAGGATCTTTAAAATTTACTCAGTTGACTTTTTTTAACACTGGTTTCTACTCAGTAACTACATGTAAAAATGAATAAGAATGAGAAAATTAACATGTAAAAAGCAATTCAGATTAGGGTGAATCACAAAGATATATTCTTCTAAACTTTATAATCATCATCACATTATGTTAAAATAGATACATAGTATGCTATTTTAATTCCAGTATTCTTAATAAAAAAACAGAAATTGAGGGTAGATTATTTCAACTGCTGTACAACAACTTTCCTATTATTATTTACTGAAAGATTAAGAAGTTGGCTTTAAAATAATGTATTTTATCATTTAGTTTATAGTACTTTTCACTCAAGGAGAATTTATAAATTTTCAGAGATGCGAAAAATCAAAGTTTATATAATTTGCTTTCACCACTTTTATTTTTATTATTAGGAATGAGTAAAAATATTCTACACATAGGAGTGGAGATATAATTTCTGCTCACTCCCTTGAGTCTGAAAATTAAAAAGGAAAAGCAAGCATATACATGGAGAAGTAGAAGAATGGCAAAAGAGGAAATTTAAGAGCAGTTTTGCCAAAGGATGATGGAAAATCCTGATTAATTTTTTAAATGGATACATTTTCCTTTGTATGAATAATATGTCTTTGAGATCTTAAGCGGAACTAAATTAGAAGCAGATGATTTAACAGCAACAAGGAGTGAAAGGAATGTCTCCTTATACTCTCATTTAATTTTTTACAAAAAATTAGGAAGTTTCTAAGATGGAAGCTGTGATTCCAGAAGAAAACAATTGAGACAGCAGTAACAGAGGTAGGGAATTTTAATGCATGATTGATTAATAGAATGTGGCATAAATAAGAAAAGAAAAACATTTATGAAATTGAGCTTACTGCGAATAAACCACCACTTTCTGTAGAAGAGGCACCTATATTCAGTGGAACCCTGAGAGGGAATCATAGACACTCTGACAAGAAAGGAATCCTATTATTCACTTCCTTCTTGCTCTCCCAGATGTCTGCCTTTGAAGGAAGATACTGTGTGATCGGTCAACTAAGCCTAGCATTAGGAATATAAGCTCTAGAGTTCAAATGTAGGATTCAGACCCCTTGAGTTCAATCCCCAGCTCTGCTACTTAATAACTGAGTGACTTCAATTCTGAGCTTCAGTTTCTTCATCTTTAATGTATATGTCTAAGTCTGTTCAGGCTGCTGTAACAGAATACCATAGATTAGGTGGTTTATAAACAACAGAAATTTAAATCTCACAGTTCTGAAGGCTGGGAAGTCCAAGATCAAGGTACTAGCAGATTCAGCATCTATTGACAGCACACAATCTGGTCATAGAGGATAGTCTCTTCACTGCCTTTTTACATGTCAGAAGGGGTGAGGGGAACTAATCTCATTCATGAGTGCTGGAATCTCATGACTTAATCACCTACTAAATTCCTTCCTTCCTTCCCAGTACCATTATACTCGGGATTTGAACGTATAAGTTATAGGGGGACACAAACCTTCAATTTATAGTGATGGTGATGATAATGGTTTCCTAATTCATTGAGTTGATGTAAGAAGTAAGTAATAAAAGCACATAGTATAAAAGCATAAAAAGCACATAGCACAATACCTAGGGAATATTAATCACATAAATGTTGTTATTATGATTGCAGCCTTCTAAGAAATAAAGAAGTAACAGAATATAAATCTGTACTTGCTAATCAAAAGAAAATATCCAAGTTGTATCAGAGGCCTACCAAGTCCTGTATCTACTTCAGCTAACTCACAAGGGAAAAGTGATATACAATTTTTTCCCATATCAGTACAGAAGCTCAATGAATATGACCTAGAGGATTGATACAGAAAAACCATGTTGAAAAACCTCTGAAATGGCACAAGGTGATGGGTAGAAGTAAGAAGGGACTCAATACACATGCAGCATAATAACAGGCAGCAGGAATTAATATGGGTGATAGGCTGGAGTCAAAGGGTACTTACTATTAAAGAAAAATTTAATAAATGTTCTGGCTAGGTGTGACAGAGCATAGCAGAGGGCGGTGAGGGTAGCAGGTCAGAGGATGGACATCATGAGCAAGCCACCCAGGCAAAACTCAAGGAGGTCAGAGTGATAAAGTGAAGAGGACTAGAGCTGATGTGAGTAATTCATCTTTTTTTCTTTCCTCATTTTTCCAAAGTTTTTACAATGTTGGTATTCCTTTTATAGTTTAAATTATATTAAAGGCAATTATTTGAGCAGGCATGTTTATAATAAATATGGTTTTCAATAAATGAAAATAAGTAGTTCTTTGACAGTTTTTATTTAACATATTAAGACATTTCAAATGTATGTGAAAAATAGGGCGATTATCCTTAACATTTATGCAACTGTTTGTTACAAGCAAATCATGAAATGTTTACTTGATTATTTTTCATATAATTGTATTTGTCTTCCATTTCACCCTAAATATTAATCTACTGACCTAGATATCATACCTGTTCAATAAAATCAAATTCCATGGTTGGGTCAGCGTAGAAGGCAGAAATCTAAGATAGCCCAAGATTCCCACCCACTGGTGTACACACTGTGTAGAATCTCCTCCCTTTGAGTGTGACCAGGACAGTAAAAATAATGGATATCACACCTGTAATTTGTTTGCTACCAATTGGTTTTGAGTTAATCAAAAGGGATATTATACTGGGTGGGCCTGGCCTAATCAGATGAGTGCTTTAAAAGATGATAAAGAGTCAGAGAGATGCTCTCCTGTTAGAATCAAATAGGAAGTAAATTGCTAAGTTCTGTAAGAGTGAATGAATAGACACGGGATCTGTGCTCTCCGGAAACTAACAGGTAGCAAGAAAACAGGGATCTCAGTAACACAGCCATTAGCAACAAAATCCTGCCAAAAAGTATCCGACTTTAGAAGAGAGCAAGCATCCCATGCTTCAGATGAAATTGTAACCTTGCCCAACACCTTGATTTTGGCCTGGTGGAACATTGAGTAGAAAACCATCTAATGAATTCTCTGATCTGGAGAATTTGTTAAGATAATAAATTTTTATTGTTTCAAGTCACTGTCATTATTTACAGCAATAAAAAACTAATATACAAGGAAAAGTCAAAAGCAAAGATTTAGCAATAGTCAAAGAGGGAAATGTAAAGCTACAAGGTATGATGTATCAAGAATTATCAACTACTAACTCAACAACAATTTAAAAATAACTCCTAATGCTAATGAGAATATGGTGAAATGCACTGATATAAATTCATACAGACTTGTGAGACAGTATATCACAAGAATAATAAACATGGCCACTTTTTT
Source organism: Eidolon dupreanum (assembly GCA_028627145.1). NCBI lineage: Eukaryota > Metazoa > Chordata > Mammalia > Chiroptera > Pteropodidae > Eidolon > Eidolon dupreanum. The sequence continues at coordinate 35,665,515 of CM053514.1, forward strand.
AATGCAATCATCCAAAATCAGATATTTATCCATACAATGCAAAAGAAGAAAAAGATTGTGACTGTAAAAATGCTCAATACAACATATCTTGGACCTAATACAGAATCGAATTTGAAATACACGAGGTGTACAATGGTAGAGGAATGGCTAAATAAATTATGATAGTTCAATTTGATATGATAACATGTCTGATTAAAAATTATAGTAATGAAAACTCCAGAGCAATAAGAGAATGTTGTTAAAAACAAAATATAGGATTTTTTAAAAACAAAGCATAGGATTAAAGATTAGAAGGCTCTATATAACCATTTAGTAGGTATGTTACAGTGGTTCAATTTCTCAACAACCCAAAATCTCATTAATGTCATTATATTACTCATATCATCAATAATATGTTTAAAGGAATAAGTATTCTTTCTAATCACCTGATATTAGAGTTACATTTTGAGAAAGCAGAAAATGACAGATACAGAGTCTGGTAGGCTTGCATTTTTTAGGATTGGACAAAATGAATTTATGAATTTTCTACAAATTATGTTTCTAAGCTAGCTTACACTCTAATCACTAAAGTAGTTATTTTTGTTGTCACTATATTTAGTCGCATATGCACACTCTTAGAGTTGAAATAGCTATATATTTGTCTATATTTCTATTCAGATGTGGAAATGCAATTTTACCTTCTAGCATTTATTTGTACTTTAGGCAAATGGCTATTAAACTCTCTTATCTTCTAACACTAATATTGACATTTACATCAATGGCTATGTATCAGACCCTCCTCAAATCCTCTTAGCCCTCTCTCTTACTTCAGCTAGTTCTTCAAACAACTTTATTCTGATGGAACTCAGCAGTGTCTTGTCTGGGCCATGCAGCATACCTTCACTTCCTGACTGGGAACTGCTCTGATACTGTGGTATGGGACACCCTCAGAAACCCATTGGACATTCAGAAAAGTGCAACCAGGAAGCAAAAGCACCTAACACCCAGGGGGTCAGTCATCATCAAAGGAGATTAAAAGCTTAAGCCCTCTCTAGATGGACAGTTTCATAAGACAGTTTATAGGCTTCTCTGAAATCCCAAGAGATGGAGCACCAAATATAATAACAGCCAAATTCATGATGCATCCTTGCATTGGGTTTCTCTGGTACTGGTTCTTACTTCCTTTATCCTTCATCCCTGCTCCCCAAGATCCCTTTCTAAATAAATTACCTATAAGAAGTCCTTTCTCTAAAGGACTGTTCTCTGGGAAACCCAGGTTAAGACAAAAATGTACGTAAAACATATTTAAATTCCTGAATATTCAGTGTATTTAATTTGATTTGATTATATGTATTTAAAAACTTAATAATTCTTTTTCTGAACTGTAAATTACAACCTTGTGACAAGGTTGTTTGAACAGAAGTAAATAGTCTGAATCAGATTAAAATGTTTACCATATTGAAAAAATGCAAATATAATTCTCTTCCTACTAGTTGTAAAACGTATGGAGCTATTTTCTTTCTACTTTTAGTAAAATGTTCACAATTACTGACATGCTTTTTAGTACATGATAAACACATTCTGATCTAGCCTTTCCAAATCATCTGCCTTCTCTAAATTTGGATGAAGATTCTCATCCTATTATTTATCTAGGAGTTTTAGCTTATTATATATTGGTCTAGCTGATCCAAGTGGAAGATAACTCTTAGTTAATATTGTAGAATCTTCTTTTGTCAGAGAGAGAGTAAGAATAATTATAAAACATCTATAAAAAACAAATATAGAAATTGAACATATAGGATACATGCAAATGTAGAGGAATGGTTTGAGGAGAAGTCTGTGAGATTCACTGAATATGTACCATACTATCATCTTGAGAAATAAGCATCTGATCTGTTTATTTGAACAAAGCAAGATGAAATTAAACAGGAAAAAGTGAAAGGGTAAAGAAAAATTTAACTTTTTTTAATGGTTCTAATTAAAAACTTAAGAGGTGAACATGGGGGCTTCCTCTTAATAAGAACAAATAAGTCACAGTACTCATGAGTCAATTGAAAACCTTTAAACAAAAAGACCATACCAAAATCCGTAACCAAGAATTTTTCATAATAACATAAAGAGCAATCATATGATTTAGTATTAATGATACAAAGAGAGTTTATGGCTGAATGTATAGTAAGAGGTTATCAACTTAGAAGAGTTTTATGAAAGGATGACAAATTATAAAATGTTATAAGGAAGTAAGAGTCTTAATAAAAGGAACAGAGTGATTCTGCTTATCCCTTAAAATACCTCATATTCTGCTTAAACTCATGATATGCTTCTACAAAGTAGAATAAATCTGGAGTAATTTTACCCCTAAAAAGATACCCCGGCTCTAAGAATTTTGCTGAGTCTTTGAAACTCAAGCAGTTCTATATATTCCAGAGGGTTTTTTTTTTTTAATCTGTAATTCCTCATAAACCTATGCTTTTTTTAAGGAGGGGGGACTTAAAAAATAATAGATATTTTCATGTTATTAATATCGAGAGTTAACTCTGCCTGAGAAGATGTGAGGCTATGTAGTTTGACTAAAGACATGCCAAGAAGGTTCAATACTACTATCATGTTTGAAATTCCCCTGGAGGAAGAGAAGCAGGGAAGACAGGGAGGGATTACTAACATTTTAAATTCTCTGCACCCCTCCTATATGATACACTCCAGGGAAGCTATTTTATGTGTATATTAGGGGAACAAGAATCTTCAAATGATTTCAGTAAGGCCAGGTCTCCCTTCTATTTTTTCCCTCTTCCTTTCTGGGAACCCATTATAGCTAGACAATGACTTTAAAAATGTAAGTCCTTTGAGATTCAGCCATGTTGTAACTATAGTTCATTCTTTTTTATTGCTGAGTAATATTCCATTGCATCAATATACCGCAATTTCTTTATCCATTTACATACTGACGAATATTTGAGTTGGTTTTTCAAGTTTAGGGCTCTTACAAATCAAGCTGCATGTCTTGGTGTGGTCATAGGCTTTATTACTGATGGTTACATTCCTAGAGTAGAATGCTTGGGTTATATAATAGGTATAGTTTAACTTTTTAAGAAATTGTGAAACTGTTTTTCTAGAATGGTTGTATCATTTACATACCTATAATCAGTGTACAAGAGTTCCAGTTGTTTTACGTTTTTGCCAATACTTGGAAAAGTCATTTTTTTTTCATTTTAGCCAACCAAATAATTATGTAGCCGTATATCATTATAGTTTTAATTTACTTTTCCTGGTGACTAAAAATGTTGAACATTTTTTCATGTATTTATTAACAACTTATATAGCATCTACATATTATATGATTCTATTTACATAAATTCAAGATATTGTAAACAAATTTATAATGGCCTAAAGCAGATTAATGGCTGTCTGGGAACAGAAATATAATAATAGATGGATTGCAAGTATATAGAAAAAAACTCCATTGTTTTCTGCCTAATCACTATTCTATTACTACTCTCAATATTTTACTTCTGACACCAGATATGCGGATTCTTTTTGCCACATCAAGCAATTCTCTGATTCTCTGAAAATCAGCTGAATGTCCTGTAATTTAACTCAATTCTGAATATATCTGTCTATAGGTAGCATGGGATCCCAGAGGTTAAGGGCTCAGTCCCACAAAACTTCCCCCTCTTCAGATGGCAATCAAAAGTCCAGTTTGTCACCTGACCAACTTTCTACAACTCAGAGGTTTCCAATTCCCTTTCCTTCATTTCCATCATTTGCTAGAATGGCTCACAGTATTCAAGAAAAAAAATTATTTATTAGATTATTAGCTTATTATAAAAGGATACAACTCAAGAATAGCCATATGAAAATGATGCATAAGGCAAGATATGTAGGAGTTGGGTGCAGAGACTCCATGCTCTCTCCAAGAATGCTACTATCCTAGCACTTCCATATGTTCATCACTCTGGAATTTTTCCAAACCTATCTTTTGGGATTTTATAAAGGTTTCATAACATGGGCATAATTGATTAAATCGGCCATTGGTGATATTCAAACTCCAGTCTCTCTGGAAAATCAGGGATAGGACTGAAAGTTTCAAACCTCTGAATACATGGTGGTTTCCCTTTATCTGGTTTCTTTACAAAAATTACCTCATTGACATAAACTCAGGTGGTTGTAAAGGCTTGTTATGAATAACAAGACACATTTATTTCTCTTATTACTTAGGAAATTCCAAGTGTTTTAGGAGCTCTGTGCTAAAAACAAGGAGAAAAGCCAAATATATATTTCTTATTATAAATCACAATATCGCAAAGGGACACAAGGAAAATTTTTGGAGTTATGGAAGTATTTGCCACCCTCATTAAGGTGGTTGTGTTACAAGTGTACACAAATGTCAAAACTAAGTTGCATACTTTAAATATGTGTAGGTGATTATATTTCAATTATGCCTCCATTAAATAGTAAAAAATGCAAGCATTTTATCATAAGCCATTATTAAATGTATTTCATGGTTTGGTTATTAACTCTCATGGCAGAACCCTGTATTTTAATGGTATGCAGATTTTCTGAAAGTTACAAGTCAGAGAATGAAGCCCAGCACATTACATCATAGGGAGTGACCTGGGAGAAGAGGATGGAAGGAAACTAGACACCTGAGGAGGAGGAGAGTGTCTCAGGTGTTACCAAACTCAAGGATTCATTTTACCACTGTGCATCAAAGCCAAAAGAGACATGAACAGGAGTTTGTAGTGAAGAAAATACAGGTTTATTTAAGGAAATAGTGCCAAGCTGGAAGACACAGGTGAATTTGCATTCAAAGACCTGGCTCCTAGGTGGTCTCTAAGAAATAGTTTATATAGGGTAAGGGTCCCCAATCCCTGAGCTGTGGACCAGTACCAGTCTGTGGCCTGTTAGGAAACGGGCTGCACAGCAGGAGGTGAGCAGCTGGTAAGTGAAGCTTCATCTGTATTGCAACCACTCCCCAGCACTAGCATCACCACCTCAGCTCCACCTCAGAACAGGCATTAGATTCTCATAGGAGCACAAGTCCCTGGTGCCAAAAAGTTTGGGGACTGCTGATATAGAGGAAAACTCATTAGCAGCTAAGGGACTTGGGGTCATTGGCTCTACTGATGGGTCGGGGCTAGGGTAGGAGGCAGTTGATCATTGCATCAGCTCTTGATGTCAGTCATGGCATCATTCTGCCTGGTTTCAAGAGGATGCTAGTAGGGTTGTTCCACCTTCATGGGTGTAGAGCTGCAAGATGTTATTCTCAGTTTGACCCAAACTCTGTTTCTGTGGTCAACAGATCTGAGGCTTTGCTCCTAAGACCGTTTGATGCTAGCCTAAGGGCTTAATGATTAAGGGAGTAGTCCTGCAGTATGCAGAAGGAAAAGGATAGAAAAGAAGCAAGTGAGCCCAAAGCCAGTAAATCAAAGAGAAAGAAGAAAAAAAGTCATTTTAAAGAAGCGAAGATTTGCATGGGTATGCAAGGAAGAGAGACACAGAAATCAAATAAGGAGGTTGTTCTTTCAGGACAGGGCTCTTCTGTCATATTCTGGATAATATATATTGTCTGTATTTAGCGCTCTCTCTCTTACACACCCTTGTTTTTAGATTTAGGAAATGCCTTCTGAAGTACACTGATAGAACAGTGGAATAGTAAACATTGGGAACGCTACTTTGTTACTGGTTCTTCTGAGCCACCTTGGTTTCAGTTCTTAGGATTCTTAACTTATGATGAAAAAAAAGGCCTGATTGGGACGCCAGTGACAGAAGCCTCACAGTGTCCCTGACTTCACTTTTTCTGCCCTATAGCTTAACCATAGATATTCCCCAGAGGCTTGACCCAGAGCTTGAAATGTCCTCTGCCATAGAAAGTTACCCTGAAACTTATGATTAATTGCTCTTATGGTTACTGATCACAATCCTGGTATAGCATTCTTTCCAGACTACTCCCATCTTTGTTCCTGGGTTGCTAACTCTACAAGATGACCACGTAGCCAGAGGAACAGCTCCATGAAGCATGACAGACCACCCCCACATACACGCCCCAATCACCATGTAGCTCTTGGAATAATGCCCAGATTTTCCCTTAAATACCCTAAGCCAGACTGAGAAGGCAAGGCAGTTCTAAAGCTATCAACCTGCTGCCTTCTCAAATCACCGGTGCTCTGACAATAAACTTATTCTAAATATCCCAACTCCTGTTTCAGTCTATTGGCTTAGTGGCACAGGCAGCACAAGCCCCAGACTCAGTTGCCTTCCGGTTTCAATAAGAAAGCATTTTATGGTGGATTTAAACATTTATATTAAGATTGTGGAAATGAGACAGTGTGTTTTTGGAAAGATTATGAGATCTGGAGGTAGGCCTGTGTTTGAATCCTAGCTTCACCAGCTATGTGACTCTGGGTAAAGTATATAATCTATATAAGCCTCTTTTTATTCAGCTGTAAAATAATATCAATTAAATGATATATGCAAAGTTCCTGTTAGGTTGCTCAGCAAACCTTAGCTTATACCTATAGGCAACTCTGAACATTCTAAAGCTAGGATCAATCTATTTCTAAATGTTGTGTTTGTTAAGGAAAATATCTAAGATTGCCTTGAATCATAACATTTCTTAATTGCTAACCAAAAAGTTACTAGATGGTTTAAATTTTTCTTCTAGTTCTAAAATTCCTAGCCTGTGTCCTCAGCAAACAACCATAATTTTTCTTCTGTACATTTAATAATTATACCAAACTCAGAGAATAATTTTTTAAAACAAAGTATCCAGTGAAGTAGAGGTGATTTGAACCCAATTAATAAAATAGCAAACATGGGATGTGTCATATTCACACACACACATCAAAAAAAAAAAAAAAAAACCACAACTGAAATAGTCGAGTGATCTTCTAAATACAAAAATAAGTTCCAACTCATAATAATATCATGCTCTCTTTCATATGGCCAATTACTAACATTACTTTTTACTCATACTCCCAAATTTTATGTGCTGGAAAATTTTAAATGCATCAATTTTCAAGCATTGCTTTCATAAAATTTCTCTTATTATTCTGCATTTTATGAATTATGCTTACTTTTGATACTAAATTAAATTTTATTTGGTCTCAAGATTGTCAATATAAGAAATGTCCATATCTATAGAGAATTTTTATGAGTTAGTTGAGCCAAATTGACAATCATCAGAAAGCAAAATCTCAACGGATTAAGAAAATGCTCCAGAGAACGACAACTTTGCAGTATATTTTATACATTAGAATAAAAGAAGGATATTATAAGGAGGGTCGCAAAAAGCCATTTGTGGTAGATTAAGGGGGCAGGAGAAAGTAAAGTGGGAAAATCTCTGGGACTGAATAAAAAGTAAAATGGAGAGACATACTTCTTTTACATTGGTGGGTACAGGATAGTTAATAATTAACATTTACATCACATAGAGATAGTATTCGGGGAACAAGTTAACAATGAGTTTTGTGATCTCATGCTTCAGTGTGAGGTTGAACACCTGAGGGGTCTGGAAAAAGGGAATTACTCTGACATTCCAAAGGTATATTACCTTAGATACAAAAAGATACCAGACAGGCTTACTTAAGGTAAAGATTAACTCTTTTCAAGGAAGCTAAGGGCTTAGGATGTAACTATCTGCCTTGACTTGCTTTTAGCTAGGAATTTTTATGTTCAGACCATGCCATGTGGTTACTTTCACTCTCTGAGTTTGTAAGGCCTGGCATACAAGCCTCCCCTGAGCTTGTCAGGTTTAGTATGCGGCCCCTTTTCTATCCACAAGATGTATCTATAATATCTCATTTTCTAAGAAGCTCTCTTATAACTCTTAAACAGAATTGATAATATAGCTCTTCTAACTAATAAAAACATAATATAGTAAGGAACAAAACTGGAATCTATGTATTTCACAAAATGCTTTCTGAATGCAAGACCCTATTATTATAGGTTCAGTTTTTTCACTATCTTTATACAGTGGACCCTTCAAAGGTCCTTCTTTGTCTTACTTGTCTTGTTTGTAGGTACAGTGAGTGGCTATGAATATCAGTATGTACTGCTCCCTACTGAAGGGCAAAGTTATGTATTCACAAATAGGGCATCGCCTCAACAAACCTTCATATCATTGCTTTCTAAGCTCTGTTAAAGATAGACATTTAGAAATCAGAAATACTTAGCTTAAGTTTTCATATTTTATGTCCACTATAGATTTATATTCCTAGACATTAAAACAAGCCACAAACCTAGTCAAACAAACATCACACTTCAAATATCAGCAATTGATACCCTCTCTGAATTTATGAAAAAGATTAAGGCCAACGTAATAGAAAGACTAATATATTGGTTAAAAGCAGAGTTATACAGACCTGGGTTTAAGCCATACCTTTATTGTTCTGTGATGTCGGATAAGTTGCCTAAACATAAAGCCTCAGTTTTAACATAAAGCTGTTTGAATTAAATTCCATGCATAAAGCTCTTAAAGTTTCTGGAAGAAAATATATGCTCAATAAATGTTAAAGAAATAATAATCATTCAATGAACTACTTACTATTTTCTACAACCAAAAGTAATCTTTCTCCAAAAGCAACTTCCCACCCTATCTCAAAATTTATCGATTAGATATATGTTTCTGTCTTTCAATATTCCACCCTTGTGTTCTTTGTCTTGTGCTCTATCACCTCACTTGCTGCTTTTCTCAATTAACAATCCCTTCTCTTTTAGAGTTCCTTTTCTTTGTACTGACTTTTCTTCTTTGATTACAAACATCTTTCTTACTTTGAGCTATAGCCCTGTCTTTTTTTCAAAATCAAAATAGCTAAATATTACTCTACAATGGCCACCTCTCTGTCTCACATGCCTTAAACATTTTTATATATTACTACTTTTTTCAATCTATCAAAACTATTCTCTTCAAGTCACTAATGTTTATCTTCTTCTTGCCAGATTTAGTATCCATGTCTCTATTCTTGCTCTTCATGGACTATTTGTAGCACTGACATGGTTTTCTTCTTTAGTTTCAGAACACAGTTCTGTTTTCTTCCCTTTTTCTATTTCATCTCTCCATTGACTGCTTAAATGTGGACATACCCTGAATCAGCATTTTGCCTCTTTCCTTTTTGCTCTGTACTGTTAATGATATTATCTCCATTTTCACATTATTTTATCACTCATCATTCCTCTTTGAATGATTCTCAGAGCAACCAATCCCAGCCAGCCATATTTCATCACACATACAATATAAATCAGGAATTATACTCCTATTTACATATCCAGGAGAAGCACACATCTACACAAAACTGGAATATAAATGTTCATAGCAGCCTTATTCATAACAACCAAAAAGTTGAATCAACCCAATGTCCATCAACTGATGAATGGATAAATTAAATATGGCATATCTATACAATGAAGTACTATTCCACAATAAAAAGAAATAAAGTATTAACACATGCAAAAACATAGACAAACCTTGTAAACACTATGGTAAGTGAAAGAAGCTAAACACAAAAGACCACATAGCACATGACTTCTTATGTATGAGATATTTAGATTAGGCAAATCTAAGGAGACAGAATGTAGATTAACAGTTGATCGGAATTAAATTGTGGGAGAAGGTGGAAACGCTGATTGACTGCTAACGAGCACATGGTTTCCCTATTAGAAAAAATGTGCTAAAATTAGATTGTGGTAATGATTGCACAACTGTGTGAACATACCGAAAATATTGAATGTACACTTTAAATCAGTGATATGGTTGATATGTAATTGTATCAATAAAGCAATAAAGCTATTGAAAATAAATTAAATACACATACAAATAAATCACTAATAAGCATCCAAGTAACCTTTTAGAAAATTGCTTTTACTTGAAATAAAGCATTTCTTTTTTAAAGTGTTCCTGGATTAACCCCATTTTCATTTCCAAAGCTCAACTTTGTGATTTTTATTTCTTCCTCTGTTTTGCATAAATATGTATTTCCCATCCAGTTAACAGGGCAATGTTTAAACCCAGAGAACCTAGAGAGAGAATTCTACCATTGACTTTTTTTCTAAAAAAAGTACAGACTAAGGAAACTAATAGAATACCAGATTCATTTTATACTTAATGTAGAAATGGTGCATTATTTCTTTAAAAAATCTGCAGTGACATCTCAAAGCTTATAACCTCAACTTTTCTTAATCACAAACTTTCTATCTTTCTAATATGAAAATGGAAAAGATGTCGTTTTGGATGTCTGTAACTATGTATATATGACAGATTATTTATATGCCTTCTAACAAGGTGGTGTATCTATTTGTTGAAGGTAAGATGATACCAAGGACAGACTTATTTTTAGATGTAAAAGCCAATTATTCCACCAAAAACCTGCCCTCTAAGAAGGCAATGTCAGGGCTTTTTTTTTTTATTATTTTTTTTAATGCCATATATGACCTTTGTTTCAGCACGCTTTTTACTCCTACAATGAATGAAAGTAGATTACAGGAAAATGGGACTACTTTTTTCACAGTGAGTGATCTGTCAAATACACAGTGAAGCTGCTCAATGTCAAACTTAGCTTGTTTTTAATATCTTAACATACACACTGCTGAAGTTAATTCAGCATCAACCAAAATATAGAGGACAGGTTTGGATTTTGTTTAACGGTACATATTATTTTTTATAGGAAAATCCATAGTATTGTTTTCTGTCAATAGATCTTATTGAACTACTAAAAGTGTTGAGAAGCCACGGACTTTGCTTAATCTAGATGATCAGAACTAAGAACGTTAACTGTTTCCTGAAATACCCATCCAAATACTAAAATGCGAAGAAATGGGAAAGAAAAAAATAACAAAACTTAGTATAAAAAGAATACCTAAATGACACTTAAAAAAAATAAAATGTAAGAACCATATACCATATCACTGGAAATACATGACATTTCAGAATAATAGGAAAGTGCTCTTCATTCCCAGACATAGTTAGTGGTGTTAAGTTTGAATTTTCACTTCCTTTCATATGGGTGAATGGTTGAATAATTTTTTAAAGCACCTTGTTTGTCGCTAATTCTTAAAGTTCTCATGTGTAAATATTTTTTATTCAGAAATGTTTTCTTAACTTAATGACAGTTATTTATGATGTACTGTACATATGAAAAATACTTTTATTTTTTCTAAAAGTTTCTAAAAGTTTTCTTATGCTTTATCTCAGTTCCTCCCCAAGAAAATCCCAAATCTTGGGTAGGGCAAATATTATTATACATAATTTACAAATGAAGAGACTGAGGTTTAGAAAGTTTCAGTAAGTTGTCTAAGATATGTGGTTAGTAAATAAAATGATCAAGAATAACATCAGTCCTTCTGACCATAAGCTCAAGTATTCTTTCTAAAAATTTTATTCTGATTTACTTAAGTAGAATATTTTTTCTTTTTTCAAATTAGAAGGATATTTACATGCACTTTAGAAAATATTCATATAATGTAAAAATTTATAGAGGTAAAAATTTATAGAGGTAAAAAGTGAGAAGCCCTGAACTACTAAGTGTTTAGTGTCTATGCTTCCATTTTCTTCCCATAATATATATATACCAGGATTAAAAAAAAAAAAAAGTTTATGTAGCTGTCTTAGTAAGCCCAGACAACCACAACTAAACACCATAGACTGGGTGGCTTAAACGATAGAAAATTATTTCTCACACACATGGAGGATAGGAAGTCTTAGATTAAGAGGCAGATTTCATTTTGAGGCCTCTCTTGCCTTATAGGACGCCACTATTTATTATGTGCTCACCAGACCTCTACTTTGGGGACCCATGGAGAGAGAAGGGGCATGCTCTCTGGTATCTCTTATTATGAGGGCCCCATTGTCATGTCTTCATCTAACCCTAATTACTTCCTGCAGGGCTTATCTCTAAATACCACAACAGTGGGGGTTAGGGCTTCAACATATGAATTTTGGATGGATAGAAACATTCAGTTTGTAACAATAACACATATTTTTCTGCAACTATTTTTATAAACTATATTGTAAAATACTCTCTGATAAAATAAACATGTTATATTATTAATTAATTTATTTTATTTTTTTATTTTTAGGCGAGGCAACCCTTGGTTGACCTCACAGATTGCAAGGACCTTGTCAGCTTACAATCCTTTATTTTTTCATTTTTTATGCCTACAGTACCTGGTCTTCCTAGGTGGTCTCCCATCCAAGTACTAACCAGGCCTGACCCTGCTTAGCTTCCGAGATCAGACGGAATTGGGCTTGTTCAGGGTAGCATAGCCGTAGACATTATGCCATGAATTAAATGGTTATATATTAATCTACCACGTGGAATCAATAAAATATAGTTTATCTATTGAAGTATTACAAAAATAAATATTCTTACAAGTATTGTTGTGTTCTTGAGTTGGCAGTCATATATCTAACAATGTTGACAAGTATGAACATTCATTAATTTAAATAGTATTGCTATTAATTTTTTTATTTATTTCTTAAGAGAAATTATATGATGGAATGACAAACTTGGGCTTAAATAAACTAATAGCATAAAGAAATTTCACATCTATTATCCTATTTGATTCTTCTAAGGACTGTGTAAAATAAACAGAGTAAACACACTTAACCTTATTCTTACATGTTAGGAAGTCATGGCATAGAGCATTAGAAATTACTCATCTAAATTCACATTTGAATAAGGACCAGAATTAGAATTCAAGCCCAGGTCTATAAGAGTCAGTGGCTAATGTTTATTTTTTCTGATACACTCACATAAACTAGAAGGGGCCATGTGGAAAGCATGTGCTGTACTCTTTGAACCTAGAGCTCTGTTACTTCTTGAATTCTCTTCAGACTACTTTTGTACCTGTTTACCTACTCTCACTTTTTCTCTCTAAGGCATTTTTCCTCAGGTGCACTTCAAATTCAGATTTGGCAACTTCCTAATTTTGTGTACATTTCCTTGGACTTAACACTCTAGACTGTGCCTTTATACTTGGCAAGAAAAGAGAAACTTTGAGAATGAGAAATGTCCAAAGGAAACATAAAAGGCTCATATCCTAGTTCTGCTACATAGATATGGTTTCTTCATAATTTAATGAGATGTTCAAGGTTGTAGAAAAGACTAGGGATAAATATGTATAATAAATATCTATACAACATAACCTTCAGTCAATGGAAGATGTATAAGAATATCTATTTCTGATTATGCGAATAGTTCTGTTTATTTTGTTTGTTTTATCTACAGAAGTCATTTCACCTCTGTTTATAGCTGTCATTTTAACAAAATAAAACTTGTACCAAAAACAAAAACTCACTCTAATGAGCAGCAATTCAATAAATATGACCTAGAAAAAAAAAAAAAAACTGGAGCATAACAAAGATAATAGTCACAATTTGTGTTGCTAAGAGACACCAAAAGCTTAATCAAGGAAATGACCAAGACAAATCTCGTACCTAAAATATTACATTGATTAATATGTGCAAAAATGGGAAAAATCAAAGAAAATTTGTGATGAGGCATCAATTAGAAAATACCAGCATTTTAAGAATGAGATTTGAAGATAAAGTACATAACAACTTGCATGGTATGCCTCACAAGTCATTAAATATGCCTCTTATCTCCCAAACTTTCTTACAATCTCTGATATTTTCTTGCCTTTTTTCACTTTCTCATAGTGACTGAATTATCATCAACTGAATATTATTAAAGTTAAAGTATTATATTTTAAAACACAAATTTTTCTCAAAGGATTTGGAAGTGGGTGTGGATTATCAGCTATTCATACTTCCGGTATCAATTAGTATAATTGCTTTCCTTTTAGATACAGCTGATGTCCGATTCAGCGTAGGACTATCAGTCTGAGTAGAGAGAGGTTTAGCACAGAGTGCTTTAATGGAGGCAGAGAAAGTAGTCGTGTATGAATCCTTAGTGCATCAAGAAGCTTTGTACAGTAAGAGAACACTGAGTCCAAGAGCAGGGAAGAGAAGAGTGTTCTAAGGTGTCTGGGTCAGTGACAAATAGGGGTGAAGCCAAAGCTTCACTGGTCTTTTCAGGGGACCAGTCCTTGAGGGGACAAGTAAGGTGTAAAATAAACATTTTAATCTACAATCTTTTGACTTCTACAAAACAATATTAAAGTTTCCCAATTACCATTTCATAGATATACACACCTCATGCTTCAGAGATCTTACCTTTTTGTGCTTCTCACTACAGCCCGGAGTTTCTTCCCCCGTGACTCCGCCTACTTTTTCCCTTGCTCTCTCTCTGGTTTCTACTCTCTTATGTATGGACAAACTAATGTAGGCATTAACAGCTCACACATACTCATTATCCTATGGGCTCAATGCTTTTTGCCACATTATTCTTCACTACTAAACTCCAAACAAAAGGCTAAAATTGGAATTCACAAATCGTTGAACAGGCCTATTTATATTTTCTCCAGAAAAGGACATCACACCAATATCAAGATCAAACTGATTTTAAAAGGCCATTTCTTAATAAAATTGCTCAGCTGTCTGATTCACAGTTTATTATTCTGATTATTGAAGATGATTCTTGGATTCCAAAACAGATTCACAAATAAATATGCCCATTCCTTCCACTTAGCAGAAACAGTCTATGTTTGCCAGTCTTCCAAATATAGATAGATAAGTATATTCATATTGACACAGATGAGTTTATTCTTTCAAAGAATTATTATTTTCTGCTATAAATAATTTTTTGATTACCATACTAAGCTCATGCCATTGTCTTTGTGGATCCATACCAGGACATTGTCAAGGCCTCACATTTCTTGATAGAATCCAGATTAATATATTGATATGTTTTTAGGTCTTTTATTGTCTTGATTTAGGACATTTTGACTGCTTTTAGTATTTTTCATTTTATTATCTAGTTGTCTAATTATCCTTAACTTCTTTTTAGTGCTCTTGATCATGTTTATTGTCATAGTTATTTATTATAATCTATATTTAATATTTTTATTTCTTAATTCTTACTTTCATTCTACAATCCTACCTATTAATATGTTCATCACATTTTATAAAATATTTTATGTAGGTTTTTACATGTTATAAACTTTATCTTTTAGCATTTTCTTTTTTACATTGTATCTAATCATCTCTATTTTTTTACAATTAAATTATTTTTCTGACATTTTATTTTTGAAGTCACATATTACTTTTTTAAATACTCTTACTTATTGGTACCTATTTTTTCTCAGTTTTAATCCCTTCCTAATTGTCTTCTTTCTATTTATTAATTTAGTTCAATTTTTCTTATTTTTCTCCTATTTTAATTTTTTAATAAATTGTTTTATGATAGTCACAATAATTATGGCCATGGGTTAGGTACGTGGATAAAGTCTGCACCACAAATCAGGGAGTTGGAAAGCCTTCTTTAACTCAGTTATCCATGCAGCTACTGCTCTAACTTTCTAAACGGATATCCTATTTTTTTGAGACATGCTTTCCACAAGTCCTTAATGTTTATAATTAGCCCCTAAAAATAAAGATTATTTCTCATAGAGAAAATTATTCCCTTAATATATATGTTATACTTAAAATACTGTTATTGAATGCCATACATCTCGTTCTTTACATGATGAGTTTGTGTTTGGTAGTATTTGTTAATGCCTGCTCTGTGATATACATAAAGATTAGACTTGGAGAAAATATGATAACAGTCTATTTTGGCTAAGAAACTGATGTCTGGATAATAAGGGTCTAGGTAGTACTAATCCTCCCAGTAGACGTTCATGGCAGGAAGCATAGGAAACTGCTACTATTTTGACATTTGTTTTATGCTAATGTATTTATTAGAAGTTTGGCTCACCTCCCTTTTCCTTAGGTCAGTGGGAGAATTTGTTTCAGGCATGACTCCCATCACCTCTTCCTGCTCCCCATTATTTTGATGGTCTGGGAGAACCTGGATAGACAGGAAGTTATCCTGAAGTTTTCCATGGGTCATGGGTGTACCTATTTTGTGGCTCCTATAAATTTGCAGAAACTTTCAGTGGTCCTAGACCCTCTGAGAAAGTAAGACGCTAAAAAAAGAGGAGACATACTTGATTTGTTCTGGATATTTTCTAAGGTACAGAGAAACAGATGGCTCACTCTCTCTCTTTCTCTCTTTTTCTTTCTTTAAAAAAATTTTCTCTTTAAGTAAAGATAAGAATAAAGCATTTTCAAAACTTAAATTATAACTACTTTCAGAGGATAAATTAGGAAGTTTCAATATGTAAGGAATAAATTTGGCTCTTTTCAAAGATGACATAAGAATTCCATCAAACTAATCAATCCTGCATATAAGCTCAAGGATGTAAGACTGGAAAGTGACTGGAAATGAGGAAACTATTTTCTTGACCAATTCTTTTTATCTGTCTGAAATAAAAAATGTGTTCATGAGAGGAAAATGGCCTAAAAACCATCCACAAAAAGAGAACAGAAGATAAAACTGGCATAGTATCTCCAGCATTATCCAGGGGTGTCATGTCCCATAGACACATGTTCTATGTGGCAGGTGTATATGTACATACATATATATGTATAGTGAAAGTGTAGCATTGGGTATCATGGTTTAAATAAGCATAAAGACCATCCAACAAAAACCATGCTCTCATTGTATGTATGCCTATGGTCAGTTTCATCATTTGTGAAATAGGAAAAGTAACAGTATCTACCTTATAGACATGTAACCATGTCTCCTAGAACATAAGTGTTCAATAAATATGAACAAATATGAGATATCTAGTATAATTATATATTATCAAAATTAAGGATCTGTAATTGCTATTACAAATATTACAAGATTCTTGTAGCTACATATAATAAACATAGTATTTAGAAACTGTTGAATATAGCAGTGACATTATGAAAGATATTTTTCATCCTATAATGGTAAGAAAAAGGTTTTATTTTTGTCTGTGGCTATCGTCCAATTAAGCATAATTGATAATTACCAATTTTAAAATCTGTGATCAGCTTGTTCAATGTGCCAACAGACATGCTATCAAAGCACACTAATTATAAAGTGCTGTGTTAGGCCCAAAGGAGAAGGTGTTCCCTATATGATTAATGCTTCATTTTAACAATATATTTGCCTGATCTGAAGTTGTCACTCCTTACTTGTAGTAACAGCTCTTATCCTATGGAATGAGGATCCTCACCTTTTGGAACATTAATCTTTCTTCTTCGGAACTGGAAAATGATGCTGGGTTTTGATCTTTTTCCTTTCTTTCTCTAGAGTGTTATAAAAATCAGTTTAAAGACTGATTCTGTTTATATCACATATACAGATACCTCAAAATACAACTAAAAATACAAATAAAGAATAATCATATATTTCTGGGACTTTTGTTCCAACTGTTATTGCATGATTTATATTTTTTCTTTATGTATTCTTATTTTAATTATACTGTATTTATTGGAATTTGCTCTTCTTTTTACAAGCATTTCAAAAATAGTTTATAAAAAAATAATTTATCTTAAACAACTTACTTAAATAAGACTCAGGTCATAACTACCAATGAAATTTTAAAGTTTGGTCTGCATCTTATTTTCACTCTATTCATCAAAGGATGGCTGATCCTGAGAGTAATACAACAAAATTGTGCACTGGGTGTTATTTTTGGTTACATAGAAACAGTCGTTTAAAATAATCTTAAAAACTCAACACTTTTAGAATACAATACTTAACTTTTTCTTAAGTGGAAAATAAGCAAAACTAACATACTAGTTAGATCCTTTGATTTAGAAGCAGTTTTGGTGACTTGAAAAGTAATTTACCAAGCTAAAGATGACTAGTACAATTGAATCTTTATATATTAAAAACAAATAAAGCTATATATCCCACTAGTTTTTCTGGAGATGAGTAGAACATCCCAGAGTCAGTTGTATGGAACAACTTGAACTAATAATGGACACTTAGGATTATCTAAGAAGCTCATTTGGGACTGAGACAATCAGTTGCTAATACTAGTCTCCTGGGCCGTCATTCAAATATATTATTATTCAAATAGCTAATGAGACAGGAAGAGCTCTAACAGTAATTGACTTGTATTCTTTTGGGAAGTCAGCTCTGAGAGTAGATCTAAATAAATTCCCCAAGTGTATTGTAGACAGAAAGTACTGTAATTAATTTACTAGTCAGGCCCAAAGCATTATGAATGAAAGAGTTACCCAATTCTGTCTTTCTCAACTGTTAGGCTCTAACCACTCTAGGAAAAAAATAAAAACCTACTGCTATATATTCCAAAATAGACACAGATGTGATTTAAAACATGAAGTATGTAATATATAATATTATATATATATATATATATTTCTCGACTTTCCCAAAGAGTATGATAACAATAAAAATAAAAGCAGCTGTATGTGGTACAGTATGGTTCTGGATGTCACAATAGTCTAATTATATTAAATATTGTGATATTATTTATATTAATATCAACAGTCATTACTACTGTATTATATATGCCTTGTGTCCTAAAAGCTAATTTACTTAGAGAATTTTTTTAACTTAATTGTAAAATTTTAGTTAGGTATGACAAAAACTATTTCTTCCCACAATCACAAACAGGAAAGAAAAGGAGACAATACAGATGAGAAATTTCAACACAATTTGGACGACTAAAAGCATACAGGTGAGTGGTAACTGACTTTCTAGAGTGGAGGAAAAACTAAAACCTGGGCACCTGTAATTTCCTGGTGAAAAAGGCCTAATTTCTTCACAAAGTTTGAGAGTGCAAAGTATTGAAAAAGATAACATAAGACATAGAGGAGATGCAAGATTTATTGAAAGTACATATTTAGTCTCTAGAACTCATCCTCAAATGACTGCATTCCTCCACTGACTTCCAAAATGCTTAAGGTTCCATTGTTTGGAGTAATTAAATCAGAGTTTGCAGACCAGCAGGAGTTAAGAGGCTAAGATTAGGTAAATTAATCAGATGATAAAACTATTGAGGCCTGTTCCCATACCATTTCTAGTATTAGTGTTAGTAAACTGAACACTACCCAACCCTCTTTTATAGGCTGAAAATAATAGATGCATCTGTAGGAAAATGAGATGGTCCCAGAAAATATGATATATATTTATTAGGATTAGTTGGTACCTAAATAAAAACATTATTTATGTGAAGCCCAGAAGTTAGCAAACACTAATTCTGCACATGCAGTTCCAAATTCACTCATATAGGAATAGATAACCGAGGATCACTTCCAAAAATGCTTCCAATGTGAGGAAAAAAGAAAAAGAAAAAGAAAAGCCAAACTAAAGCAGAAGAAAAGGAACTGGAGAAGCTAGAGATAACATAAAAATCTTTAAAATTAATATTCTCAATATAGGAACATATATTTTTGCAGACAAAAAATAGGATATAATAAAAGTACAGCAAATGAGAAGAAAAACTATTGCTATTCTAAAAATTCAACAAAACATTTTATAAAACCTAAGGAAAATACCCCCACACATACAAATACAAGAAAGAACAACAACAAAAATGTCAAAGTAACAGGTCATGGGAGAAGAAAAGAAGGAAAATTAGAGGATCATTTTAGGTAGGCCAATATCCAACTAAAAAGAGTTTCAGAAAGAGAGAAGAGGGAAATAAATTATTCTCCAAATTAGAAGGCTTGGCTCTGGTAACTATTAACAAGTAACAAAATACCCTAAAATTTAGCTTCTTTAAACAATCATTTAATCATGTTCTTGGTTTCAGGAGTTAGTGATTCAGATAGGAAACATTGATCATGGCTTGTCTTTGTTCCAAATTTCTAAGCCTTCACCTGGGGACACTTGACAGCTAAGGATAACTAAATGATGGGGAGTTGGAATCATTTGGAGATATTTTCACTCATATATCTGGCAATTAATACTGACTTGCAGCTGTGACCTCATCTGAATATGTATAAACTGCATCTGGCTTTTCCATGTGGCCTGGCCTTTTATACGAATGAAAGTTACAAGGTAGTCATATTTCTTACATGGTAGCTCAAGCCACCAGTGTGAATGCTTCAGCAAGCAATATTGAAGATGCATCACCTTTTATCTTTTTATGACCTAGCCTTGGAAGGCCATACAACTCCATTTCCATTGAATTGCATCTATTGGTTATAAATAAGTCACTAAATATAGCCCAGATTCAAGCAGATGAAACATAGACCCCACCTCTCTAGTGGAGATGTGTTAAAGATTTGCAGATATGTGTTAAAGACATCATAGTGTAAATGTCAGGATAAAGGTTTATCATAAGTAGTATAAAATGTCCTACACCAAAGCATTGATAGTAAAAATTTTAAAACACTTAAAATTAATATACATTTTTAGAAGTTTTCAGAAAAGGAAAAACAACCAAATATAAAGGATAGAATAATAAAAGTTATGTGGGATTTCTGAAGGTTTACACTAAAATCTAGAATACTATATCAATGCTTCCAAATTTCTCTGGCCTAAATTTTTGACAAAGATGCCGAGAAAGTTAAATGGAAAACATATAATCTTTTCAACATACAGTGTGAGGATAATTAGCCTCAAGCAAAAATATAGTTACATCCCTATCTCACACAATATGTGAAAATTAACTCAAACTGGATCAAATATCTAAATATAATAGCTTTTTATTACATCTTCTAAACTCTTAGAAAAAAACACAAGTATAAATTTTTGTGAGTTTGGATTAGGCAATGTTTTCTTAAATATGGCACTTAAAGCACAAATAATCAAATGTAAAATAAATTGTACATTATCAAAATTAAGAACATTTGTGTCAAAAGAAAATATTAAGAAAGTGAAAAAGTAAACATCAAAATGGAAGAAAATATTTGTACATTACATATATGATATGAGTCTAGTATCCGGTATATATAAAGTGTTTTTATGACCCAACTATAAGACAAATAATTTTTTTAAATGAAAAAGAATTGAATACATAGTTTTCCATAAGACTCTATAAGTACATGTAAAGAAATGTTCAGTAGTATTAATAATTATGAAAATACAAATCAAAATCACAATGAGATCTTACTTTACACCTACTAGTATGACTAGAATCAAACAATGAAAATTAAAAAGTATTTGCAAGGATGTGAAATGTGAACCTTCTTGCACTGCTGATGGGAATATGAAATGTGTAGTCGCTATAAAAAATAGGGTGATTCCTCAAAAAGTTAAACATAGATTTCCATATGATCCACTAATTGTACTCCTAGGTATATACCCAAGAAAACTGAAAATATATACTCACACAATAATTTGCACATAAATGTTTATAGCAGCATTATTCATAATAGCCCCAAACTGGAAACAACTCAAATTTCATCAACTGTGAAATAGGTAAACAAAATGTGGCATATCCATATAATGAAATATTATTGTTATAAAAAGCAATGAAGTAATAATATATGATACAACATACATGAACTTTGAAAACATTATGTTCAGTAAAAGAAGCCAAATAATAAAAGATTACATATTGCATGATTCCATTTATATAAAATGCCTAGAATTAGTAAATTCATAGAGATGGAAAGTAGATTAGTGGTTGCCAGAGCTAGTGAAAGAGGGAGGTGACTGCTTAATAGGTATGAAACTTTTTTGGATGGAAGGAGGGATGAAAATGTTCTGGAATTAGATAATAGTGTTGGTTACATTTTGTGATTGACTTCTAAACATACTAAAAATACCCCAAATTGCATACTTTAGATTGGTGATTTCTGTGGCATGTGAGATATATTTCATTAAGAATATGTACACATGGATTTTAAGATATAAAAAAAAGTTTAATGTACATCTGTATCATCTCATTAATTGCCTCAGGAAAATGATACTGGATGGTAGGGCACAAGGCAATGCTATTGTTTATTATAAGCTTTTGAGTATTGTGAATTTTAAAACCATATTTATGTTTCTTTTAACTTTGACTAAACACTCATTATAATCACTTTAGTATGATAATTTTAAAACTATATGGTTGTTTGATATTTTTACATAAACCTTTTTATATATAGTCCAAAATATTACTCACTTTGCAAAGTATACAATTTTACTTAATATGAGCAATTGAAGAATAATATCCAGTGTATTAATTATAACTAATTATAAAGTATTTTCAAAACCATAAATTTTATTATATTATAGTTTCAATGATATATCTAAGTATACATTGATTTACCATGCAGAGAACCAAACCATTAACTATTGGCACCCAGAATGCCTGAATGTATTGTCCACTGTCCATTTAAATCAGAAATAATAAGGTTTTTTTGTTTTTTGTTTTGTTTGTGTTTTTGTTTTTTTGAGAGCAATCTAAAATGGAGCCAGGAGGCTACTGGGAAGCTGAGCTAACTAACCCCCCTCAATGTGAAACTAGCCTTTTGAACTGGGCTAAACCAAATGGCTGTGTCCTGATACAGATCCTGTAACTGGCTCTGCATCACTGAATTCTCTACTGAAAAATAAAATTTTACCTACTAATAGATATAAGCAATTAATCATGTATACCATCATGTATGTCTGCTTGCCAGCACCAACCACAGCTCTTTTGAAACATCTTATGTAGTCCTTTTGAAGTCCTCCCACCTTTTTGTGTCTTTATACCCACTCGAAATACAGTTGGGGCATTTATCCAAATCTGTGTCTCCTGTATTGCAATTCCTAAAAAAAACCTCCAAATAAAGCTTTCATTTGTCTGGTAGTTCTTTGTCAAAATTGATTGTCAAGGCCATAATTAGCACACTATCCTAAACCTAGGATTTCTCAGAGAAACTAAGAAGTAGATCTTTTCATAGGACAATACTATTTCTAATTACTGTACTTTGCTCCATATGATATGAGAAAATTATCAAAGAAAATATCTATAGTTTATAAGCATATCCAAGGAATTCTTGGTACAGCAAGGAAGCAAGTAAATTGAATAATCACAGAAACCTAACTGTGAAACCAAAAGTAACTGCTTTCCAGGGTACAGAGATGGTGTATAAAATTCTCATAGCTTTCATATCCCTATAGTGGAGATTATTTTAGTCTATTCGTTGGCTTGCCTCATTTCTATTTAGTTGTTAAACAGTCATATTACATTGTTAACTAATATGTAATGACTTTATATTTGGTATTAACACGTTTACTACTTGTTTGGTTTGGTCATCGCTATTGTTTGTGTTTTTCAGGACACATGAAATTTGGTTTAAGGCTAAGATCTGGCTTTCTTCTAATGTCAGCTCCCTCCTTACTAAACTCTCTTACAAAGAACCTCATGGAATCCATATATTTAGCTATAGAGGTTGGACCTTGACCCTAGCTTGAGACCAAGTGCATGTGTTTAATTCCAAAATTTCAAAAGAACACGTAAAATAATAGCAAAGAAATAAAAATGGTATACATCCATGGCAATACAAACACCAGGAAATGGGACTTCATTAAATGAGTTTCTTCAACAAAGATGCAAAAGATAGAAGGCAAAAGGATGGGTGTTAGCTGATAAATGGAGAGGAGGAAACCTCCACCAAAAAGCATTCCAAATGGGAGCTGCAATTGGAGACGTCCATAAGGTGGAGTGTCAGAAAAACTCAGAATTAAGTGATCATAAATTGAAAAAGGGCCCAAGTGGGGGTTGAGGCATTAAAAAGTTAAACTAACTAGAAGTCTGTAAGGAAGCCCCCTTCCTCCTTAATACTTTACCAACAGCCACATGTTTAAGTCTAATTAAAAATCACCAGTAATGTCTCTTTTAAAAAAAAGAAAAAGTGACTTGAAATAACCAGGGAAACTTATGCGGAAGTTAACATTACATAGTTAACACTCTCTTCTGGCATTTAGTGGTACACCATTAGAACTACTGATTCTGTACCATTCACTCTAAAATGAAATTGTCTGTAAGCCCCAAGTACTTTGCAGAGATCCCAGTCACACTTTGCATTGTTAAATATGAATAGACAACTAAGGGTCATGTGACATTTGAAGAAAACTTTGATCTAAAAGGGTAGACAAATGGGAAACACAGAAAAAATGATCTTGGAGAAAACTGATAATTTAAAAAATAATAAAAAATATAATTTACTATAAATGCAAATGATCAATATCCTCATATATGTATAAAGGTATTACACTAATAAAATATAAATAAAAGCTATGACAAATAGAATAACAGCAAGGTTTTATAATTTAAATATATATTTGTAGAAATTTTTTTAAAAAGATAGAAACAATAGTAAAGGAAATCTTCCAAACATAGAACAAAAGAGCAAAAAGAAAAGAAATAGATAAAATGCAAAAAGCAGAGGACCAATTCAACAAATATAGTACCTAATTAAATGAGAATTAAAAAAAGAAAAAGAAAATTATAGAAGGAAAGAAATTATTAAAGAAATAATACAGGAAAATCTTCTAGTACTGAAGAGAGCCATAGATCTTCAATAAAAAAAGGTCCATAAGTTCTGAAAGAATTAATAAATAATAACTTGCATGTAGGTATATAATTTAGAAATTTTATAAAATAAGGAACCAAATCTTTATCCCATGTTTCTGCCTTGTTTTTTGATAGTACTTTCTTCAACTTTATACATTTTCTTAAAAACTACTTTCCATACCATGAATCAAGTTTCCACTTGTGAGTTTCTGTATCAGATCCTGACCACTCATATCAGGATGCTGGCCTACGTCTATCCTTTGACGCCTCACAGATTATGTCACATGTTATATGTCAAGTCACTCCAGCCTATATCATGCCTAAGTGAACATAGACATCTGCATATTGCCTATTAGTCAATTCTCCTGCTTGCTCCACTTACAATTCCTAATCTCTTCTTATGATCTCTTTCCAAGATAGCTTTAGAGAGCCTATTGCAGGGAAAGAGAAAATATGTTTGTATTTCTCAAGAGTTGAGGTCCCTTAAATGAATTTTACTGAAACTCAGGATCAACTAAAAACAAAACTTGGGAAGTTAATTGTCAACTAATTTCATATAGATAGCAAGAAAACTCCAGAGATATTGACCTAACTCTAGAGGTGCATGTTTACACTTCAATAGGAAATGAGGCCTGAGACTTTAGAGACATCTTTAATCATAAAATCTAGAGACACTGGATCTTATGTGGCCCTTGGAGAGACGTATTTACATTCTAAAAATTAGAGTGAGAACACAGGATTCTTTTCATCCATCTCCAAGGAGCAGAAAATTTTTTCTCATTTAAGGAAGGAAGAAAGAGGCAGTACCTCTTTTTCCTGTATATAAACAAATAAAAATCATTTTTCTCTGTTTCACTCCTATGATGCATATTTTGAAATTTGCATTTATAGCAAATTATATCTAGCTTTCATCTCATTGCCCAGAGGTAAAAATTAGAGTGTAGGGAATTACAAACTCATTATTTGATTTTTAAGCAAATAATAATAATCTATCTTTGATCCAAAAACTTCTTCTGCACATTTAGAATTAAATTAATAAATATGAATATTTAAAACCCAGTACCTCTCCTGCCCTAACTCAAGACTAAATGTCAGTCTTCACAACTCTAGAGGTCTAAAATCAAAACTCTCAAATGTTAGCTATTGAAGGAGAGAAATAGATATATTTTCCTATTTATAATCTATAATGATACCATAATACATTTCATAATAATGTGAAATAACCATGAAGCAAATTAATGATTTTTTTCTCACTCAACAAAAATACATAACATTAAACTATTTGAGGTAATTTATTTATAAATGTATTGAATTAAACATAAAGACATAGCTAAAGATGGAAAATAGCATTTCTAGCTGGATTTAGGCTACATTGAAGGCTAAAATAAGCTGAATATTTTAAAGGTCATCCTATCTCACCACTTCTTCTTGGCCTCCCTAAGTACAAAAGGTATCTACTGTGGAAAACCAAAATATATCAAATATCATTTTGTATCTTGAACCAAGACTAATTTGAGTTTTTGTATTCTAGGGGGAGGGGATGATTAGGATTTAGGCTCTGAACTTTCCAATAAAGTTTCATTGTAATTTTATTAAACTTTCTACATCTCTATTGTGAATATGTATATGATGCAGTTCTCTCTGCATCATTACTTTATATCAACCATATATATAAAATAGCAAAAGTTTTGAACCATTGATGCCATTCTGAGCTTAATATTTTCTTTATTCCCTTCAATTTGTGCTTGTCGAAAATACATAGAGTTAAAGTCTTTGAGATCAAAGCATTTAACTTAGTAGTGTTGCAAATTTTGACAAAGGTAAACCTGTATCCAAAAATAAGCTCGGAACAACACACTAGCCCCGGTGGTTTCCTGAGTCGATCTTTAGTTCTGCATCCTAATACTTGTAGTCTTGAAGTCAAATTATCCAATATCCTCATTTCTGCAGTTTAATGATAATTCCTTGGTCTCTTTGCCTTTTCATTAGAACTATCCTGATAATTTGAACACTTGAGAAATCTAACTATCTCCTTTCTCCACTCCAAATGATAGGCTGCCAAGGAGAATCAGCCTTGCAGCTAGGCATAATTACAAATACAGGCATACCTTGGAGATAGTACAGGTTCAGTTTCAGATCACCACAATGAAGCAAAAACTGCAATAAAGTTAGTTTTAATTATTTTACTGGTGGAGTGTCTTATCTTTAATGTATTAAAAAAATGTCTCTATGAAGCACAATAAAGTGAAGCAAGATAAAACAAGGTTTGTCTGTACGTTTTCTTTTGAATCATCCCATAATCTGTTTAGAATTGTATTTCTTAATTATACTAAGCCCTAAATTCTTTTTCTCAAAGCAATTATTCACAGTCTTGAGTACTACCTGTAAATTTTATTTTATTCTTATTCTACTTCATCTAATAGTTGATTTTACAAAATAATCTTTCAAAAAACTTTCATGTATTCCCTTATATTCAGCCATACTTGTTTTCTACCTTCAAATTGTAATGGGAGAGATACGCCTTCTATTTTTCAAGGTTAATTCTTTCACTTGTAATCTTGATTTTATCCTCCTCCATCTCCCCAGGACTTGCTCCACCAAGTATCCTTTTTACCTTTTGTTAGTGCATAAAATTCTCCCTCTTTAAGAATACAAAAATTTTCTACTCTTTTATCCTAAATCTACCTTAGATCCCAATTAGATAAATTCTCTATCTCCCAGTTAAACTTCTTTGAAGACTAGAAACTTTCTCACATCTCACATAGTATTAAATGCACTTCAATCTGTCATTGCGTGTCAAAGACAAGGTCAATAGTAATGTCCTAATTGCCTAAATAATAGTTAGCCTTCAGTTTAATCCTATTTGGTTCCTCTTGGATACTTTACATTGTAGGCCAGTCCATTCTTGAAAAAATTTTAAATCTTCATTTCAAGGCACTATTTTTTCTGGTGTTCATGCTGCCAGAAAAAATACTTCAGGCTTCATGACTTCAGGTTTCTTCTAAATACCCTTCACATATTACTTTTATGGGCTTTATCATATTTTCCTTCAATAATCTCATCAAATTTGCCTTTGTTATAAATTTAATTTCCATAAGAAGTCAACCTATATTACACATCTATATACTGCAACATAGGACTGCACTTAACTGGCAACTAGAAAAGTTGCACGCTAAGTACTAGTCAATGAGAAAAAAAATACACCACTGTAATGTTTTCCAATATTAAATATTTGCTCAGTTGAGCAGAATTGCTTATTGTTGTCCTTCTTCCCCAAATTACTTTAGTAAACCATTTTTGTTATAATAGTTTGGTCTGTTTTAAAAGATAGTATAAGAGATAGTTCCAGGACACTTATCACAGAATTTACTCTAAAGTTGGTGAAGATGAAAAATATATGGTTATAAGAATTAGGACAGAAAGTGACGTCAGCGTCATGGCAGCATGTTTTCCTTTTTTCTCTCTCCTTCAATTTACAACTAATTGGAAATCTATAACAACAACAACAACAACAACAACAACAACAACAACAAATTGCCTCTGCACAGCACGCCAAGACACTCGGGAGATCCATTCATCTGTGTGCACAAAATTGGCAGTGGCAGAGGTGGCAAGTCTGCTAGCAGCCTGCACAACCTTTCTGGAGGAGGGTATGGAGGGTGAAGGTGGTAAGTGAGGGTTTTGCTAGCTGTGAATTTTGAAACTTGAAAGATTCATTGATCTCTGTCTCTGAGGAGAGAATGCAATAATTGGAGGGAGGGAAAAAAGGGAGAAAGACAGATAAGAACTAAAGGAAAGCATTTCTTGCTGTCCGTTCTGGGATTCTGGCAAGAGTACCACCCACAGACCTCTGGGTAGTGCCCCACACTCCAGATATCTCCTACAAGGTCGTGGACACACCCAAAACCCTAGTGCTTTTACTCACTCTGACACGACCCCTCATTTTTTTTTTCTGCCAGTTTTTTCATGGTCCACTCCCAAACATAGAAGTGAGTCAGTTCTAATGAGAGAAACCAAAAACATGCTATAGTGCCACCTTCTGGAAAACAAAAAGAAGGCTCCTGATTACCAGCCTGTTAACTGCTAGAATCAAAGAAAACAAAGCCTTACCTAAATAAGAAAAGTGTTCACTACTTCAAATGCAGCAGCAGAGACACTTTTCATCTAACACTATGAAAACCATGGTAATATGGTATCACAAAAACAAAATGACAATTTTCAGATAACCAAACACAAAGACACAAAATATTGCATTCTAACTAATGGAGAATTTAAAATAGCTGTTATGAAGTAATTTATTTAGCTCCAAGAAACTCAGAAAGGCAATACAATGATTTCAGGAATAAATTTAGTGAACAAAAGGAGTACTTTACCAAAGAGATTAAAATTCTAAAAAAAGAACCAAACAGAAATTTGGTGGCTGAAGAACTCAATAAATGAGATCAATGATTCATTACAAAGCATTGGAAATGAGCAGATTAGATGGAAGAGAAAATAAGAGAGCTTGAGGACAGGGATATAGCAATGATTCAGATGGAAAAGCAAAGAGAACTAAGATTTTTAAAAAGTAAAGAAACTCTACAAGAATTATCAGAGTTTATTAGGAATCTAACATAAGATTAATGGGTATACTAGAAGGAGAAGAGGAAGAGAAGCGAGCAGAAAGTGTATTTAAAGAAATAACAGCTGAGAACTTCTCAAACCAAGGGCAAGAACTGGATATGCAAGTCCACAAAGCTAATAGTACATCTTATTATCTCAATGCAAAAAGACCTTCTCTAAGACACATTATATTATAATTATCAAAAATCAATGATAAAGAAAGTATTTTGAAGGCAGCCAGGGAAAAAAGGCAGTAGCCTACAAAAGTACCCCCATTAGCCAAAAGCAGATTTCTCAGCAGAAACTCTACAGGCCACGAGATAGTGAAAATATATATTCGAAATATTGAAAGATAAAATCTGCCAGCCAAGAATTAAATCCTGGCAAAGTTATACTTCAGATATGGAGGAAAAATAAAAGCTTTTCCAGACAAATAAAAGCTGAGAGAATTTGCCACCACTAGACATGCCTTACAAAAAATGTAGAAAGAATCTCTTCAGGCTGAAACAACAATAATAAAAAAAGCGTGCACAATACTCTGATGATGGTAATAACTATGAAGTCAGAATTAGAAAACAGTAATTTTTTTAGAATGCTATATTAAATTCTTAAATGTAGCATAAAGTTTAAAGAAAAAGAGCATTAAAAATAACTATAGCTACTACAACTTGTTAATAAATTTACAGCATAAAAGGAGACAACTTAAGACATCAAAAATATAAAAGGGAAAGAGTAAAGAACGGTACCTTTATAGGTGAATGAAGATAAGTTGCTATCAGCAAAAAAGGACTATTTTATCTATGAGATACTTTGTGTAAATCTTATGGTAACTCCAAAGAAAAAATCTAGAGCCAGACATGAAACATGAAAAAAAAAGGAGGGGTGGTGTAGACTGAGCATATTACCATGGAAAACCATCAACTTACACAGCTAGATAGAAATAGAAGGAAAAAGAAACAATGGAGAGACAAAATAACCAGAAGGCAAGAGATAAAATGGCAGTAATAAATTGTTACATATCAATAATCACCCTAAATGTAAAAGAATTGAACTCACTGAGCCATAGAGTGTTTGGATGGATTAAAAAAAAAAAAAAAAAAAAAAAACAAGACCCAACTCTCTGCTGCATACAGGAGACTCATTTCAGCTTTAAAGATATACGTAAGCTCAAGGTAAAAGGTTGAGAGACAATATTCCAAGCAAATATAAACCAAAAGAAGGCAGATATAACCATATCTATATCAGGCAAAATAGAATTCAAACCAAAAAGTGTAACAAGAGACAAAAAAAAAAGGTCATTAATAATGATAAAGTGGTCAGTACATCAAAAAGATATACCAATTATAAATATATATATATATTCCCAATACCTGAGCATCTAAATATATTAAGTAAATACTAACAGATCTTAAGGGAGAAATAGACATTAATAGTAGGGGATTTTAACCCTCCATTATCAACAATGGATAGATTATCCAGACAGAAAATATTTAAGAAAACATTGAAATTGAACCACACTTTAGATCAAATGAACTTAAAAGACATATGTAGAACATTTCATCCAACAGCAGCAGAATACACAGTCTTCTCAAGGACATATGTAACATTCTCCAGGACAGATCAAATGTTAGGCCACCAATCTTAAAAATTTAAGAATGAAATCATATCAAGCATCTTTCCAGCTACTATAATATGAAATTAGAAATCAGCTACAAGAAGAAGACTGAAAAATTCACAAATATGTGAAGATTAAACAACATGCTACTAAACAACCAATGGGTCAATGAAGAAATCAAAAGAAAAATTTTAAAAAATACAAATGAAAATGGAAATGCGACATAAAGAAATCAGTTGCATTCCTTTAGACTAAGGATGAAGTATCTAAAAAAAAGTTTAAAAAATTATCCCATTCACAATAGAATTGAAAATAATAAGATGCTTAGGAATGAATTTAACCAAGGAAGTGAAAGACCTGTACAATGAAAACTACAAGACTTTGCTAAAAGAAATCTAGGAAAACACAAAACAAATGGAAAGGCATCCCATGTTCATGGATAGGAACAATTAATTTTGTTAAAATGGCCATAATACCCAAAACCATCTACAGAGTTAATGCAAACACCATCAAAATATCAGAAGCTATTTTCACATAAATAGAAGAAACTCTTAAAATTTGTGTGGAACCATAAAAGACCCTGAATAGTCAAAGCAATCTTGAGAAAAAAGAACAAAGCCAGAGGTATCACACTTCTGGATTTCAAACTATACTACAAAGCCATTGTAGTATAAACAGTATGGTGATAGCACAAAATAGACACATTGACAAATGGAACAGAATAGAGAGACCAGAATTAAATCCTGGCATATACGGTCAACTAATATTCAACAGGGTATCCAAAAATACACATTGGGGAAAGGATAGTTTCTTCAACAAATGGTGGGGAGAAAACTGAGGACACATATGCAGAACATGAAAATTGAACCTCTATTTCATATCACTCACAAAAAAATAATTCAAAATTAAATACTTAAAAATAAGACCTGATGTCATAAAACTTTTAGAAGAAAAGGTAGGAAAGGAGGTTCTTGATATTGATTGTGGCAGTGATCTTTTAGACAGGATGCCAAATGCACAAACAACAAAAGAAAAAATCAACAAGGATTATATTAAACTCAAAAGCTTCTTCACAGCAAAGGAAACCATCAACAAAGTGAAAAGAGAACCTAAAAAATAGGAGAAAATTTTTGCAAACCATAAATTGGATAAGGGGTTTAATATCCCAAATATATAAAGAATCAGTTAATTTAACAACAACCCAAAAAAAAACCCATCTGATTAAAAAATGGCAGAAGAGCTAAATATATTTTTCCAAAAAAGACATAAAAATAGCCAACAAGCACATGAAAAGATGCTCGACATTAATAATGATAATGATAAAGCAAATCAAAACCACAATGAGATATCACCTAATACCTGTTAGAATGGCTATTATCAAGAAGAGACAACAGGTACTGGTGAGGATTCCATGAAAAGGCAATCTTTCCAAATTGTTAGTAAGAATGTAAGTTGGTCTGACCACTATGGAAACTATATGGAGGTCCCTCATAAAATTAAAAGTGGAGCTGCCAAACAATTCAACAATTCCACTTCTAAGTACATACCCAAAAGAAACAAAAAAAGGATTTTGCTGAGCTATATGTACTCTTACATTTATTACAGCATTATTTACAAAAGTCAAGATACAAAAATAACCCAAATATCCAGCAAGGAATATGTGGATTAAAAAAAGATGTGCTACATATACATAGAGAAATATTATTAAGCCATGAGAAAGAAGAATATCCTGCCATTTGCGACATTATGAATGGACCTTGAGCACATTATGCTAAGCAAGATAAGTCAGAGTAATACAAAGTACTGTATGATCTCATTTGTATGTGAAATCTAAAAAAGTTAAACCTATAAAAAACATAGAGAAGGTGATGGATGTTTAAGGGTACAATCTCATAATGAGTTTAATAAGCCATAAAGGTCTAATGCATGGTATAATAAATATAACCAATAAAATAGTACTATAATTTTGTAAAGCGATATTACTACATCAGCAATCATATTACAAAATATAAACATATCAAAGTAACACACCATACACCTTAAACTTATACAATATTACATGTCAAATTTAATAAAAATAAAATATTGTAAAATATCTTAATAATTTTATATTGATTGCATATTAAAATTATAATATTTTTGATTAAATACAATATTTTTTAAAGAATTGGGACAGATTATAAAGTCATTATAGATTCCTCAAATTATTAAGAAAAATATGACTTCCAAAAACCACAATGCTTTTTATATAATAGCAATTTTTACATTCTTTATTTTAATATATTATAAAACATATTCTCTATTCAATATCTCTAGTTAATGAGCTTAAATACACTGCACAATACTTGTAACTTATGGATGTGCCTTGATTTAGTAATTCCATTATTATTAAGTATTTAGATTGGTTTTAGTATTTTAGTCTGTAAGTAATTTTTCTATTAATAAAATATTTGTTCTAGTTCTTTGTGCAATGAGATTTATAATTATTTGATACTCAGTTTAATCTGTGAAAACTTTATTAATCTTATTTTTCATATTTATCTAAATAAAATTTTAAAAAACATACCACAAAATTTCTGAAACACTAAAACATTTACATGATCCCTTGTGAAAATATCAAAGTTAAATTTATAGAGACAGAGGCTGAGAATATAAGATTCATAAATTCTCATATGCTTTCTTAGCATTCAAATACACTCTTGCATGTGTATATATCATTTATAATTTACTACTGTTTTAAAATATTGGATCCAAATAGATAGATAAACTATTTAAAGATTCAGTTTTAAATAAATTCTTTCTTATTGTAGCCATTACTCCAGTAAAGCTAAGAAAGAAATCTTAGTGGGTCATTAGATGTATTAGATCACATTAGTCAATTTTTATTCTTTTATGAGCTAATATTTAAATATAAGTTTATGTCATGTATAGTTCTTATATATGTCAACTCATCTATCCAGAATGCCAGTTCTTACCCACATCTCTACCCACCTTATCTATCTAATTAGTAAAATGTCTATTGTCTTCATTCAAGACTCAGCTTCTTTTTTTTCCCTATTCTGTACAGCCTTTCTTAATTCTTATTCTCAAGAAGAATCTGTCATTCTTTGGTGATTGTACCTTATACCTCTCACATATCTGTCATATTGTTCTTATCATGATGCATAAACTATTTCTCTCATATTCCCCTGAAATATATGAGCTTCTTAAAGGCAGGATCCATGTTGAATTGTTACATATATTATCCAAGGTCTTGACACCTTATCATCTTTTTATACCTAGCACCCAGCACAAGCACTGTCTTAGTGCTAACAATTAATGACCAAATGAACAGACAGTCAGGAAATTTAATTACAAATCATATTTGAAATTTTTTGTGTCCTTTTAAGTTCTAAGATTTTGCTACATAAAGAATATCATTTAAGATATATTTGTTTCCTTCCTATTCTTTTTTTTTGAATTTCATTTTATAGGCCAACTTCTCAAAAATATGTTAAGAAAGGAATACAAAATGATAATGGACGATTTTGTAAGAATAGTATTTTTATAAATTCATCTTTGGCACAGAGAAAATTGTGATCACAACCTGTCACCATCCTAAACATCATTTTATAATTGTGAACAAAATATATCTGGTGAGGAATAATTTTAGAAAAAATCACCCTGATTTCTTAAATAGGAATGAAAAATTCCTGTGCTAACACCAACGTATTAAGATTATTCGCAGAAATGTTTTAAGATGTATTGTATGTGCTAGAGATATTTTTATTTGTAAGGTTACCACCGTGATAACAGCACACAGTATAAATTCAAAAATATTTTTAAAAAATAAATTCAAAGAGAAGCCTAGAAAATACTAAAGGAAAACAAATGAGTGTTTATATCTCTGGTGAATATTTATTTTAACTATATTTATTTTAACTATATTTGGTAAAACCATGTACTTTTTTGAAAAACAAAAATATCATGAAAATAGAGTTTAGCCTTAGGAAAGTACATTAGGAAGTTGAATGTAAAGGAGGTGTCCCTTCTCCCCTTCCTACTCACATACATTCCTGGCACTAACTCCTCCATTTCTGTCAAGATGTTTTTGGTAACTAATAACACTCAACCCTGTGAAGTGTTTCCACTTTAGTAGAAACATTTTGAAGAGAGGTATCATCGAGATCTAAAAGAAATGAATCTTTAATTGCAAAATTTCAACTTGAGTTTGGCAGTAGATGACAGTGCTATTTGAAGAGGGCCTCAGTCTTATTCTCCATAAATCACATTCTGTAGCTTCCCATATATTTAGGCTATGTCGTAAATTGACCCCTCATGGAAAATTGCTCTCTCCCTCTCTCTCATACAATATTCTCTTTCTCTATTAAATATTATTTCTTCCTCTCTTTTGAACTGGCTGGAACTAGCTATAAAGAAGCCAATAGAATTGGAGAAACATTGAAATTACAGGTTTTTAGCAGTCTATTTTAATAAGAAAGTAAACAATACATTGATTATTGAAAAAACTTCTGGCACAGGTCGAGTGTATGTTGCCAACATTCCTATTTTACAGATGAATCTGTTGAGACTAAAATCACCAAGTCTATTAACAGAACAAACTAGGCCTGGAATCCAGATAGTTTGCTTCAAAATTCCATGTCATTTTTCCAACAAAATAGAATAAACAGCAGAGGCCTTAAAGGGAACAGCAAATAATACTTTAATTAAAATTGAAAATGTTTTTATTTATTCTAAATGAGCACTCTTGCACATATAGCTGCAAAGGATTAAACAAAGAAATAAGCCACATAGGACCAATTCCATTCTAAGAGTCAGAGAACAGTGGGAACAGTGTTGAAAGTCCTTTTTGATAGCCTGAGGACAATAGGAGTTCCTGATAACCTATACACGTGCAATGTTTTAAGAGCAGTCATGAACCCAGAATCAAGGTCTTAAAGAAAGTAAACAATTAGATTTGACTCCGAGCTTAGGGAGAAGATACCCTGTGTTTGACTATATAGCCTGGGATATTATATTTATTTCCATTTTAACAACGTACGTACTTGTTCTCTCTCATCCCATATTCCCCTACAACACTCACTCATGCTACGTTGCATACATGGCATCAGTAGGAAGGCTTACAATAAACTCAACTTTGCAGAAGTGAAGAACCAAATATTCACAAACCAATCTAATGGTTATTTGCCTTAAACTCCACTTATAACTACACTTCACTTTTGCATTTTGCATTCAATTATATATGCCCATTCTTGAAAAGACATTAACCAAAATTAATAATTTATTCTAAAGCTACCTAACAAGTCCTTGGCATTTTTAAAAATGCACTGAATTGAAGAAAGTAGAGCATGTTGAAATGAAAATAAAGAGTTTCATTTCAAAATAATAACATTTATAGAATTTAACACAATAAAACATTTATATGCAAATAACTATGTCATCATAAAATCTGACTGAAGAATTCAGAAAAGGAAAATTTACTTTATTTTTTCCACGTACAATATACTGAATGCATGCCAGTTTCAGTTTTGGCAAATTACTCTGTGGGAGGCAATGTATATTAATAATGTGTCTACAAAGAATTAATATAGTTTCACAGACTGAGAGAACATCAATATTTTCAACCACCAGATGGCAGAAATGAAGCTGCAGAACTTTAGAATCCAGAGATTAAGATTATACTGAGAAAAATATAACTGCAATTCCTATCTAGATTTTATTTTGAATTGAACAGATAAAAATGCATTGGCACAAAACTCTGCTGTGTGTTAAGTAGCAAAACATTATTTTAATTAACGACAGCTTTCCATTTGGATGGGCTGCCAACTCATTATTTTCCCATCAGTATGAAGACTTTCAAAAAAATCATTTTTAAAGACAAGCCACAAGATCTGGACTATAAAAGAATTACCCATTCAATCAGCATCTCCTTCTGAAAGGCATTTTAAATTAATTCCACCTGTTTCCAATCATGCACACTTTCCTTGTTTTACTTTCTCAACCTCTTGTCCTTCTCATTTTTCAAAAACTAATCAGTTGTTTATGTATCTAAACTGCCCTGATGGTTGGGTTTGTTTATATCATTCAATCATATGTGCTTGTATGCTTTCTGGTGACATCCAGTATTGATGATATGGATTTAAATTTGATTTTTGCACTAATTTTTATGTATTAGGTGATTGTGAAATAATTAATAATAATAATAATAACAACAACAATAATAATAATAATATGAAGAAGAAGAAGAAGAAGAAGAAGAAGAAGAAGAAGAAGAAGAAGAAGAAAAAGAAGAAGAAGAAGAAGAAGAAGAAGAAGAAGAAGAAGAAGAAGGAGGAGGAGGAGGAGGAGGAGGAGGAGGAGGAGAAGTTGTTGATATAAAATATATACAAACACATTGATTCTAATAATTTGGAATTTTTCTCATTCCAGTGGTGTAAGTAGTGATATTTCAATATTTCTTTTACCTTCCATAAGAGATACTATAAAAGAGATACCTAGTTGATCAAATTAAATGGCTTCTAAGATCTAATATTTGATCTTCCTTAAATTAATTAGAATTTTAAATATCTTTAATGTATCATTTTATTAATGTAAATTAACAATAGCAGTATAATACTGAGTGGTTATTGGGTGCCAAGAAGTATTCCAAGCATTTTAGAGGGGTTCAAAATTTAAACTTCATAATAACCTGTGAGATAAGTATAATGAATGTCCTCATTTTACATTTTGAGACACTGAGCCATATTTAGGTTATATATTGTTTCTAAAATCTCACAGGTAATATGTAGCTGAGCCATAATTTATACCCAAGTAGTCAGATTCTCCAGTTTCTGTTCTTAACCATTGCTCCATTCACCTACACGGCACTATTTTCTTTAAATGTATTCAGTGTTTATTTTGCACTTCTATTTAACAAATATTTATTGAATGCCTACTTGATACCTCAGACTGCAGAAAATTTTTAAAAAATGGGCCCTACCCTGGAAGGCATGCACTCTGGTAGAGAACAGAGTTATGTGATTAATAAGGACAATAAAGCTTTATGGGTGCCGTGACAGTTATGTGTGAGGCATAAGAACAAAAAAGAGTGGATACATTTCCCAGAATGTATTTTGTCCAAGTGTCTTCTGACAGGTGACAGGAGAAGAAAGCATTGTCATTCAAGGGAGAAAAGGCATATACATGTGTAGAAGTACCAAAGAGTCACGTATATTTGAAGAAATGCAAGTAGTTCATTCTTATAGGAGTTTAAGTTTTAAGATGGTATACCAAGGGTGTACAGATTTATCAATACACATTGAATAGTACTTAACAACTGTGCATTTCAAATATATAAATATCAGTTTTAAAAAATTGGTTGCCAATTTATAAAAGACAAGTTTGTAGAGTCAAGAAGAAGCCATAGCACCGTTGGCTTTGCACAACGTGCTAAGGAGTATGCATTTTACCAAATACACATTAGAGACTTACAAAAAATTTTCAAGCAAGGATGTCACATTACCCAAAATGTGTTCTAAGAAATTATTCTGGTGAGGATAGATTGGAATGACAAAAGACATGAGATAAACAGACT
Organism: Eidolon dupreanum; assembly: GCA_028627145.1. Classification (NCBI taxonomy): domain Eukaryota; kingdom Metazoa; phylum Chordata; class Mammalia; order Chiroptera; family Pteropodidae; genus Eidolon; species Eidolon dupreanum. The sequence continues at coordinate 35,703,662 of CM053514.1, forward strand.
ATATAGGAGACAAATACAATAGTAAACCACCAGACAATGAGTGCTGAACTAAGGCAGTTGCAATGAAATAAAGGTTAAGAAATGCATCCGAAGCTATTTGGATATGCAATTTACTGACCTGTGAATGGATGTGATTTAAAGCAAAGGAAGTAGAATTATATCATATCAGATATGAGAAAGCTTGTCTACTGGAACTAGAAGGAAGGTCTTAAAGGTGGTAACAGAGAGGTTATATTTGTTACCATTGCTGATAATCTTGATTTTCTGTATAATATGTAAAGTTATAATTCATCTATGGAGAAAATCGTGACCACGCATGGAGATAACTTGAAGAAAACAGTGATAATTTATAACAATAGCTATGGGGATTAAAAAAGTGAACTGACCAGGGACTTTTAAATGATGTCCACTTCTGACAGGGAGGTTAAGGATGAAGTAATGATACAGAGAAAACAAGTACAGAGAAAACTAGAGAGAACAAATCATTAATTTCTGGGGGAAGAAGTATTATAGAATACATACAAATGTAGCATATGACTCAGTTGTGAATAATAAATCATATCATCATAATATCTTAATCTGAAGATTAAATAACATTGAATAACTATGCATATTTGCAAGAGGGTAAGAAGGTAGAATATGAGTAGGAGGTGGGGCTCTGTGAGCAATAAAGGTAATTCATCCTCTTTCTCTGTGGGAAGGCAATGGCTAATATCTGAAACTAAAAATTCAAGAAAAATCTGTACACACATATTATTTCTAAATCTGAGAACAAACTCTGAAGAAACAGCTACAAATTAAAAATATTGCTTCTAGGGTGTTGGATGGGGCTTGCTGTTTTGGTGATTACTAGATTTTTGCAATAAGCTTTGTAGAATTATTTACATTTTTAAAGTATATCCGTGTATCACTTTTATAGAAGTATTAAATTAAAAATAATTTTTTGAAAGGATTCAAGAAAAGACATGGTTTGGAAGCTATCTTAGGGAATTAGGAGATGACACCTTTGTTTTGAGACCCTGTGGCATGTGGAATGTGGGGCATCTGAGGAGCTGGTATACTCAAAAAGAGGATGAGTTTTTAGTGTGAGAAGGTGTCAGGTGCTTGAGAATGTAAGGAAGTTTGTTCAAAGGAATTTAAGATTCCAAAGTATGAAATGAAAGAAAAATTTGGAAGAAAGTCTCACATAATAGTATGGGGATTTTAAAAAATTACAAGAAAATAGCAGATTAATAAAAATTAACAAACAAATGGGATTTTTAGATAGATAAATGGTAGATAGGAGAAAAATCAATGTCTTCATACATTTCAGGGACTATATTTCATGTTGACCTCAGAGACACTTTTAAGTCCAAAAGATTTAATAAAATCTTAAAGGTCTTATGACCCTGGTTACTATCTATCCCCTGATTAGAAAAATGGATACTTAAGACAAAAAAAAAAATGAGAGAAAATTATTTTTTAAAAAGTTAATTGGTTTTCTTTCCTCACTAGAAGGTGATGATGTTAACAGAACAGGCCAGAAGGCTGCTGAATGACTAAGAATATTTCCTGAGCTCTTCCTTTTTAATATGCACATATAGGTTGACAATTTAAGTAACAGAATTCATGCCTTGAAGCCAGAATAATATTATATTCAAACATTTCTAGGATCACATTTTCCTAACTCAAAAAAACGTCGTAGTAATCAAGGCAGAGCATGTAACAGAGGGTCGGGAGTGAGATGAAATTGCTTTGCCTTGGGGCCATCATGAATTTGCTCAGTGAAGCCAAGCAGAGCACTCTGGCTAAAACACAGACGTTTATTCCTTGGTAGTGTTTTTTGTTTTTGTCTTTCTACTTCTGACCTTCATATAATTCATTCAACAAGGAATACCTCAAAAGTGGGTCAGTTCATATCTGCACAGTTTAGAATACATATTTAAATGTTTCTTAGGGACTAGGATGTAGAAATATCCTAGATTATTGAGTTTAAAAGAATTTATACTGTTTAAATTGTTGGACTATAAGCATCATCTTTTCCTTAATCTCACTTTATTTTGGGATTTAAGTATCCTGAGATCTTGAGAATAGAGATTCTCCCACCCTACTTGAGATTTCTATCATTCTCTACTGATGATGTGGTTCTATTACTAAACCATTAGTTGCTGGAAACTTTCTTATACAATAAAACAAAATTTGACTCCTTGCTTTTTAAATGATTTGCAGTTTGGAAACTCAGAGAAATATTTTCAACTGAATAAATTCTTTATTTCTCTTGACCTCTGTTCTAAAGAACTCTGAGTTCCCTAAATGTGACATGGTGACATAAGTCTCATCCTCACCTGTTCTGCTGGGCAAAATCTCCTTATTTTTTTAAAGAAAGTCTATCTATTTTGAATTGCCTCTCAGATTAATGACAAATCACCAGCTCAAAAGTAATGGCTATGTCAAATTTTCCTCAGCCATAGAAGATATGATCATTCCCTTCTCCCTCCCGTAATTGTAGCCTAATGTTTATTATTTATTTCAACTTCTACTGCATTAGTTCTCAGAATGCAGCAGGCATGACTTTACCTGGAGGACTGGTTAACACACAGATTACTGAGCCACATCCACAGGGTTCCTGATTCAGTAGGTCTAGGGTGGGGCCCAGATTTGGCATATCTGACAAGTTTCCATGTAATGAGGATGCTGCAGCTAGAGTCCACACTTTGAGAACCTTTGGGGCAATGTTTTACATCTGCGATTATTATAAGTGTTAGTCCTTGTACCTTCTAAGTGCAATTACATTTAGTGGCCATTTTACATCAAGAGACCTTATCCTAGGTAAATATCTACTGTTTGACAGGTATATAATTAAATATCAAGGCATTTCTGTTAAAAAAAAAAAAAGACGTAGGAGATGAGAAAACATGTTTTCTTCTTGACCTCTCTCATCCTTGCTCCCTACTCCAAAATAGATAACTAGCATTGCCTCCTCAGATTAAAAGAATTTATCAGCTCAAAAGTCGTAGCTGAGAAATAATTGTCCAGAAACTTCTGGAAATGTGAAAATATTAATTTATCATGGTTTTTTTTTCATATAAACCTATCTTGCAAGACATCAAACTGCTTAGAAAAAATGAAAGCAGATAAGAGTCAGTATATAATTTTAGCTAAAGATAGTTTTCACTACTCCATAATTAAGCCAAACAGGACTTGAAGTCAAGGATATCTACAATAAATATAATTCACCTGTCAATAGTCAGAAATGAAACATTTTATGATTACTGTTTTATAAGGAAGCAAACAAGAAAAAGCAGACTTCCCCATGAGAGTATAATAGGTCAGAGGCATGTTAAAAACCGTTCTTTGACTTTCCTAAATTGGATTCAAGAGTTAAACATTGTGAGTAGATTGGTGTATTATTGAAAAAAACCTAAAATGCTGATACTCTTCTCTGCCTATTTTCTAAAAAAAGAAAAGAAAAGAAAAGAAAAGAAAAGAAAAGAAAAGAAAAGAAAAGAAAAGAAAAGAAAAAAGAGAAGAAAGAAAGAAAGAAAGAAAGAAAGAAAGAAAGAAAGAAAGAAAGAAAAAAGAAAGAAAGAAAGAAAGAAAGAAAGAAAGAAAGAAAGAAAGATCTCGTATCACATAAAAATTCATTTTAAATTCCTTTTTACTGTCAAGTCATACCAACTGGATTTAATAAATGAGTTTTGGGAAGTTTAATAAGGAAATGATGATACACAGAAATATCATTTTAGGGAGGGCTTTGATGTGAGGTTCAGAATTTTAAGACACCTAGATGAAGATATTTTATTAAGATTGAAATATTACTAGAGCTGTTGGGGAAAGGCTGATTTTCAAGTATATAGATTATGTTTCAGATGTCATTGTGAGAAACAGAAGTAGAATATAAGGCAACTTTAAATCTTAATAGAGATAGTAAGAATCAAAAAGAAGAAATGGACAGGAGTTATTGTGGATCTTTGAAATTATCTGAAGGGAAGGAGAAATGATCACTTGTCTGTGAGCTGTCCATGAACTTAAGACTTGTGTCTTATTCATCATTATAGCTTCAGTGTCTAGCCTAGTTTCATAATCTGTATACTTTTTTTTTATGCATGAAAGCGAGAAGTGAAAATGACTTCAAGATTTTGAGCCTGGTACCTGGAAGAGATATACTGGAATTCATGTATATGAACGTCAGGAAGAAGGGCTGATTTGGAGAAAAACAAATAAGTTGGATCTTGGACAAGTCTAATTGAATAATGTTGTATGTATCTTATAGGCAGTGGAATGTGGGCATAAGGTTTAGAGAGACAGCATATAAAAAAGAAATATACTGGCAAAGTTGAAATAACAGGGTAATGGAAATACCTAGAGAAGAAAGTTTGAAGAAAGTAGAAGGCCTAGAAGGGAATGAGGACTTGTAAATAAGGCAGAGAAAGACTGCCAGAGACAAAGAGGGAGGAGAACCAGGTAAGACATAGGAGGCAGAAGAGGAGAGAGTTTCATAAACATAAAAACATATACTTCCTAGTTGTCATAAAATTGATCTGTCATTATATTTTGGGTCACTTGGCAAGAACTTGATGCTACTAAAGTTGAATTTGGGGAAAGAATTTTTAATTGCTGCAACAGGATACAATCTATCACATTTGGATTAAAAATTCACTTTCTATAATTGCTTCTGTAAGATTAACCAGAGTCCACTATAAGCTAAATACAGATAGATCAGGAAAAAAAAGATAGGTATATCCAATATCAACACTTCTATTTAAGTACCGTCCTCAGGCATCTGCCCAACACAGTAAAGCAATAAAAAGAAATTAAATAAGTATCAAAATGCAAAAACCAAAACTGATGTTATTTGCAGATGATGTTATTATCTATATTTTAAAAAATAGACAAATAATGAGACAACTGAGCAATTTGCTGGTTTTTTAAAAAATACTAATTTTTATTCGCCAGCAGAAAAGCAGTTAGAAAATGTAATTTTGGAGGGAATGTAACTCCCCACTCCTAAAGTATGGGTTGTGCATAGTGACTTCCCTCCAAAAGTACAGAATAGAAAGGAAGGGAGTAAAAGAGAGTAACTTCACAGTGGTGGAGAACCTTGATAAACACTACTTCAGTCAGGTGATCAAAGTCAATGTCAATAGTGATAAATCATGTATATAGTAAGTATTCTTAATATGATGTGACCTCTGTGGTCTTCCATCTTAAAATCCATGACTCAGTCTAATCTTGAGAAAATTATCAGACAAATTTCAACTGAGAGACATTCTGCAAAATCCCTGAATAATAATTCTCAAAACAGTCAGTGTTATCAAAAACAAAGTCAGAGAAACTGTCACTGAAAAAAGAAAAAAAAAAACCTAAAGAAACATGAAAACTAAATGTACTGTGGTATCCTGAATGAAATCCTGAAACTTTTAGGAAAGGACATTAGGTAAAAACTAAAAAAAAAAAAAACAAGTAAATTATGGACTTTAGTTACTATTACTGTATCAATATTGGTTCACTAAGTATAAAAAATGTACCATATTAATATGTTAATAATAAGGAAAACTATGGTATAAGGTCAGGTATATGGAAACTTATTATCTGTTTAATTGGATTCATGAACAGTGAATCCAGAGTCTCAACATTTGTGGGGATATTAATTCTTCATAAACATCAATACTTTGATCAATGTCAGCTAACATTCCAAAGATTATTTTTGTGGAATTTGAAAAGCTAAATCAAAATTATGTATGGAAATACAAAGACCCAAGAATAGGTAAGATACTCTTGAGGGAGATCAAAATGTGGGAAGAATTACCTTACCAAATATCAAAAAGTATTATAAAGTTATAGTAATTAAGATAATCCAGTATTGGTTAAGATAAACAAACTGAACAGTCCTCTCCTCCCTCCCCCAACAAAAACCCTACACATAATGGGAAAATTGATTTATGATAGAATTGACATTACAGGTCAGTGGAGAAAGGATAGAGTTTTCAATAAATGGTACTGAGACTACTGTTTAATGTTATGAGATCATGAAATTGAACTTTTCCCTCAGATGATATATAAAAAATTAGTTGTATAAGATTCAAAGGTGAAATTTATAAAAGTTTTAATGGATAATATAGAAGGTTATCTTTATGGTGTTAGGGAAGGCTATCTTAAATAAGACACAAAGTCACATACATAAAGAAATTGATTAATAAAGTTTTATGGTATAAAGATAGCATAAAGAGAGTAAAACACGAGCCAATAACTGGGAAAATATGAGGTAGTATCCAAAATATATATGGAAATTCTGCAAATCTACAAAATACACACATACCCAACAAAAAAAGTGTCAAAAACCACATAAAGGCACATCATAGAAGAGGAATCGTAAACAGTAAATAAACATGAAATTAGGTTCAACCTAAAAATTAATCAGGTAAATGGAAATTAAAATCACCACAAAATACATTTCATACCCACAGAAATGGCAAATATAAATCTGATAATGTCAAGTACTGGTAAGATTCAAAGCAACTGGGACTTTTATAAAATGATGATGTGAGTACCAATTGCTTCAAGCATTTTAGAAAACAAATTGACACTCACAAACAGCTGAACCTGTAACCCAATAATTTAACATGTGAATATTTATCCTAGAGAACCAGCACAATGTACTTAGACAAAAGTACTCATAACAGGATTGAATATTTATGGAAACAACATAAAATAGACATTAGCAAAAAATCAATAAATAAGTTGTGCTATATTGATATTATATTTATATAAGACAATGTAATGTATTGATATGTCATTTTAACAATAAAAATGAATTTCTAGAACATGTCTAATAAAATTAAAAGACAAATCATAGATAGTTTTGTACATTATAATTCCTATTTAGAATGATGCAAATATTAAAATTCATGTTGTTTTGGCATATGAAGATATGTAGTAAAATGCAAAAAGAAAAGAAATGTTAAACACAAAACTTATTTAATTTCCTCTGAGCAGAGAGAAAGGGGAATGGAATTCAGGAGGATTACAAAAGAGACTGCAAAGGGAATGATAATCATTTTCTTAAACCAAGGATGTGCATATGAATCATCACTTCTAATACCTTACACATGTTTTACGTATTTTTTATTTTAGTCCATATTTAAAAGAATTGTTTTAAAACATAAGAAATGTCATACTCCCTAAAGAGCTGGAACAAAGTCATTTCTACATAATAACTACAAAACATCTCAGAGTAAATTTAAATAGATTGGATTATTTCACTAATTATTTTTGTCTGTTTTTCTGACAATGTAATAGGAAAAAAATAAATAAAGCCCTAACTATTGAAAATCTGAATCATTCCTATTATACTCCTGAACCCTAAGGATGCTAAGCAAGAACAGAGAACTCAAGAGGAGTGTTGAAGATGTTACGTCAGGCATTTATAACAAGATTTGATGTAACAAAGAGTATTCACTCATATTACTTGATCAATTGCAATGCTCAGCACATCTGTATTTTGATTATTCTTTTTACTAATTAGGATAAACCTTCATTAGCTAGAAAACCCTGTTTGCTTTTAAAAGCAATCTAAAGATGGCAGAAATAATTGGCACTAGAAATTAAAGGTCATCAGCAAGGGCCAGAACAGATGGGGCCCAGCTCTCAATTTCAAAATAATACAGACTTTTGTAGCTAAAAGCTCCTTTGAGATATTCTATTTCTACCTTCATCATGCGGTGATCACAGTGAAACTGAATCCGTTATTTAGGAACAGCGTTGGTACTGTCAAAGTTTCAAAGTATGATGATTGAGCTTTACGAGAAAACTTTGAGGCACACTGTGATGACTGACCAAAGGAAGATCCCTCTGCCTTTCATTCGGAACAGGAAAGTGCCCCAACTGGTATATCTTAAAAGATGTTGTCACAGTCACAAAATTAAAGGGATTGTTTGCTTTATGAAAGTTTAATGTAGTTGTTAGAACCAGCAAATAATAGAATAGCAATTGTTTTCCATAGAAAAAGTTGCAATTTCAATTCAGCATGAGAGTAAATAATACTATTGGAAATAAATAAATCATTTTTTAAGGACCTATAATGATATTCTACTAAAAGCACTTAGCTGAATTCTGAACCATATAAGTGTTTCAGATTGCTTATTATCAATAATGAGGTATAAGGGAAAAACTGAAGGATATCAACAGGCAGAAATTAATGAAGATATTTAGAGATTTTAGCTTTTATTTTAATGCATGTTTATTTTTAGAACCCCCAAAAATATATTATGTGAGCCCTTGGTCATGATTTATGATTCATGTAATGGCTGCTCTAGTTAAACCCATTGACTTGGCAAGAATTCTGTATCATTGTAGCTTTGCAGCAGCATAAAAAGTGATTGCTCATATTTTAGGAGTGTTGTATTATGGAACAAGTGAATATATTTAGAACATAATGTTGAATTTCTATGTCACTTGAAAATCCAGCTTATAAAACCACAAAGCTAAAAGCTGAAGGGAATGTTGTATTGAGTTTCTTAGAGAAATATGAAAAAATAAAATATTATTATAAAACACATATTATTATTATTATTGATAGTAATATGCCTTGTTCTTGCCACAAGTAATACATTTATTAGCATGGCCTCAATTTATGGCGACGCATCTCAAGCAAACATGTAAATTACTCAGAATCTCATCCAATAGCGTCTAAGATAAAAGCAGAAAATTTATTCCTAGTAGAGACCCATCATATGAAATAATAGAAATGTACGTTTTCCACTCTTTTAAGTAACTCCTGGAGTTTTTTATATAGGAATTCTCTATTTTTGTTCCAGAAATTACTCTGAGTTGGGAGTTAAGAATACTAGGATCTCAGCTCTGCTACATATTTGGGGTGTCTCTCTGTCTCCCTTGGCTTCAGTCTCTGATTGGTAAGGAAAGAATTTGTTCTCCCCAGACTGGCTTCTGTCGGCATCATTAATATCTCAGAAATTTCTTTAAAACCCTGATCTGCAGATTTTAATTGGTTGAGGTAAGTCCTAGAGAGCCGCATTCTTTTTTTAAAAAATTTCCCCAGATGGTGCTAATCCATAAACAGGTTTGTAAATAAGCTATATGATTTTAAAGGTATTTTTGGCTCTGTGATTAATAAAATATATTTGCTGGTAAAGGTTATAATTCAGAGGGCACTCATTTTAGAATTATAAGAGACTTCAATTCCAATTAAATTAACTATAACATTGAAACTATGCTGAAAAGAATGCTTTAGAAATCAAGAAATGTTTGGTTCTATGGCATAACTCAAGGTCGTTATTGCTATTATGTACCACAGGTGCACACATAGGGCCAGTGAGTAGGCATGCTTATGCTATAATTCAATCCACATGTGACCCTAAGAAATAAAATCATGTTTTATATACTACTTATGGGATCAGTCTCACTTTATAAAGACACGTTTTATTTTTTTGAGACAATATATTTTATAAACGTTTTCTAAAACATAAAATTTTCAATGACCATCTTGTTCTTATTAAAGTGGCTTTCCCATGGCCCTGCCCAACCCACATAAATTAGCTGCAAAACTTATCTTCATATTTTTAAACAGACTGACTTTCTATAAGGTGTCATTTGGCATAAATATAGAACATTAGAAATTATTTGATAGAGTAATTTGAGACTAATAATAAGCCCTTCTTACTGATGATATTGATGATAATTAGGCCACTAAGCCAATTGTCTGTTGAGACTAGTCCTAGTTCCATTTTCAAGAGCAACTTTCTTATTCATAATGGCCAGAGAATATTCATTGAATTCTTCTAAAACAGAGATCCCCGACCCCAGGCCGCAGACCAGTACTGGTCCGTGGCCTGTTAGGAATTGGATCATGCAGCAGGAGGTAAGTGGTGGGCAAGCAAATGAAGCTTCGTCTGCATTTGCAACCTCTCCCCAGCCCTAGCATCACCACCTCAGCTCAACAGGCATTAAATTCTCATACGAGTGCCGGTCCCTAGTGCCAAAAAGGTTGGGGACTGCTGTTCTAAAAGCAATGCCATGTCATTTACATACATTTTATAGTAAATTAAAATATAATTTTCAGATTATCCAGGATCATGCCTGCTAACCCAGGTTTTTATTAGATCTTTAGATGTGGATCATGTATCCATAATAAAATTGAAGTTCTGCCAGAGGCTGGCACAGAGGAAGACCAGTGGAAACATTTGAGCTACATTGTTCTTGGCTCATTTATTCACATGTTAGCAAAGCAGCGGAATAGCTGTGTTGGAAGCCTACTTTTTCTTCATGTAAATGCTGGCCTAAAAAAATCTGATTTAAAACAAAGAAAACAATAAGATTTGAAATAATAAACCAATAAGTATTTGTTTTTGTAACTTTCCTTGCCAATTTTCTCATGTTCTCCCTAAAGTTTTAATTATTTTATAATATTTAATTATAATTTTTTACTTTTACTAATTTAATCGCTGTCCAAATATTGTATTAAAGATAGTGGGTATCCTCTGGAACTATAATTTACCTCAGAAGTGGCATCTCCAGGACCTAGCATGTTGATAGGAGCAGTAGTGGCTGTGAAAGACCCTGAAGGGTGTGTGAAACTGAATAAAAAGTGTCATACCTGGACGCATTTCTGAAGATTCTTGATGTGGTGCTTAAATATTAGAAATTCTGTGCTTTGCTTTGTTTTAACAAGTAACACAATTATTTAGGCAACAGTTCTTTTAGGAATGTAGAGAAACTACTGAAGAGCTTTGGCAAAAGAGTTAAAAGAAGTAGAAAAGAAAACAGAGAATGGTATGACTGATTTGAATTTTAGAAAGATCACTGAAGACAGTATAAAAAATGAATGGGAGAAGGATGAGAATTGAAGAACACAGATTTTGTGACTAAATTTACTCTTGCGTGAAGTTAGTGATGGTGGGATTAGAAAGGATGGATTGGATGAATTTTAAGGAGGTATCAGCCATTGCTAAGCCAAACATATTTGGGGCACAGAAGAGATTTTTCTAAGCTTCTAGCTTGGGAAAATGAATAGTTGTTGGTGTAATTGACCAAGAGATAAATACCAGCAGAGTAAGAGGAGGGGATTTGGAGTTTATCTGTGTTAAAGCAAAGTTTGAATTGTCTATGGCACATCCTTGTGGAAACATTTAATGGTATAGATAGATGATAGATGATAGATGATAGATGATAGATAGATAGATAGATAGATAGATAGATAGATAGATAGATAGATAGATAGAAGAGAGACATGGGTTGGAGACAGGTTTGGGAGTCATCAGCATAGGTGAATGGAGTGGTCAATATTTTTAACCAAGAAAGAGATGGACTATAAAGGTCTGAAAAATTGACAACAGTAATTGTTGATGATGGTAATTGGAGACCTTGGAAAAGACATATCCACTAAATAGTGAAAGAAAAAATTGTATTTCAGAGTTGAAGAACAAATTATAAGTGAGGAATTGGTGAGAAAAAGAATGAAGGCCATTCTTTGAGGAAATTGAAAAGGAAGGAAAGTGACAAAGAAAGTTGAATCAAACAAGTGAGATATAGGAATCTTATGTGAAAGGGGAAATAATAGAGAAAGTTAGATTTTAAGACAGGGGAAAAAAGAATGAAATATGAGGCAATATCTAAGGTGAGACTGAAAGGAAGGGCATTCGACCTCTGAACAATACATCAATCTTGGACAAGAGGAGAAAGATTTCTTTCAGTGAGGTATAACTTAAAAAGACAAGAATGGAAACAGATTCCAGGAAATTTATTTGGAGATAGGGTGAGGAACAGAGAGTTCTAAGTATTACAAAGGTCATGATTTTTTAAAAATAAAATTCTAATTTGTATTATAATAATATATATTCACAATAAAAATTTTGTGAATACTAAACCTTTTTAAAAACTAATACAGCATTCTTATGACCATAAAATTATCCCTTCCCCTTCTTTCATCCTTCAAGTAGGCCCACGTTAATACATCCTTCATGTGCTGGGAAGATCACAAATGTTCATGCTTTTATCTCAGTCATTTCTTTCTTCTTTTAATCCTGAGCTGTTTACTATTACTCTTCAATGTTCTTAAAAGAGCCATCATCTACATCATTAATTTTTTTACATCTTCCAAAGACCTTCCCAAAATATCTTATTTCCTTCACTAAACTTAAGTTATATGAAGGCAAGAGCCACATTTTACTCATCTTTAGAATTCCGCAACAGAGCTTTAAACATTGATCAAAATAGTCCAACAGATCATTCTGTGGTGATGATGCTATTTCTCTGCTCTTGTAGCTTTCAAATACTTAAAATATGAAACTAAAAAAAGTGGATTCTTAATTTTAATAAAAATTAAAATGTGGATAGTGGCTACTATATTGAACAGCACAGTTATTGATAATTAGCATAGTGGTTAAATAATTTTTTTTCTTTCTAAATTTGTTTTCCAAGGTTCACAGTACATTAGAGGAAGCAAAAAGGAGGAGAGGTGACAAAGGAATGAGAATAAGTTAAATGAGACAAAGAATTTACAAGAGCTCTATTCTTAATCAGTATATGGTCAAATAATCCTAATCTTTCAACTGATGTTCACAATAATGATCCTGAATCATCTAAGGAATGGATGAGTGCTAGGAACCTTCTATAAGCTCAATTTAATTTAATTTTGAGAACAATTCTTGGAGGTGTAACATTATCCCTATATCTCAATTTAAAAAATTAAAAATTTAAGCAGCTTTCTTTAAAAAGCTGCTAAATGATAAAAGTAGAATTCTAACCACAGGTTGTGCCAAAGTCCATGATCTATATTCTCAATATGATGCTTAATTTCTAAATTATATTCATCACACTCTGCACTCTAAGAACATACATACACAAATTTTAGAAAAAAATCTCAAAAAATAATACCAATTTGAAGCAAATAGCTGTAGTATGCAAAGGGATAAATCTTCATCTAATTAAAAGATATTTGTTCTCCAAATGATCCAATGGTCTAACAATTCTGAAGATAAGATGATACCATATTTATTTTAGTAAATCAGTATAAATATAATAAAATATTCAAACTCTAAAAATTCTTATATGGTGTACATTAAATTCATCTCTAATATATCATTTTCTCAAATTTGCTACATTTTAATAGAAAAACAAAATCAACGCAAAGACCCTACGAAATTCTTTTCTATTAGCTCCAACAAATAAAATTATAAAACTCATACTTACCTTTTTGTTTGTTGTAAATGTATGGTATATTTCTGTTGGTCTTCATGACAAACTTCTCTACAATTTTTTGAAACTGTTTAGGTCCCAAACAGTGTATTAAATTGTATATATTTGTTTTATATTTTCAAAGCATTCTTAATCTTTAATTTAAAAAATACACTGAACCTATTTTCAATGTCTTCTAAGACTCAAAGAAATGCAATGTCCTTAAAACGTGGTGCTATGGGCAAAAGGGTACACTTAACTGTCTCCCAATGTCTATAAATAAGCTGTGGTTTCTTAAGAGGCCGGAAACTTTATTTATTATTAGTTATCTAATTTTGTAAATGTTACCTTTGTTAGAACTGAAACCTAACCATTTAATGATTTAAATATTTTTCAAATATTATCTTATGCTATATATTTTTATAGTAGAATCTTATTTGCCTTCAGTAGCCTTCCTCATTCTCTTTACTTTCATTCCATATTCTTCTTCTGAATTATAGTTGTGTATTCTATTCTGGATGAAATACTCTCATTTTCCTCTAAAATGTGGCTGGTAAACAAAAGCTTGTAAGAGTATATATATATGAGGGAAGCTCAGAGTTCTTTCATCTGTGACTTTTCTTTTAAAGTTATCCTCAAATTTACTAAACTGTGGGTTGTTGTGGCTGTTATTGTCTCATCTAAATATAGACCCTAATTTAGATAATCACAGGATAAAACCCAAAGTGACGTATTGTTTCAAATGAAATACTGATACCCCTTCATATACACAAGGGTGGCAGAGACATTGCATTTAGCAGTCAACCAGTCATCTCAGTATTGGCCTCTGCTATTTCAGTTGTCAGTGTAAACATAACCAGAAAGAAGCAAATTAGAAGGAAAACAACAAAAAACTTCTGCTTTTTGTGTTTTCTCAAGCAAAAATGCCTTACTGGGAAAAAAAAATCTTTTTACTAAATGCATCAGTATAATCAAGAATGTGACATATACTTTATCTAAGAGAATTATTTTATGAAATTTAGCATTTTCTATCCCAACCCAACAGGATTGATTCCATTCACATTTATCAAATGTTTACTTCAGATAAAAGTTTTGTGTAAATGATTTTTTTTATAATAAAATGTGCTGCATACTAGGCCTCATTCTTGCTTCAATGGTAAAGAACAAAAGAAAATGGCAAAAGTATTTAAACATACCATGGGCTTGAAGCAATCATTTTAAGATGGAAAAACCCCTAGATTATGTTCCACACTTTCTGATAATTCTGTGCGGCAAACCATACAAAAATTAGGAATAAAAAAGTCACAGAAAAATAGAGCTTACATAGGCTTTATTATTATAATTATATATGCAGCATTTTTAGCATAAATTTATACTAAAGGATTGAAAAATCAAAGCATTGGGTGTAATTCCAAATAAGTCACTGTTCATTCAGGCAGAAACTAACCATTTTCTACAAAATAATTTTTCTGGCTCACTAGTTATTGACTTTCTAGGTAATCTTATACTGAGTCATTAACAACCACTAAATGTCGGAAACAACCCTGGGGATTACACAAATGTGAATTAAAAGAAACTCAACTGATGGTATTGAGCACAGCATTAGACTGTAGGTGCTCTAAAACATACACTCACAGTGGATGGTGTTGGTGCCGGGTCTAGAACTCCCTAGCCTGCTGTTGTACCCATCCCCCAGCTGCTTTGGGAATTGACTGTAAGTGCCTCAGAGCTCTCAGTTTCTTGAAAAACTGCCCACCAACCAAGATTGATGGGCACAAGGTAGCAAATGCTGCCCCTTTGTTTCAAGGGTGAACAAACTTTTGTGCTCCTCAGAGTCTCCCTACAATCACAGTAAAGTAAGGCTCCAGTTGAGACCCCATCCTTGCTCAGTCTTTTTTCTTTGTCCTTTCCTGCTTTTCTTACTCTTCTGTACCAGAGAACACTTTCCAAATAAATCACGTTCACTAAATTCCTATCTGAAGTTCTGCTTCCAAGGAACTCTCACCTAAGATACACAGGTATCGTTAAAACTTTAAACTGGCTGGGGGGGGGAAGAAAAAAAGAAAAAAAAGGCAATTGAAGAGATAGTTAGAAGGGAGAGTGGGAAAATAATTTTATTAACAAGATTTTTTAATGAAGCTACAATATTGGGCATAACCCACAATTTCAATTAGCCACTTATTTTCTATGTATTTAAGAGTCCGTTTCTCTACATTTAAAATTAAAGTTACAATATCATAAACTTTCTAAACAGGTCTACCAATTTGTCAAGGTATTTTTTTCTTTCCTTTTTTCCCTCCAGCATTAAAGTATAGGAAGATTTTTCTTTTTATTGCAAATGAGTCTCAAAAATATAATTGCCAGTGTTTTAAATCAATATTTTACAACATTTTTTGGGTGGCAGACATTCCATGATTCTTTATGTTTAAACATTCCAAAGGCAGGAAATTTTGTATCTCTAGTGTCCTTCCTAGTAACTGGCATATAGCACAAAATAAATATCTTAATTCGGTGGAGAGTTCCACCATAGGTTCTACAGGAAACTAATGAGATAATTTATTTAGCATGGTAAGTGCTAGATAAATATTAGCTAGTTCATAAAAATAGTGGAATTATAGTACAAAATTTAGATTCCATATATAAATCTGTTGACCAGATTTCTAATAATGATGTCATGGCCAGCTAAATAATACATTTGAAACAGTATATGTATTATTATTGTTGCTATTATTATTGTCATAATAATAGTTATGGGTTGATCATCAGAAGACAATTTCTAAAGTTAAAAAGATAGATAAAATTTTTATAAGAATTCCCAAAAAACAATTCATGGTAAATTGATGGTCAGTAAAGGGATAGTCCAAAGCCAGGATTAATACCCTTTTGTCTAATTATCAAATAGACAAAACAAGATTCAACAGTAAGAAAGGAACCAGTTCCTAGGCAAAGAACTTGATCAAAAGACAGAATATATATTTGACAAATGTGGAAATAAATATCTGTTAGTTTTAGACACTGTTTTCTCTATAGCTATTAGTTGTACTAGTGACATATTCTTTTCAATAGAAAGTTTACCTCATGTCCTTCATCCAATTGAGAAATTGTGATTATTACAAAGCATCATTTTTTAAAATGACAATTCCTTATATATCTCTAAAGAGAACTTCCATGAGAGAAATGAGTTTAGCATTTAGATCTAGAAAACTGACCATTCATGGTTTAAATAAAGCATGAGGTATATAGCTGAAGTTGAAACATAGCAATGGCATTAATAATAATAATAATAATAATAATAATAACTAATAATAACAACTACAGTGAACTAATGAAATGGAGATACCAGAAAAAAAAGAAAACAAACAAACAAAAAGACCACTCATAAAACACTAGTTCCTGAAAAGCTATGTCAGACCACTGAAAATAGAAATTGTTATTTATTGTCCTTGTAAAATAATCAGGTATAATTCTAGTCAGTCTTTATAAAATTTCTTGGCCATTTTTAAGTGAACATTATACATCTACACCTTTGGATTTCCTATTTCTGTCTTATTTGATTTATTAAATTCAAAAGCTACATTCATACTCATCTTCTTAAATAGCTATATAAAAATCTTAAACACATTTAAACATATTTTAATGTCAAAATCATTAAAGTTGTAATTTTAAGTAATGGAGAAATGTTCTATATCTCATGTAAAATTATTGTTAAATATATTTTAATGACATTCAATAATTTTATAAAAAATAATTTACTCTTAGATATTATCCACAAAATATCTTAACTCTCCTGAGGAATTAATATATTCCCTTTATTAAAGAGCTTATCATATAACCCACTATACCAAAAAAGTACTATGATAAAAGAAAAAATAAAGTGACTTTATAATGAGATGGATTTATGTACCTATTCATACAGTAATATGACCTCTCTGAATCTCAGTTCCCTCCAAATTCAAATGGGCAAACCCTATGAGGTTTCAAGTTCTGTGAATAAGCCTCTGTGGCTCGTGGACCCTCTGGGCCTGAGCTTCTGAAAAGGACAGAGAGAAGATGAATACAAAATGAAAGAAGGGTTTTGAACTCCCAACATTCTACAGTCAGAAAACAGGCTGATATAAGTACTCAGCTGCAAACATATGTTTTAAAGTATAAGGTATATAGGTGAGGTTGAAATATAGCAATGGCAAAAGAAAAAAAAATACTACTGTGGACAATTACTCGACAAAATGAAAGAATGAAATGCCAATACATGCAACATTGGTGAATTTCTAAAAACACTCAAATGAAAGAAACCATACATAAGGAAATATAAGCTCTATGAATCCACTTTATACATTTTAGAAAAGGCAAATCTATTATGATCAACAGAAAAATCAGTATTTGGAGTGAGAAGATTGAAGGAAAAAGTACTCAAGGGAAATTTTGGGGGAGATAGAAATGTTTTGAACCACTGTTGTGATGGTGGTTATATGACTATCCATTTGTCACAAGTCATTAAATTATAATCCTTAATACTAGTGAGTCTTGTTGTATATAACTTATATTTCAATGATTTAAAAACTTAAATTACCATCAGAAATTTAATATAATCATGTAGATAGTAACACTCTCATTAGCTTAAATTCTGGTTTTCTTTCTTCAAGAAAAGGAATAAGTTTCTTATACCATATACCTTCTACCTCATTTATTGGGGTGAGCTAATCAAAGTAGCTCATCTAGTAACTTTGGAGCTATGAGATCAAGTATAAAAATAGAGAAAGCTCCACTTATACAACTTTACCAAAGTAATAAAAACATCTTTTAAAAATATATTTATATCACTCCTGAGTGCTTGGCTGATGAGGAGAATAGGTTTTCCATTTTTTATCTTTCTGGTTCCTTTTTTCCAGAATGTTAGGGAAATAATCATGCTGCCTCATGATCTGAGATGAAAATAGTTTCTAAGGCAGAGCCCAGTGGGAACCATCTATATCCCTGAAGGCTTTGACATTTTTCTCTCAACAACATGTCTTCTTCTACCAAGTCATTGGATTAGTAGGATTAGGGACAAAACAGTTACACTTAAAATGCAAATGGAGAAGTTTACATTCAAACTGCTGCTGTCTTGTTTCACCAGAAATTATTTATACCAATCATTTATTTAAATTGATATGAACAACAGAGTAAACAAGCTATTAGAAGGGGACAGAAAATTCCTTGCAAATTTCCTACTGCATCTCCAAATTGTTGAGAAAATTGACTGGGGCCTTATGAACCACATTAAATTGTTGCTTTATAAGCAAAACAACATTCCTTTCATATGATGCAAAAGAACTACATGAAAGAAGTTGTTTTGTACATGAAGCTCGAATAAAACAGAATGCATTCTGAACAATAGTGGGTAGGCATATACATCTTCCAAAGACTTTTTCTGTGCTAGTTTATGCTATGACTAAAGCTAAACCAAATTTGAATGGATAGCTATACATCAACCTAACAACAAAAGCAAGCACTCAATGGATGTTCTCTTTATCCCCCTACAGACTTTTAAGGTGAGCTAGAGTGAGGTTATATCCTTTTTGAGTCCCAGAGAAAGTGTTTTATACAAATATCAAGTTCATAATCAAAATTGCTTCTTGTTAAATGTATTTCCTTAGTCAATCTAAACTAACTTTAACATAATTCAATTTTATTGGGAGAATAGCTTTAATATTTATAAAAATGTTTACTAAAGAACATATTTTATCTTCCAGAATCCATTTTCATGATTATTTAGTTGACTTCTTATTTGGGCAAGTCTTACATTTATCCTTGGCATACACTCTGCAAAGTCATTCTTTCCTAAGTCATGTGCCCCAAACAATGTATTTTAAGACATTTATAATAGTTATACTAAATTTTAAAATGCTCTTTTGAGTCAGAGAGACACACACACAAAAAAATATATATTATCAACAGTTGGTGAAATTTAACAAATTGTTGTCACTTGATCCTGTATACTACTTTTGTTCCCTGCATTTTGCTTTAAAAAATTAAAAATATATTTTTTTATAGTAACAGAATCTACATTTCAGGGCAAAATAACATATAAGCAACTCTTAAGTTCCATTCTCTTCCCCAGAGGAGGTAACAATGATCTGAACTGGGAGATCAGAATGAAAGGAACAGTTAGACAGGATTCTAATAGACTTTTAGAAGAAAATACAAGTAATTAAATTGAAGAGTTCTTAAATGGTCTCTTCCTTACCATCACAAGGGTCGCTTTATACTTTTCCATATCCTAAAACCTGTGGCGATTTACTTTATTCTAATTCAAACAATGCTCATTCTTTATCAAAGCAAAAAGAAAAACACAAAATGCTGAATAAATTTGCATGCAATCTGTTTGCTGCTCTGAAAGAAAAGTAAATATGTGTAGCTCTAAAAAGCATGTTTACCGAATCTGTAACTGAAAGAAGAGACTCTGAATGGCATCTTTTTTTTTAATTGCATAAGTATCAGGCTTTGGATAGAAGTTTGGCTGAAATATTTTATCTTCCTGGACACTATGTCTACTTTGAATGATTCAAGGAATTTACATAGCGTGAGATAATATCTGTTACCAAGGTACGTGGAATATGTCTACTGCAATTGCTCTTCCAATAAGGGAACTGGGCACTTTCTTAGAACAGCAAAAAACATGATTTTGAAAAGGTATGTGACATAACAATATCCTGCATAAGAATGATTGACTTGACTAGTGAACTAATTGTTGACTTAAAGTTGTTGGTTGGAAAGCTAAGAGTTAATGACATAGCTAAAAGAGTTTCTATCGAGAATAAAGCAGGGAATATTTTAAAGTCAAAATTAGTTGATTACTTCGTCTTATTAACATTTATTAATACTAACACTCTGAAGTGTTCATTCTAGTGAGCTAGAATGAATGCAATTTGGGTCTTTATGCTTCAAGTCCCACATAAAAATTTAATGAGATTTGAACTCAAACTGCAATAACTTCATCAAGCGTTTATTTTTTCTTTTTCTAGTTATCCTTCTCTCTTTTTTTGGCCACATAGTTAGTGCTTTTTTTATTCAGTAATTGCTTTCTAGACCTAGAACTGCAGTACTGGGGGTTGTATTCCTGACTATTGTCCCCCAACAATTTCTGAATGTTTTCTGATCCCTCAAATATAGCTTTTATCTTTCCATTTAACAACTATATTAGACTAATAAATTCATATGCCTTAACCAAATCAGGGGTTGTAAGTAGGAAGATAAATTAACTAGAAAATCATGGCTGGAGCTAGAGGACATGAGGGCTTATCATGGCAATGAAAGTGAAAAAAGAGGGGGACGTAAAGGTAAAATGAAGGAGATTATGGAGAAATTGAAGAAGATCTAGTAAAGTGTTTTAAGCAGAAAGATATCAGACCTTCAGTTTACAAAGATCATTTTGGCAGCTATGTAAAGAATGTTTTGGGTTGAAGAAAGACTAAAAGGAGGTAAAAGGGGATTGAATAGCAGGGATTTATGTAAGAAATGACCTAAACTTATGGAAGGACCTAAAAAAACAGTATTATTGGTGATGAGGAAAACTAGAAGGATTCAGAGACATTTGTGAGACAATAGTCCATGTCATTAACTTAGAAATGACATCATCATAATTATATATATAGACAAAATTATCTGTATGAAAGAAAATTGAATGGGATGATTTCCTTCATCCTAATAATCACCAAAGAATTAGTAAAGTAATTTCTTAAAAGAAAAATTGAGGAAGACTTGCTTAACTTTGTTGGTGAGGATCAAAATTTGAACACTTTTCTAATTATAAAAAAATTATTAAAGAAAATCTGTTTCCTTACAACAAAATTTAAGCTTAGAGATAGGACTTTTGGTCATATTACAGTTTATTTATTTTGTTCTTCTGTTGGGTCAAATATGCTATTAAACCCATGCACTGATTTTTTAAATTTTAGTTATATTTTTTAGTTCTGGAATTTCCACTTGGTTATTTTTAAATAGAATCAAATAAATACAGCAACTTAGTTTTATCACTACATTTGATAAGATATTTAAGAGCATTTACACAGGTCAGTCTTTACTCTGATTTACTTCATGACTTTCACAGGTTCATTGAGAAGCCACTAAGTCCTCTGAAACCCAGAGCCTGTGGGAATATAGGGTGAGTACGGGCCAAGAGGCGACTCCTACACAGGTGAAAAGTATTGGACAGTTGTAGTTTGAAATTAAAGAGGGTATAATTTTGATATTGAAGAAGGTAATTAAAAAGTCCAAGTCTAATTGTAGTTTACCTGCCACTAGAAAAAATTTAAAGGCATTTGTAAACAGAATTTAAAAAGTTGACATTGGTGAGGGCAACAAGAAAGTTCAAATATTTTCATAAATTGCCTAATGCAATTAAATCCAGTGAGTAAGGAATAGCATCAAGTATGCTCAAGTGCTATTGCTTTCATAAGTATATTACAATTCTGGTCACTTATCACACTCTGAGACATCAATATTTCCCTTCTTGACCACAGCAATTGCCTTTTAACTAACTCTTGTCCTGCTACAGTTTATCGTCCATAAAGCAGAAAGATCCTTTAAAATATAGGTAAGATCATTTCACATCCTTGCTCAAACTATTTAGTAAGTTCCCCTTCATGATTACAATAAAATCTGAACTCTTAATCATAGTCTACAAAGATGCTACATAATATAGCCCTTCCCCACTTCCACCATTTTTCATCTCATCTCATTCAATGTGCTCTAGCCACATTGGCCCTCTCTCTTTCCATGAACATTTATATCTGCTTTAGAGCCTTGGTCTTGCTGGTCCCTCAGCCTAGAAGGCTTTTTTATCCAGATGGAGTTGTGGCTTGATCTCCTAGGAGTGGCTTTTCTTGACCACCTCATTTAACGGAACTTCCATCCCTATCCCTGCTCTCACAGTCATTCTCTCAACCTTTACCCTTATTTTTCTTCATAACACTTATCTCCACCAGAACTTCTATTATATTTGTCGATTTCTTTTTCTCCCACTAAGATCTCTATGAGCAGGAAATTTGTTGAATATTGCTGTTTCTCAGGGGCATAAAATTTCCCTAGAAAATAAGAAATGCTCAATATATATTTTTTGAATTAATAAATGAGTAAGAAAATGAGAAATATATGAGTTTGATCCGGGGAACTCAGTGAAGGAGAGCCAGAGGACCCTAGCCAGATACTACCAACTTCTATATTAACTAAATTCAGAGCACTAGAGACAAGCCAGAGCCCAGCAATATTCACTAGCCATGGAATCATGACTTCATCCAATTTCTGAATAGATGTAGAAGTCAAGGCTATAGACATCCTTCATTGGTTATAGTTCCTCAGAACTAGGGGTAGGCTCAGGCCTCCAAGCTGTCAGAGTGAGCTTGGGGTTAGGGTAGAGAAAATATTAATAAATTTAGCTGTGAGGAAAAGCTGATGGCAGAAGCAGATAAGCAAGGAAAAACAATAACTGTGAAAGGTGCAGATTCCTGCTAATATTCCTAGCATTATCACTTACCAGTATTTTAAAAGTTTTTAGGCCCTTACTGAAAGAGGTCTCATTAATGAAAGAGAAGCCCTTCCAATGGTTCTCTCACTCCTAGAAAATAAAACCACAACCAAGGGAGAATAGACTATTGTGTTCTAGAAATGGTCATGCTACACAGTGAATTGGTGAAACCATGGCTGAGGCTGCATAGTGGATCCAATCAACTGAGAAGAAGCATAGTTTCTTTATTCACATTAACATTGGAAATCTCTCATTAGGAGACACTATTACATGCAAAGCCAGTTTTACAAGAAAAAAAAAAAGAGCTTAGAAATCTGTGAATCATATCTGACTCCAAGCTGCATCATAAAACTAACCAAGCCTAACGCACTTGGTTTGTGCCCATTAACAAAGCAGGTAAAGCTTAAGAGAGTTTCTCCTCCTTGTCAAAATCATGATTTATAATCTGTTCAAAATATTGACAATAAAAATGTATTTTACTCATTACTCAATACATTATTTCTACAGAGCTAAGGCCACTAGAAATATAGTGCCCTGTGGTAACAAGAAAGTTTCCCACCATAAGTAACAGAAAACTAAAACACAAATACAGGCAGCTTTTTTAAAAGGAAGAAAGGATGGAGGAAGGGAAGCAAACAGATGTAAATATTATGTGCTAAATAAATATTATAAGCTCTATTATCTTTCTTTTTCATGAACATTTTTCAGAAATGTGAAATTACTGGGAATTTCTTGTAGTTTAGAAACACAGGTACAAAATAAAGATGTGAGGAAATGGCAGAAAAAGTAGAACCAGGAAACACAGAGGGGTCTCTGAAGACTAAGTGCAACATGAATTTAGTTTTACTTTTCCCCAACTTCCCCAATATTATCTCAAAAACTTTTTCACAGATTAGTTTGGGGTTTTGTTTTACATTTCGATTTTTGGTTCCTTCTCTATGTTTTATTTATCTTTTTATTTTTACGATATAATTTTTATTATTCTTTATATTATTTCCTTTCTTATTTCTGTATTCTACTGAACCTTTCTACTAGCTTCTTATGTTGAACCCCTGGTTTACTTGTTCATAGAATTCTTTGTTTCTTGTTTACAGAAAAACATATTTAAAACTAAAAAAGTTCCCTCTAAGTCCTACTGTAGCTTTCTTTCTCAAACTTTGAAAAATAGTAACTTAGATATTATAAATAAGTTAAATTAAATTATTTTCTAATAAACTCAACCTTTTAATTAGATAGATTCCCAGTATTTTTACTTAGCTTTGTCTATTTTATTTATCACTTTCAGAGAAGTGTACATAGATATCTTCAAACTTAATTATTGATTTGTACATATAACTTGCAATTCTGGATGTTGCTTTATATTACTCATTGAATACGTATATGTTCACATTGACTATATGTAATACATTATATATGTTATATATATATGTGTGTATGTGTTGTGTGTGTGTGTGTGTGTGTGTGTGTGTGTACTGGTTCATTTTTTCTCTCTTTAGCTTTGTATAACATCTTTTTGAAAATTAATATAGAATAATAAAGACAATCTTTGCAGCCAAACATCCTGAGTTCAAATCTTTGCTCTATAACCATCTTTCAATTAGCATATCTTATAATGTCTTTTCTACCCAGAATTAACCTAATTCGATTTTTCATAAATCAAATTGCTGTATGATCTTGGCAACTTGTTTAACTTCTGAATTTCTTACCTAATGTATTCATCTGAAATACTCTGATCCATTTGTGTCACTTATAACTAATTTTCCAAACTCGTTTTGAAGGGAACTCCTCTCCCCCAGGATAACTAGCCATTCTTTTCTTTGAACATGCTGTAGTGATAATTCTGTGACTATATTTATGTGTCTTTCTGTCCTTAAGAGACTGAAAGATCTTTAAGAAAAATTCTATTTCTCTATTAAACATATTTTTTATCTCTAAAGCCTGGCAAAATATCTATTAGATTCTTTAGGGGCATATATTTGTTTAATAATTAATGAATAAACAGTATGATCAATCTAGAATAGCAATATCCAAGAACTTTCTGCAATAATGGATATGTTCTATTTCTGTGCTGCCCAAAAAGACAGTCAATAGACATAATATTTAGTACTTGAAATGTAGTTAATAAAAAACTGAATTTTAATTTTATTTATTTTTAATTAATTTCTATTTAAATCACCACCTGTAGCAAGAGGCTACTGTAATAGACAGTTCAGGGTCTTCAAATTTATATTGTAGATTGTGTAGGTTAGTAAACTCTCTAAAAGCTTCCCCAACTCATTCAGTAAAAGCCAAAGGCCTCACAACAACCTACAAAGACCTATACAATAGGTCTCCATCATCCACTATTCCTCTCTGGCCTCCTCTCTCTGCTTCTTCCACTGCAGCCATATTGGCCTCCTTTCTGGCACTCTCACCTCAGATCTTTCCATGGTTGTTCTTTTGATTGGAAGAGCTTCCTTCAGATTTTTCTGTGGCTCCCTCCCTCAGTTTCTTAGGGTCTTTATTCAAGCTACAGCTTCTGAGAAAAGCCTCTGTAGCTATCATATCAAAAATTTCTATCTTCTTACCCATACAACATCCTTCTTCCTGTTTTTCCTATAGTACATCTCTGTCTAATATACTGTATTTATTCACCTTATTGTCTGTGACTGCCTACTATTATGCTCAAGAGAGCAGGAATTGTTTTTTACTCATTACCATATCCCCAGCTGCTAGAGTAATGCTTTTTATAATAAGTGTTCAATTAATATTTGATGAATAAATAGGTATGCTGACAAGACTATAAAAGATTTTTAAAATCAGACAGAATTGTACCTTAACATTCACTTCTTTAGTCTGCCCAAAGTTTGGTGTTCAAATTCACTGAGTTGAGCTTGTATGAATTTTGGAGTTCTAAAACAACAAAAAACTACAAAATGGCATGAACAGATTAGAACTACAGTGAGGCTGTTTTATATCTCTTTTACCTATTATACTTAAAGACTTTGCTTTTACAAAAATTTTTCTATAGCCTTCTGGAAATCTAAAAAAGGAATTGAAATAAATCTGGCTTTGCAGATAGTTCTTATGAGTGAACAATTTAGGGTCTGTGTTCTTTTAAATTATGTAGTTACGGTCTGCATTACTTTAAGTGTGGTATGATTACATCATTGTAGAGACATTCTGAGGTTCCCTGGCACACTGTGTTCAGTTCTCTGCAGTTGAGGTAGTACTTCTCATTTCATCTCGTATCTCCACCCTTCCTCCTGAGACCTCCTCCAAACTCAGGCTCATCAAGCATGTAAAACACATTAAGAACAGTAAAATACATCTACTTCCCCAGCTATTGTTCTCATCCAAATGTTTAGGAAAAGCTCAAATACCCCGCTGGTTCAGGAGCTGTGTTATTCAGTTTTGGCTAATTCAGGCCTAAGCAAGTATAGCCTCTGTTATTGTACTGAAATGTTAACATCAGCTTGGCTCATTAAAACAAAACACCTGGGTTAGAGACTGCACAGACCTCTTGAAATGCATAAATCCATGCATGGAAGAAATGAAAACCCACAAGCATCTTGAATATTATCAAAATCTTATAGATATTCAACTATGGTAAGTATAGAACATAAATATAAAGAAATCTGAGAGTAATTACCCCATCCATTACATATGGTTTAAAAATACATTTGCAAAGTAATTTTTTCCAGTTCCCAAATGGACATATGGAAAAGCTAAGAAGGGACTAAAACCAAGACATACCTGTTTAAAACGAAATAGGCATGAATAGCTTCCTCCTCTTGAGCTCATCACACTATTATTATTATTAGAAATGCAGGGGGTATAGTTACAAAAGGGTGGAGTGGGCAAAGCCCATCTGAAGCCTTTACATTCTGAATGCAGGGCAGCAGTACGGAAAAAGAAGATCTCAGGTAACAGGACACCGAGTTCCTCTTCTCACTCTGTCACTATGAACTGCTGATTTAGATTAATTTGTTCACATGATTCTAGTTCTGTTTTACGCTCTTGAAAACAAAGGGATATGAAATTTCTAAACTTTTGAATGCTGAATACACTTACATGGCAAAAAAAAGTGTCAAATACTCCAACAGGATATTAATTGAAGCATTAGAATTTACAAATTAATAAAATGCATGAAGAGAAAAAGGGATTAGTAATGCTGTGACAGTATTTTTATTTTATTACAACATCAACAACATACATTTGAATTACACATGTAGATGTGTACTAAAGATGTGCCATTCCAAAATATTCCACTTTGGCATATTGATTATTTTGAGTAAATGCCAGGCTTTCCCTCAATTTTCTCATTTGCCTGAAGACTGACCCTCCAAAATGAGCTCAGTTGTCATAGATCCCCTCCCTGAGAGTTTCATCAACAGAGAAAATGGACTCATCACAAAAGAGGAGACTATAAGTGGACACCACACCCAGACAAACTTTGTCACAAACTATCATACCTCCCATTATTCTTCTAAGGACCCATCCATTTTTCCTAAAAATCATTTACCTTCCCCAAGAGGCCTATGACTCCTATCCTTTACTTATTAAAATGATAATTAATGCTGAATTCTAAGCCACCTCAGACAGTTACTCATTTTTAGCTGGGTGTCATCTTGTAGTATACATGTTAATAAACTTCTGTTTTTCTCTTGCTAATATATCTTTTATAATAAGGGTCTCAGTAAAGAATTCAGAAATGTAGATGGAAAATTATTATTTTTTTCTTCTACAGTACATACACACACATTCACACTCCACATATATATGTTTCCAAAAATTTGTGACCTTTTCTTCAGGCTACTCTTTAGCACCCACATTTCTAGGTATAACCTCTGAACTCCTTTTCAATGTCTGTTTCCTCTTAGAAGGTACTGTGGCCTTAAATTAGAAACAACTGTGCTCAGTGAACTCTTAAAATGACTTCTGATCCACTGGGCCTGTGAGTCATTGACCTTAGCTGCTTTCTTTCAGCCAGACTCTTTGCAAAAGGGGCATATATTAATTTCTATTTCTGCCATATCAAATTAGCACAAATATAGTGGCTTAACTACAATAATATAATAATAATAACAACCATTTATCATCAGTTCTGGAGACCAGAAGCCCAATCTTACTGGGCTAGAACCACAATGTCTATAAGACTAGGTTCCTTTCTGGAGGCTGTAGGGGAGAACTCATTTCCTTACCTTTTTCAGCTTTTAAAGGCCCACATATCTTGGCTCGTAACCCTGTCTTCAAAACCAGCAACATTGGCTGAGTCATTCTCACAATGCCATCTCTCTGGTTCTCTCTACTCTTCCCCACAACTCCACTTTTAAGGTCTCTGTGATTAAATTGGGCCCAGCTAAATCTAGAATAACCTTACCTCAAGGTTAGCTAATGAGCAACCTTAATTCCATCTACAACTTTGATACTCCTTTGCCACATAGGCTAATGCACTCAACAGGCTCTGAACAATAAGATATGGACATCTTTGGGGGCTGTTATTTGCCTACCAGAGGGTAGATGAACTTATTTTAGAGTTCTAACAGGAATGCAAATGTCCAATTTTGTTTTCAATATATGTATCTTCTAAAGCTGGATTTGCATGCTTGTAATTTTAAGACTATTTCATGGCTGGTGGTTATAAGTCAGGGAATGGAGTGGCATGTAGAGAAGAAAAGATATCCAAAGAAGGAAAAAAAGTAGAGAAACTGTTACTGGAGAGCGGGGTTCCATTCCCCTCCCAACACATTGCGCAGGCTTTTAATGTCTCATACAAACAATTGAACAAGACACCAAAGTTCAGCAGCAAAAAAAAAATAGCTTTAATGGAATGGAGAGTAAAGCAACAGTTCACTTCAAGACGTGGAAGTGCCCCGAGCACAAGAAGGTGGGCCACATAACAAAGTCTTTTGGGCTTTTATCCCTACTTACTGTGGGAGGTTACTTAGAGGAGTGGGCATTTTAAATGGATAACTAAGATAGATGGGACTCAGTGACTCATTGTTTACTTTCTGTGCATGTTCATTCTCAAAATTCAGTCTATTATAATGATATTAATGAACTTGCAGGCATATGCATTATATTATAATGATGCTAATAGTAAAGCTCAGGTGAGTTGGAGGTTATTATGGTCACTGTGAAGATGCGAGTGACAGGCTTAAACTGATACCTAATTCTCTGCTTACCTGTTTCTTTGTGGAAGTTACTTTTTAGCCCCAATGTGCCTTTTGGCTTACTTAATTGTGGCTGGACTGGGATGGGCCTTTTCTAAAATAGCATGACCTCAGCATTTTGCAGGGAGACCTGAAATCCCCTATCTTTCCTGCCCAACACTTTTCTAAGAGCCATAAACTCCTTCTTATTAGTATGGATGTTGAGGAATGGTAGGTCTCTTCTGTATCTGCTTCCTGCTGAGGAGGGTCATAGTCCCTGCCTATTGGGGTTTTGTGGAGCTCTTTCCTTCTCTTTCTCAGTCAGAATGGGGTTTTGGGTTGTCCTCCAGAGGATGTGTCCCATGGAAATGCCATCCCTGTCCCTAAGTAAGGAAGAAAGGAAGATGCAAACTTGTTATTTAAATCATGTATCTATTAATTTTCTTACTATTGATTTTCTTATTAAGTGAAAAGAATAAGCTTAGTAAGGGAAGACAGACTTGGTTAATATATTAAAGAAAAAAAGCCCTGGGTTAAGGATCCCCTTCTCCCATGACTACAATGGCCCTGTCTGGCCTAAAGCAATTCCTGCTTGCAGTGGATAAGAATGCTAAGCTCCATGATCCTTAACCAAAACCCAGAAGACCTGAGTTACTTAATAATAACCAGAGGACCTGAGTCACAAGCTTCAGGGCAATTATCTAAATTAGAGTGAGAGGGGCTCTTTTCCAGAGAAAGGAAAAGAAATAAATAGAAAAAAAGCCTCAGCAAATCTTAGTAGTGTAAAACAATACTTTGAAAAGAGTGATTAAAAGTTCTGTGAGTACATTTTGTAAATAATGGCACATATCAAAACCATTAGAAGAAGGAGTGATAAAAACAGAGAAAACAGATAAGTGGGGAGTATTGGACACCTGGAGGAGGAAAAGAAAAACAAGAGAAATCTCTGCTAAAAAGCACAACCAAAACAGAAAGTAAATATGCCATCTCTGTTCTCAATTTTTTTATTTAAAGCAAATTCAATTAATGGTAGAGGACTGGGACTGCATTCTTAATAATGAAAAATAATTTCACTTTTTTTACATTTTCTTCCTCTACTCCTTCCATAAGAAATGATTATATTTTAACATTTTAAAACATGTAAAGGAAAAGAAACTTCGGCTGGGCTGAGGTGTTCACAGAGTTCTCCTTATGCCATGACAAGATTGCTTATCTGGCTCCTCGCCCACCCCCAAAGGCGGCTTCCTGAGGGCAGGGACTATGATTTTTCAATCACTATAAGCCAACAGCTGACAGTTCCTGGCGCATTGTAAACACCTCAAAATACTAATATATAAAATCGATAAAGTAATCAGCTACCTTCCTCAAAATTTCTAGCCTCTTATTTATACTTCCAAACGCATCAATCAAACTAAATAATATCATAACTCCGTTCAGAAGAGGGAAAAGGGGATGGGGATGGTGAGAAAGATATATAAGGTACTGACACTTCCCACTTTCTATTGGATTTAAGATGCTTTTAAAAATTTTAACTCACTATTTGCTACAAGAAAAGTAGAAGTGTCTTTTTTTCTTTCCAAATATTTCATCTTGGAAATGTGAATTTTAGCTATATGTTTAACAAAATCACACTACAGCAAAATGTCTTAGGCATCCTATAAAGTTTATAATGAGGGAATTTTATGTGTCAATGGCAAATAGGCTTAGGCAGTTGCACAGAACACTGCTCTACGTAATGGTAATATTTGTGATCTTTCCAGGTCCAATGCTCTTAGCTCTTAAGATCCTACATCCAATCTGATGAAGAATTCTGGGCAAGACTAGCCTAAAGCAAAATTATGATGTAGAGGAAGTAAAGGATCCTGGACTTCTTCCTATTTCACCCTCTTGCTCTCAGTCCCCCAGACCCTCATGCTATCCCAGAGGCACCACACTTTTGTCACCTCTGCCTCTCCTGCCACTTCCTACAGAGCATCCCCCGTACCCTCTTCAACAGACACACACACACACACACACACACACACACACTCTTTCAGGGGTGAGATTCTGAGGGAAATCTTAATGTCTAACTCTTTGCTAAAATTAATTTATACCTTTTTTTAAATCAAAGCATAATGCAGCCAGTTAAAAATCAAGTAATTTAAAGGAACTTAAAATGAAAATCATCAGTCTCTTATTTAAATTCCTCTTTTCTAAAAAAAAAGTTTCTTTTAAGAAGTTGACTTTTAAGTTTTTCTGGCTTTTGGTTGCTTATATTGTGAGTTCTCTTTATTTTTTATATTTCTACAGTTTATTTATTTCATGATTTAATCTCTAAAAGTTTATCTTATATTACTTCTTACCACTCGCCTTCCTCTTCCCAATATAGTCTATCACATCTTTAGTTCCTCTATAATTTAAATTACATACATTATAAAACTGTGAGGCTTGAAATAGTCTACAGCTATGATGATGATACAGTCATAAAAATTCATGTTTTGAAGATGAGTTAATGGCATGGGAAAATATTCACCACTTAAGATTAAGTGGAAACTATAACATATTTATTAATATGATATGATTCAAATTTTTAAAATATATAGATTAAATATAATAAAATTATTAAATTAAATATACAATTGAGCTAATAATGTTTCTTTCAGGGGAATAGGGTATAGATAATTTTTATTTTATTTTTTTAAAATTTCTATAATAAATATTACTTTTACAATTAAAAAAAAATCATTCAGAGGGGAAATATCTATTGTTAAGAAAAAGGAAGAATACCTAATAGTGGAATCTTAGGCCAGTGGTACAGCTAATTTTAGACCATGCCCCAGTAATTATACAAACTTTGGAATGCTTATCCGATCCAAGCCTTCCTTTCTCACTTAAAATATGCAAACTAGTAGTAGTCCAGAAATCCAAATTATTGTAAAAATGCAGAACATCATCAGAACTTTTTAAAATGAAAATCCAATAATTTTAATTAAGTTCATAATACATATTATGAGGGCATAGTCTTTTGTAATAAAAGACACAACTGCTTGCTATGGGTGTGAAATTCCATTTAAAAAAATTTTAATCCTATGCTAATGGTCTGAAGAGAAAAGAAAGTAGCAGGCAATAATATTTTATTTTAATATTAAAAGTTCTAAATGCCAGTGGAGTCCTCACTATTTCAGTGTTAATTAAAAACAGTTTATTTTATAGTAGCATATTTTCTTATGGCAGTATCTCTCATCTTTACAAGTATACCAAATTACTTTTAATGAAGAACTCTTTGTACATTCCTGAATTTAAGAAATTCTGTCTTCTCGATACTCGATTATATAACCTAATAAATAACAATTGGGAATATTTTGCACAAAGTAGAGAGTGGGACTGGCTGAGTTATGTTCTCTCCAGCCCCCAGGAAACTACAGCTGACCCGGCCACACCCTGTTCTGCCTACAAGCACCTC
Source organism: Eidolon dupreanum (assembly GCA_028627145.1). Classification (NCBI taxonomy): domain Eukaryota; kingdom Metazoa; phylum Chordata; class Mammalia; order Chiroptera; family Pteropodidae; genus Eidolon; species Eidolon dupreanum. The sequence goes on from CM053514.1 coordinate 35,735,913, forward strand.
CTCCTCCATCTGGCCATTGACACTTAAACAGAATGTCTCAGATCTGCTTCCATCAGCCTACATCCTTCTATTTAACTTCTGGCAGTCTGGCCAACTGCCCCATGGTTAACCTGTCTCTTTCCTGCTCACAAAAAGCAGACTGATAATAGAACTTTCCACTTGTGTCTGCTTGGAGTCTTAAGTGTGTGGCCACATGGGCCTGCCTAGGAGTTGGCATCTACTTCTTGGAATGAGAATTTTGTCTCTTGCTCCTTATTTTGTCTGCCAGCATGTTTCCCCTCTTTTCCTGCTCTTCATCCAGATAAGACAGGAGGAACTGCCTGTCTCTCTGTTTCAATACTCTATCAGGTATAGGTCTCTGTGAAAGCTAGAGACACTCTTCTTCTCAAGCCCTAATTAAAGGACCCTATTTTCAGAATTTCTGTTACCTCTATCCCCTCATTCCTCCACTAAAGTCAGGTACAATATGTATTAATCCACTATTACAATATAAATCATCATCGCCACTGCCTGGGTTTGAATTAATTTTGGGCTCTATTTAGTTCTATGGCCTTGATCACGGAACTTAACATTTCTGTGCTTTGGTTGCCTTATCCGAAGAATAAATAATAGTATCTAAGTCATAATGATAGTAAGAATTAAACCAGATTTTATATATAATGGCTAAAAACAGTAAGCTATTATCATTTCTATAGAAATTTTACACACGGGCATGCACACACATACACTAACATATACTTTTAAAATCCTGATTCAATTCAGACAAGAAATGGGAAGACTTATTTAGGGGGAAAGAAGCCTTAGGAAGAGAAAATTGTTCCTTAATTAACTTTCCTTAAGCATCCGTTGACAAACGACAAGCAATTTATTACTTAATAACAGCAACTATACAAAGATGTATTTCGCGACTCATTCCACATCAAAAGGAACTTAAAACTTGATGCTTAGACTGGCTTAATGGCGGAAACACTTAGCACAAAATCAAATCAAAACCCAAGGAGAAGAGAAAAGATTCCGTGGGACCTGTCCTTGTGTATGGGGACGCCCAGAATCGGTGATCCAGACAAAATTCCAGGACTGCTTCAGTACAAAAACTGTGCTAAGTGATTTGTTCATTTGGCGGAAAGCATTTGTCTTTAGGACTTCAAGTCAATCAAAGGTCTGGCTCAAACAAAGCTCATTTGAAAAATATAGCTGGATTAAGTGTTTTGGATGAAGACTTGATGATTCATTAGACTTCACCCATCCATCTGACTCAATTCTGAATAAGTGTACTAGCAGGTGGTGATACAGCTAGTGGAAATGGCTGGGCTCTTGGCTATATTCCAATAACAGTACTATAATTTCATGCCTACAGCAAACCTTTCTCTAAATTACACCCACACTATAATCAACTGCAGAGGCCTTTTGTGCTATTTATAAAGGGCACCCTTTAATTCACCCTTATAATTTAACTGGTAGCACTTTCTGAAAGTTTTAAGAGTTATGCAGTGCAAAATCACTTCTGAGTGCATTGTCTCCTTTCATAGAGTCAATAAATGGCAATTAATACAGCTGCCACCAAATCCTTGTGTGAAATTACAACATTCCTCACTTTTCGACAATTGCAAACATTTAAGAAGTGCCACAAAAAGAATCTAGATTGTGTTGGTCTCTACTTCCCCCATATAAAAAACATGAGAACTTTGCAACGTTAAAGCTGTGCCAGAAATTACCCCATTAACCAGTCCATGAGGTCCATCAAAGATACTCTAAAGCAACTTTCATGTGCACACTAGTGACCTGGAGAGCTTTTTAAAATGAAGACTTGGGGTCAGTAGGACTAGGATGGGCCTGAGATTCTGTCTTCTAACAAGCTTCCAGGTCATGCCAATTCAGACCACATTTTGAGTTGTTACTGAGTTGGTGGCAGGGATAGGAATATTTGGGGAAAAATATGGATCTGATGGACACATGTGAAGATTGTGTCATTGAATCTTTTTGGTGGTTATGAAATCCTGATCTACTGAAGTTGGCAAAGCTGATCCTTATATTGTCAGTCTTTACTGTCTTCTCATTATTTTTACCATCATCATCATCTCAAATAGAGAAATAATCATAGATTTCTAAAAATAAATCTATGAATAAGCAGAGTTTAAATTGCACAGATGACATATGTACATATTTTTGGAGCTCATGACTATATTAAGAACCAAAAGACTACTCTTCACTCAAATTTAAAATAAAAGAAATCAGCTGCTGGTCTTTGGGAAAGACAATCTTTTATTCTCCAAGTTTCTCATTAATAAAGTAATTAAGTAAAACTTTTGAACTACTTCAGTAGAACAAATTCAGCATATTCATGGTAAAATAAGATGATTTAGTTAATTGATCTTCAAGTTTCTTTTTAGGTCTACAATATGATTCAGCAAATCTGATTTTTAAAAAAATCATGTGTAATACCTGTCACATTTGAAACTGAGTAACTCAAATTGTACTGCATGTAAAATCGTTCCTTTTGCCATCATAATAACTTGAAACAAATAATAACAGAAATATCTTTCATCACTCTTACTGATATATTATTCAATCATGATAACATTATGAAGCAAGCAATTTCATATATTTAAAGAGAAAAAATGCTCTGAAACAAATTTAAATTATTTGCCTGGTTTATTTTGCATTATTATTTAGAATTTTTCATATGGAATCTCTATTTTCAAATACATTTATTTCACATCAATGATATTATATAACTGAAATGATCTTTGACATTTTTTAAAAATTCAAGAACATTTTCATGAAAGTTTTAATAATTGTTTCAGCAAAAGTAATTCAGCATATTTATGGTAAAACATCATTTTAGTGAGCATAATCCCCCAAATTCAAAGTGCTTATGAAACAAATATACTCTTCAGACTGCTTATGTATAAAATTCTTTTCTAATAGTTTTTTTTTTTTTTTTTAATTTGCTAAGAAGCCTTCTGCCTTGGGGAATGTTATTTGAGAAACAGAAGATAAATTGATTACTATGAATGACCTACATAATAAACTTTCAATTATTCAATACTATCTAATTTATATATTTTTAAGGATTCTATCTTCACTCATTTTGCCTGTCTGAGTAAACTACTTATTTATTTCTAAGGTGGCAAAAGAAAAACAAAGGGAAAAAAAGGATAAACTGCACCTAAATATTAGCAGCTCTTTTGTCTTTATATTCCATGAGAGCATGTTAGTAATATTAAACATTACGATTAAAGATTATTATACTTACTTGCATAAGTCTTGCTTATTTTGATTTTTCCAAATTATGTTTTTATAATAATACACTTTTACAATATATTATAAAATAATATATTGTAGGAGAATATTTTTATAATTGGCAAAGGACAATATTTTAATGGAAAAAAATTATAATAATGAGCAATTATAGGCCATTGTAATTCTTTGAAATATTATGATTTCACCCAAAAAAAAAAGGATCTGCAAGTGGTTTAGTGACTTGCCCATGGTCATAAAACTAGTAAGTGACAAACTGAGATACAAAATCTTCCGTCTCTAAAATCCATAGTTTTTCAATATTTCATATGCATTTCTCAGACTTTCTGCCTGAAAAGTTGGATGATATTTAGAGCATAAAATACAATGTAAAAAGCCCCACTTTCTAGAAACTGAGAGAGAGAATCCTTAAACCTTAGTTCTATTCTATGAGTAAAATTATAAAATAAAAGCAAAAAAATTATCTTATCCATTTATTTAGTTATATGTTTGTATTTATTTTTAAAGAGAGAAAATATATACTTTAGAAGGGAAAAGAAAGAAAGAATATGAAACTCAATAGATTTTATTGGGAAAAAAAAAAAACCTTCCTGATATTTCCAAGATACTCATTCCCCAGGAAGTTAAGTTCAGATGCATTTGAAAAAAAAAAAAAAACAGAATGAAGCAAGCATGTCTACACTCCATTCACATACTTGCATTTTGGGACCTAACAAGGTGCCTAGAATATAATATGGGCTCAAGAATGATGTATTGTTAATGTTGGAAATGGCCATGCTGTACACATAGCAAAATAAGGCTACTCCCATCTCCACAGCAAGGAAATCACCCAAGTCACCAAATATAATGTACGTGTGGCAATTATTCATCATTGATGTAAGCCAGGAATGTCCACCTCCCTATCCCTTTAATGTCAATTAGAGCCCTTCATTTCCTGGGTTTCTCCTTTTTGTCCAGAAATTCCAATTGCTGTATTCTCTTTCTTCACCTTAAATGTGTCTGATTGTATTTATTGACACCTGGGGGACCTTTGAGGCATGAACTTAACCACGCAAGCACTCATTACACTTGCTAAAGTTTCTACAGAGGGTCTGGTATTCCTTTCACTATATAAACTCAAATCTGAGACTTTCTTATACTACACATATGTTACCTGTGATTTGTTCAACCAATCCATAATATCAACAAGCTAGCAATGTTTACCTTGGCCACTTTTTATTATGTTGCTCTGTTCATTCAACACTTAACCCGTGTAAACTATAACTTATATTTTATATAGATTGTATATTTATATGCAAATTAACTACCCTCACTGATATAAATAAATTTTGTAATGAATGATGTAGCCTCATTGAGCCAATGATTTAATGAGATAGGAGTACCTTTACTCCATACTGAGCCAGGAAAATAAAATGTACTATTTTCATTTTCTATTCATGCAAATATTATTTTCGGGGGGGTGATGTTCATAAAAAATTTGATGAAGCTGAATTGCAGCTAAAAACTATGACTATATCCATCTCTCTGATTCATTTCTCACTCTCATGATATATTTGGAAATTGTTCCTTTAGGATTTCCAGAGCCTTGTCAACCACTGTGCTCTTAAACTTGCCATTTCTACATGGAGTTAGCATAGTTCTTGGTGGAGTTTTGAAGTGTTGGGTTTTCTCACCACTGTGTTCCTTATAGAGAGCTGAAACTGACATTTTGAAACACACATTAGTTATATTTTAAAATTTGACAAAACACTTCTTTATTTTACTCATTAATTAGTTGAGTTAGGTTTTAAATGCATAGTCATTTGTGTATTTGCAATAAATTATTTTTTGCAAGTAAAAGTCTCCACTCTTTCAGAGATGTATAAAGGTCAGTTGTGACAATGGTAATTCAAACTTTGTGTTTCTAACCAACAAAGTTTAAAAGCCAAGAGAGCAATTCAACTGCAATAGCCAGCATTTTCTGCTATTTGGCTAAAAATGCTTTAAGATGAAGAATTTCCCTGATTTCCTTCATGGGAAATGCTCTAAAATCTCATTACCAGTCACTCACTATCACATACTTATTCCCCCCAAATAAAATTCAGCTTGTGAGCCTATATGCATCATAGTGTCCAGTCTCCATGTCTTTTCTTATGCTATCACTCATGTCTAGAATGCTTTACATGTGCACGCGCACACACACGCACACACACACACACACACACACACACACACACACACACTTCAAGACACAATGTAGATGTCACCAATACTAGGACTCTATTTTTGATTTCTTATCTAAAATTTGAATCATCAAGTTTCTTTAAAAGGTCTCACTGCCAAGGCTACATCTTCAATTAATTAAGTCAGGATAGGATCCATTTACCAGTATTTTTTAAGGCTGCCCAGGCAATTCCACCTTACAGTCAAAGTTGAGAATCACTGAAATAGGGTTTTAGCTAATTGCTTTTCCTAACAATTCATCTCCTGAATTCATCCCTCATACTCCACTGCCGTATTAATCAGAACTTCTATTTGATCTTCCCCAAGCCAAATTTGTCCACCTTGGCTTCAAGCTACTTACTATGAGGGGCATTGTCACGTGCTTCTTTGAAATCCAAGGCCTCAATTATTTGGTCATTATTTTATTAATCTGCTAAATTTCTTTAAAATAACACTTGCTAATTCTGAATTATATGAGATTTTTCTACATTTAGCAAAACATCCATATAAATTAAATATTTATTTTTTTCTATGAAAACTTCGTGGATATCTAACTGCTAATTATAAACATAGTATAGCCAATCCTAGCCAATAAGTGAGTTCTGGAATGAAGCTTTAAAGTCAAATTGTTTTATATGTAAATTGTTTGTTCATGCATACATAAATGTATGCTAATATATTTTCTACCCATCATGGCATCCAAATTCCTCCCAAAATAATAATTAACATGAAAAGTCCAAAACAATAGTCACATCATGTTTTAATGATTCAGTTCACTTACAAACTCAGATATTTCCTAAATAGATAGATTTATTAATGTTATTGATTTCACTCTTTAGATGATGAACATACCACGATAGCAAGCACTTTTTCAAATATTTCTGTGCATAGGGAGATGGCATTATAAGGAGTCAGAACCCCTAAATATTAGTTCTGGTTCAACTTAATCTGTAACTTTGGACAATTCTTTGACTCTCCCAGGCCTCAGTTTCTTAAACACTATATAAAATGAGGATAAGGCTATAGTCTAGAATTCCTAAGAATATTATAAAAAGTCAATGAGATAGATGTGTGTGCTTCCTGCAGAAGACAGATGCACAATCAAGAGAAAAACTGAAGAGAATTTAATAAAGGGTCTATTTACTATGGTGTGTGCAACAAAAAAGAAACCAATGAGGATGACAAAGCACCCAAAGATTAAAATTAAAATTAAAATAAGAATGAGTTACTACCCTTACTCCAGAGAGAGCAGAAGAGGGAACTTTTTCTAGAACTGTGTGAGATCTCTACCCATGGAAAAGGGGCCCCAAATGTAACCTTGGATAGAGGGACATAGCCATTGTCAAACCATAACTTGACAGAGAGGAAGCAGGGGATAATCTCTCTGTCATCCCTCCTCTCTGATCCTTTGCTGAGAACTTCGCTGACCAAATCCAACTCAAATTCAGAAGGGAGTTTCAGTGATGTATTCTGTAGAGGTCACCACCAGGGTCATAGAGCACAATGGAGAGATTCCAACAACCTGAAGGAACATTTGGAGAACAGCGGCCACAAAGTGAAAGCTATTTTCAAAGAAAGTGTTGAGTAAATCGTTTTTAAAATATTAAATGAAACACAATATAACAGTAAAGCTATCATTCTGTATGATACTATAATAATGGATACATGGCATTATATATTTATCAAACTCCATAGAATATAAAACACAAACAGTGAATCTTAATGTAAACTATTATCTTTTGTTAATAATGATATAGCAATATTGTTTCACCGATTGTAACAAATGTACCACACTAATGAAAGATATTAAAAATAGCAGAAACTGGTAGTGGGTGGGTGTAAGGAGTATAGGGAAACTATATTTTTTGCTCAATTTTTTTTGCAAACATAAGTGCCCTTGTCTTGATCAACATTCATTGAAAATGTTCAGACTCTCCCAAATTCCACCATGCTGTTGCACTCATGAAAATGAGATGACGATGATATAATTACCCTATGACACTGAGTTATGTGGGAGAGGAACAAACTTCCCTCAAGGTTCTTCTGGCTGGTCTTATAATCAATAGATATGAAACAGATTAGCAAGAGAAAATAACCAAATTTAACATGAACAGGTTTATGAGAACCCTGCATACATGGGAGAGTCAGAGGCCCCACACTCAAGAGAACTTCAGAGATAGAAAGGGAGATTGAGGTAAATAAGACACCCTGAGCTAGGGATGAGGTAACACACCTTAGGAGCTTCAGAGGATCATTGAAGGATGACCAGAAGAACAGACCTTTAGTAAATAGAAGTTTGTCCTGCCCTGTAGGTAGGTCAAAAGAAGATATCTCTTATGGGCAAGGCCTCTAATTCAAATTCTTCTAGATAGTTAGAAAGAGGCAGAAGTTTCTTTTCAGTCTTCAGCTAAAGTAGCTTTTAGTTCAAAGTAATCTGCATATCACTGAGGCTCATCTTGGGGTGGTTCACTCTGAATCCCCACAGTTACAAGAGGTTAAGTTCAAGATTGGAAAAGCAGAAATACATCTGGGAAACCTCCAACTGCAAAAAGTTAGGGGAGCCTTCCCTTTCTGAAATCTCCATTGCCTACTCCTTGTTTTGCTAATTCAGAAAGACAAAGTTCTCCTTTGCTTCTCAGGGAAAACTCAATAGTGTATTCTGTATGATCATTTGCAACTGTGCAAATCTTCGCTTCTTTAAAATGACTTTTTCTCTTTCTGCTTGATTCAAACTGGCCTTGGGCTCACTTGCTTCTTTTCTTTCCTTTTCCTTCTGCATACTGCACCACCAGTCCCTTAATCATTAAGCCCTTAGGTCAGTATCAAACAGATTTAGGAACAAAACCTCAGGTCTGTTGACCACAGAAACAGAGTTTAAATCAAACTAAAGATAACATCTTGCAGCTCCACACCCATAAAGGTGGAACAACTCTACCAGCATCCCCTTGAAACCAGACAAAATGATGCCCTGACTGACATCAGGACTTGAAGCAATGATCAACTGCCTCTTTACCTTACATAGGACTGATCACTAGAGCCCAGGATCCCAAATCATTCAGTTACTAATGAGTTTTCTCCTCTATAATCTACCCTCTAGAGGCCATTAGGGAGTCAGGTCTTGAGAGCTAGCTCACCTGTGTCTCTAGGTGTAGTGCCATTTCCTTAAGTAAACCTCTACTTTCTTTGCTCAAACTCCTGTTTGTGACTCTTTTGGCTTTGACACATGCAGGCAAAATGAACCTTTTGAGGACGGTAACAATTGCTCTTGGAATGAGTAATTTTGTTACTTAAAGATAAGGAAACTTTGCTTTAATAATATTTTAAATATGAAAGTTCTTTGCCCTTTGAAAAGATTGGACACATAATTTGGAAATGTTTTTATGTTGTAATAATAACCATAGACAGCTCTTGCTGATAATTTTTTACCAAGGTGAAAGCAAAATGAAATATGTTTTGGATCAAAAAATACTTACATATAGTAAAATATATTAAATTTAAAATGCGTCATATTTTTAAAAGTTTAGTTAGTTTCAAAATGATTTACCATATCCTTATAGTAGGTGCTTTGAAATGCATGTAACATACTGTTGTGGTTCGATCGAATCTAAGACCCACAGAGCCAATTGAGATGAATTGTGAGCCTTTATTAGCCGGCCGGCGACTGACTCTACCACGCAGGGTTAGAGGAGATCAGTCCCAAGCTCCCTAAAGAGGCAGTTTTTAAAGCCTAGAATGTTGGGAGCCGTTTTCAGGCTTGAGAGCCAAGCAGGATATTTGCACAGTAAAGCTAAGAAGTCTGCTGACACAAAAAGAACACCTGGAGAAGGGAACAGAGAAGCTGATTGTTCCTTGGCCTTAAAGAAAGGGATGCGGAATGCCGAGATAGCGTTAGGCTCCCTGTGTAACGTTAACAAGGTTATTGTGCATAACTAACATTTTTTGAGCTGTTTCTCATGCTTGCTAGGGTATATCAGGACGGTGCTAAGTAAACTTGGGGCTGCAGCTTTGACTGTATGCCCTCCCGAGCTCTTTTTCTCTTCTGTGTCTTTTTTCCTAACCCTCGCTCCCCCACTCAGGACTGTTCGACTCCGTCCAGCAGGTTCCAGCAGTAGAACAAGCAAGCAGATTACAGAAGCAGAAATTGGCTGTTCGCAGATTACCACTCTGGTTACTATCAAACAAGCAAGTAGATTACAGAAGCAGAAGTTGGCTCACTTGAAAATTTTCCACCCTTAACAATACCAAAATAATGAAATTCTATGCATTAAACAATGAATACAAAGTTTTCGGTGTTATATTTTTTGATGTGCAAAACACAGAATCATAGGCATTTGTGAAATCCTGTGAATGTTCTCTTAATAAAAGAGAGTTTACATTTTAAATACAAAATTATAGTTGCTATTTAACAGACTAGAAAATAAATCAAATACCATTTATGTTAAAAAAAATTGAAAAACACTAGACTTAAAGTTCAAAAGTATTCCTAAATAAATGATGATGAAATTTAGAGATTATTCCTTATGCCTCTAGTTAGAGGAACAAGTGTGGTTGTAAAGAATATATAGCCAGCTGTATCTTCTCTAGAGCATTAGGTAGGTGTACCCCTCCCCTTCTTCTCCTACCCTCTTCACAGTGGTCCCTGCTTAAACCCAAACACTCTGCCTTTGCACCTCTTAAGAGGACTCAAATAAAGGGTGTTCTACAATCAGCCTGCCTTTTGTCCTCAAGGGTTATAGGCACTAGAGAGTACAGAATCTCTATTCTTCAAGGTGTTGTGGTCTAGTCATGACAGCTGAGCTGCTAGGGTGCCTCTGAAGAGATTCAACTTAAAAGAGGGCAGTTAATATAGCTTATAACTTTGATGATAAGGCTAAGTTATTAGTCACAGAGCAGTGTTTCAAATGTGTTTCCATGCCTCCTTTTTGTTCACTCATGTGCATGCATGCAAACATTATAAGGATATAAATGCCTCTCTTTCTGGTCTTATCAGAGTTGTTTGTGTATACACCCAAACCCTGGAAAGTCTGAGGAACAAAAAACACAGAGATAAAAAGTGGCTTCTGGTTTGCAGCTGCAGCTGTTATTTGCAGCTCCTGATGCGTTTCATACATTTTTTTTTTTTTCATCCATATCTATGCAGTCACTATTCTTGAAAAACATTACCCTAAACATGGAACTGGTGTATCAAGCCCTGTGACTTTCCAAAAATTCATAGCAGATTAAATCTTCTACAGGGTTTTAACACAGAATAACAGTGACTCAGCTGTTGAAAAAATATATATATGCATCCTCCTCTAGATATAATTAATAATTTTGAAAAGAATATTTCAAAAACTCAACCTAGGATTTACCCTCTGGCCAAAGGGAGGCTGTAAATTATAGTTGAGCCTTCTAAGAATTACTTACAGAGTCCCTTATTCTCTAAGGAAGTACATTTTTGGCCAAGGATATATATTTTGTCAAAGTAAGATGAACAACAACATCTTAGTAGGTAATGGGTTCAGCAACTACTTCACAATTTGTTCTTGGCAAGATCACCACGGGTTCTGGAGCTCTGTGACACCCTGGAAAAACATTCAAGGGAAAGAATGCAGGAAGCAGCTGGAAAACAGATTACAACCCCCTCAGTGAAGAGAGGACTGTTTCTTTCCCTGTAGCCAATGGTTTGTATTTCTTCCTGTAGATCTTGACAAATAATGAACGATGACCTCCAATGGCAGTTTTGAAAATATATCAATAACTTTATTTTCTCCTTGTAAGGGAAAAGAAAAGGAAAAATTAATTTATACATAAAAAATATAAGCATAAGAAAGTAAGGAAAAATGTGCATACCTATCATACAATCCCTCTTTGACATTATGACTAAATTATAAGGGTAACCACCAGCGGCAATAAAGAACAATAGTAGGGTAAGGGGAGAGGAAAATAATTTACACTCTCCCCGCCACACACACACACAGGTTATTCTCAAAATCTTAGTGACACTTCATGTTTTAATAACTTCAGAAGTATAAATGCTACAATTTTAAAAAAATACTTTATTTTAAAGACATTGGCCAAAACTCCATTTATTGTCTAATCATAATAAGACCAAATTCTGTGTCATTTTGAAGCCTCACATAGTAGTGTCAGTTCAGGACCAGGTCCAAAATTTTTTTAGAAATATGGGCCATTCCCATTATTCAATGTATGGTCACCCTGGTAAATGGCCTCAGGTCACTTTATGGAAGACTGAAAGGAAAATTTACAGTACAAACTTGTGGAAATTTTGTTTCCTCAGGGAGACTGCCTTTTCTTTAGTTCATGGGTTCTGGATCTGTAAACTTTATCGTATAGGAGATTTGAGTGAATTATGATTGTTCATTGTAGTAATTCAATTCAGGTCTCTGTTCACTAAACCTAGAGTTTTTATCAACCATTCAGGTCAAGTATCTATCATAAAAATCAAGTACAATTTCAGTAATCTCCTCAACTTTCAAGACCTAGACTTTCACAGTCAAGCTGTTCTGCTCCATCCTCTGCCCGGTACAGTAATTTCACCTCCTTGTCTCTGGCAGTTTAATGCTGCCACCTGGCTTTTGCCATTTTGAGATTCTGTCAACCTTTAAAACTAGGGAGTCCTTTGCAGTGGCAATATCTTTCACAGTCTTCCCCAGCCTCCAAAGAATAGTTAACACCAAGTTTTCCAAAGATGCTAGCATTACCTTCATCGGCCTTGCTCAAAGCTTTGGTGAAGAAAATATCCTCTATACCCTCCTCAGGGATATAGTAAGGGTGTATATGAGAGTATTCCATAGTTACTGTTCTCCAACATTCCTATTTCACTAAGCTTTTAGATTCATTAGTCTACATTATACTAAAGAAGTCCTGCTGCCTGTACTTATTTAATTTAGGTCATTGATGTTTTCAAATTTAAGTCAACAAACTGAGTAAACTAAACTGCAGGAATTACTTCTGGCTACTTGTGGTAACACAATTGCTTCAGAGCATCTGATAAAGGCACCATGCAATAATCTATTATTTTTATCAGCATTTCACCCTGGTTTCTGTAACTATAAATTTGGAAAATATCACTTTTGTTTCAGCAGGTGTACCATCTCCTTCTGGAGTAGACTTTGTAATAATTCCCAACATCCTGTGCTCAGCCTTCAATAATATATCTGAAAGCAATAGGAGGTGGAGGGGGTGGGTCTTGAATAGAATCGACATTGCCTTTTAAGGTGATTCTTCACTGAGGTAATTTAGAATCATCACGCAAAAGCAAGGCTAATGTCCCCAGACAGAGGAATATGGACTACTTCTGATGAAAAGTAAGAATTAGTGGACATAGGTAGTTTCAACTCCTCAGATTCATGGGAATCCACTGAAAAGTTCCCATTCCAATTCTTAGAATTCTACTCCTTTCTAATCAATACTCCAACTTTTACATACAAGGCAAAGCAGTGCTAAGAATTCCACTTGCCTTGTAAATCTTTAGCTCATAAATCAAATCTTATTTCTGGTTCTGTATTTAGTAGCTCTGTATCTATAAGTTACTAAAAAATATTCTTTTAAGAGCAGTCACAACAGTATGTTGCTTCTCTGATTATGCCATGGGATTGCCTTCAATAGACATTTTATTTCCTATTTGCCATTCTTTTCTTTGGACCACAGCATCATATTCTTCACTTATGATGAAGTCATATGGCTTCCAATGACCAGCCCTGGATTCCCACCAGTGAGAGTCTGTTTCCTGGATCCAGGTTCTTATATTATATATTATATCAGATGAGGTTTTGTCAGAAAAATAGAAAACATACTAAATATTATAAGCAGGGAGAGATTTAATAGAGGGAATTAAAATCTTACAAAATAATTTGAAAATCTGGGTCAGGGGAGGTAGCACAGATCTACTAGTTTCAAGAAATCATGAAGTGAGGTATTAACTAGAAAGTGCTGTTTATTTTCTCAGCTCCCTCAACATTAAAGTGAGTGATCCAACAGGAAAACACTCAGAAAATGCTGGAAAACTCTCCATCTGTTCTTTTATAATTCTATAAACCTACTTACTGCCACTAATTCAATAATGGTGCTTCCTTCCCTCCTAAGGAATCTTGTTAGGAGACTTCTCCATGGGTCACTCTACATTTCTGCACATCTTGAAAGGAAAAGCACTGACTGACTTTCTTGCAGACAATCTTTTTAAGAATGTTTATGTAGCAAATAACCTCTGAAGACAGAGATAGTATCTCCCTCCAGGGCAAATGCCAGATAGGATCCCTTTTCATTTTAGATGGGAATCTTAACATGATATCACTACACCAGAGGTGCTAATAAGATTACTGCTCACTTGAAAAGATTCAGGTTTCCTGTGTGTGCTCCTATCACCCAACTCTCTTACATTGCCCTGTGAGATTTGTGTGTTGCAGAACCAATGTAAATGCTGATTCTCTGTCTTCTACTATAGCCCCAAATAATAAAGTTCTTCATCTCTGTCCCAAGAGTTTCATGTCTTCTACCAGCTTCCATAAAAGAGTGACAGACTAATTCGTTAACTTGTAACTTAATAAATTTTCAGATCCTTCAGACACTAAATTTCATATCTCTTAGGAGGACCTTTGTTTTCTGCAATACAGAAAAAAATTCACAAATATGAGCAAAAATAAATAAATGTTAGCTGTCCAATCTTCCAAAAAAAGTTATTAACAGCTTTTTAAAAAATACTAATGTAAAAAATACTTTAGATTTTGTTTTTTTAGTTCATTTTTTTTATGCCTCATCCTTTGTCTTTATTAAATCCTCACTTATACATTTTCATTCACAATGTCTAATTTATATGTTCATTGAACAATTGAATTCTTTCTACTAGTAAGGGATTATGAGCAAAACTTTTATTGTCTCTATTCCATTGAGATTTTCTTTTACTGTTTTTTCTAATCCCTTAACTTGAATGTTTCACATATTTTTAAATCAACTATGGCTTTGGTTACATTTCATATTTCTTATCTGAAGTATTCTTATTTTTATAAATTTCTGAGTTATTTGTCTTTTATAATTTAATTTTTTCTTCTAGGCAATAGTTTTTAGAAAAATGGTTTTGTGATTATCCCTTATAATTCTTAAATGTGAAAGATCTTTGCATATAGTGCTTGTTATTCCAATTGTAGAAGAGTAGCAAGCAGGTTCCCTGAACTCACAGAACTTTTGTGTGAGTAAAAAAGAATTGGTTCAAAGCATAGTACACATCAAAATACATGTTTTGAGAATGAGTATTTTTAGACTTTTTTTTTTTTGCTCTGTTTCCATAAGATGTCTTCTTTCTTTCCCCTCCAACATTTTTTGGAGCTTTAATTGGTACAAAATTTCTAATGGGCAATTTAGCTACATAAACAAAAGGTTAAGCATTTTCATATCATTTTATCAAGAAATTCTACTTCTAATGGTATATCATAAGGAAATAATTATATATGTTGGTAAAATATATTCAGGACAATAGTAGAATTATTTTATTAGTGAAAAATTAAGAACAACACTAAAGCCCATCAATAGATACTTGAGCAAAAACTGATAAATCCACATACTGAAATTCTATGTGCCATTGAGGATGAAGACTTACATATATGTTAACAAATAATAAAATGGTGTTCATGATAGAGGATTGAGTTATATGAAAGCAGATTTTGTTCCAATTTCCAATTAAAATATGTACATTTTTGTAACTATGAGTGCATAAAAAGTATTAAGGTTTTATACCAAAATCATATTATTTTTCTGAGTGTTTTTTGTATAAGTGATTTTTCTTCTTTGGTATATTTACTATATTCTAAAGAATATATATTATTCATGCAATATAAGCAACATTAGTAATAAAAGTTTCCTCTCTTGCTGTATTTCCAATCTGCAAAAAAGTTTCTAGCTGTTACCAATAGGGACGGAGATAGTTAAAAGAGATAGAGTATATGGATTAGAAATACTCATAAAAACCTGCAGAGCTCTCACCAGGTGAAGATTTTGTTTTTTAAGAAAAACTTTGTCCAAGCAAACCATAAGTTCAGAAGTAAGATCTCCCATGATGTACCACATGCATTCGTCAAGTAATCTGAAATTCCTTGAGAGTACTAAAGCAATGGTATTAAAGAATGCTTTATTTTTAACTTAATTAGTGTTAGATTTTAATTATGGGCAGAAAGTAAGGTCATGGCATTTCTCACTACCAAGCTTCAGGGAAGAAAGTGACATAATTAAGAAAATAAAATCTGAGTCTTCTTTGCTTTCATTTTTATGAGTTGATAAAAAATAATCGAAGGAAGCTTTTATTGCTGAACAGATAGTGCTAACCTAGGATATACAGTGTAAAAATTGAATGGATATTTCCCTTCCTAAAGGGTAGATTTTTTGTTTTCAGGACATTCGGGAATTGTAATGAGAGTACCACTGTAAATGAGAGTACCCAACTGTCTAGGCCTTTTTCCTTTGCACTTTGTCTTTCTAAAGCATCATTTCCTTGAATCCTAGTCTTGGTTCCTGCTCAGTCAAATTCCACTGGCATCAATCCATATATCAGAAACATTATAAATTTTCACATAAACCTAACATTCTCTGCATACTTTCTTAATTGGATCATTGTCATTCTCTATACGGACTTTAGATACTGGCAAACCACCATTTAATTTCTTTGTAATTACATGTCCCTCTGCCCTTCTGTAAACTAGCTTCTGTACTGTAGTTAATTGCAGAATTCTATCATCAAAATTACCCTCAATATCATTACCATTTCATCATATTTTCTTGGTTTAAAGACTATTCTTGGTTATCACAAAAGAAAATCTTAATCTCTTTACATTCTGTTTTCCCTCACAGAAAAAATAGTTGAATAATTTTAAAACATAATTTCAGAAATAAAAATTTAGATGATACATCTTACTTTCAACTGAAATCAATCAATAACCAAAGTTATCAACTAAATACAAGATGGTAGAATGTCTAATAGCCATTATATTTCCTTTTTTTCCTGACAATTTCTGAAACAGTAACTAGAGATTTCCCACACTCTCTCCCACTTAACTTTTCAACAATGATTTTGTCTAAAGAGCACAGTGGATTCTCTCTCCTTAACCTTTCTATACAAATGCATCCCTTTGTCAAAGAAAAACTCCTCAGATAGTAGTTAAACTGGTAAAAATAGATTTTACTCAGGAATTTAGTGCAATAGGAAAAAAGAGAGCTCAGTATAGAAATGAGCTCAATTTTAAAGATAACAAGAAAAAGTTGGAATTTATAGTGTGTGTGTGTGTGTGTGTGTGTGTGTGTGTGTGTGTGTTATAGGAAGGGGAGTCAGTGACTGGAAAATTACTAGAGGAAACAGAAGGGGTAGGGGAATCTGGCTAAACTGATCTAACAGAATTCTTGCCGAAGGCAAGCCAAAGTGATCAAACATTACCTGAGGGATATTGGAGGATGAGGAATTTGGTCAAATATCAAGGGTGATCATGTCTCAAGTTTGGAGGATTCTGGCAAAAAATGATTTACCAAGGTTCTTGCTAAAATTGGTGTCTTGGAGGACATGCCCAAGGATAAGACCTAGTCTGGCTCAGAAGAACCTAACTAAAGTTTGGTGAAACAGAGAATATTTGTCAGTCTCTCATTGCTCAAGGAAAGAAGAAATATTCTTCTTATCTTTGAACAATATAAGTCCATTTGGTCACTTTTAGTCATCAAGGACCAGCTGAAGTATCTATTGGAACTTGGTAGTGGATATTTTCTAGAAGGTTCTAGTAGTTAGACCTTTAATGAAGGCAGTTTTGTTTTTGTTTTTGTTTTTTTTTAATAAAAGGAAAGTAAAAAATAATAGTTAGAAATCCATTTCTGAGTCCAGAGTACAGCCAGTGGTGAAGATTTCTAGATACTTGGCTCAAGGATGGCAGTGGTAATCTAATGGACTTTCAGGTTTACAGCTGAATGTCTTTGACGACATTGAATATTCTGGTGAACTTTCTGAATTGCACACAAAACAGCATGAAGGTTGCACATATATAATCTGTGTGGTGGTTTCTTTGCAGTTTTATAAGTCCTCTAGCTTCAGCTTTCAAGGCTTCAAGAATAGAGTAAGAAATTGGCAGCTTTCATTCTCAGTTATATCAAGTCAGAACAGTGGCAGAAGAATTAGAAATGTTAGTTTAGAGAATTGGAGCCAGATCTCAAGAAGACTTGAGATCCCCAAAGTTGTGCTACAGTTTTCCATTGAAACAAAATCTCTCTCTGTAGTCCCACTTTTATTCTTGTTTACAAATAAGTCTAATCACAGTAGATTTGCCCTGATTATTTATACAGTGCAGCAAGAAAGGTGAATGACCACATAGGTCTTTTTGAGTTTCCTTTGTTGTAGCTTTTCATAAGGAATCTCAGACTAGACTTTTAAAAGTCTCTAAAGGCTTGGAAGCCAAACTAAGAACTCTGACTTACCTGAGAAGAACACCCCAAAATAGCCAAGAGCTATTCACTGGAAAGCTTGGCAGTAAAATTTAAGAAGGAAAACTTAGATTAGGAGGGGTTATGTCCTACGTTATTTCTGGGAGAGTACAAGGGACCTACAGTAAGAGAAATTGAAGAATGGGCTTGCACAGTCTAGCCTCATGAACTCTCAAAACTGACCCCCAGTATTTTCTTCCTAACAGGGCTCCACACTAACGGGAACTACTTGGAATATGAATAAAAATTGATCAGACTAGAGGCAAAAGAGATGGAGGTAGGAGATGGTCTAAAAGCCTGAGTGGAAACACTGAGCATGCATCTGGGTCTTTTGAATTTGACAACACGCTTGGTTGGATGCCCCACAAGTGTTAATGCCTTTAGTTCTTTCCTTTTGATCTGAACAGATTTCCTAGAATGTTGTCTTCCAATCTTCTGCCCAGTAGGTAGAGTTCTGGGAGTTCAGTGGAGAAAAAAAGCCTGGGGTTTTTTAGCCCAGCCTACAACATACATCTGGTCACTGTATCCCCTACTTTCTGTGTGATATTAACATTACCACATGTGCTAGTTGAACTCCATTCTAAAGACCCTCAGTCTTACTTTTTTACAAGAAATAAATCCTTGTCTTCTATCCAGTAGGTTAGCAGGGAAGAGAAACTAGAGATCCAACTCCTCTGCAAAGAGTTTCCCTCAATTTTCCTCATTTTAGTTTCTCTCCCTATACTTCTAGCTTCAGAGACACATAGTGTTGCCTAATCCTGACTCTTTTGATGATTCTCTGCTTAAAATCAGTGGGCTTCTCAGATCTCTTGGATCACTTCTGCCTTAAGATTCTTCTTTTTCGGGTCTGCTCAGTAAGTTATCACAGGTCCATCTGTTTTCCAGCTTGCAAAATGCATTCCAGTTGGATTTGTAAATGTCACGAATTACTGGGACCATAAATCTCAGTTCCTTCATCCCAATTATAGTGCTTACGATCTGCATATTCCTCTGAGATCCTCTATTGGTCATTTGAGAGTATACTCCTAGGATTATATCCCTGAGCTAACCAGTTTGTATACAGCACACCAAGGACTACCACGAAAAGGTTGTAGATGTGTCATGAAATATAGGTCACATTAGTCCTTAGGGTGGTTAGGTAGGGCCTGGAATGATTTCTAGAGATCTGGGCCTTTCTTTTGAGTTCTTCAGAAAGTGGCCTGGGCAGAGCAAGCCTGACAATGTGCCTAAGGTCCCTGCAAGCAGTGACCACGTGAAATATCTAGCACTTACTGCTTTGCAATAAGGAGGGACATTCTCTACCACCTGGACATCTACATCAGCAGCCTCTGTGAAATCCACGGAGCTACTGCCTATTTCCCAGGTGCCCCAAGAGCATGGTATACAGACCAAAGATAAGGGTAGGATCTAAGACTGTCCTCACATGCCTTTGAGGGCTCTATTCATTTTGCAATCCAGGTATATTTTTAAAGGCACTCAGCCAGTTGCTAAGTCATAACCCAAGCAATATATGTGTATCTTGCAAATGAGAGAGAGATTCACTATTATTTTAAAATTCTTGATTTGAAAAAGTTTGAATGAATTTGAAATCTATTATAATCACCACAAGAATTTTTATTATTAGATTATTAATGAAAGAAAGAGTATCTGTAAGATCCTTTAAATATGATTTCAATCATTCCAAATTCTGAAAAAATTTTAAATGTGTTTGAGTAATTTTTCATATACCTGTGTGAACAAAAACTTTACTTGATGGTGACTATCAAGAACTGGAAAAAGTCATTATTAAAAGGTCTTGACAAAGAGCCATGTTATAGGTGTTCAAGTACAAAATCTAATTTTTAAAGTATTTTTAACAGACATAAGCTCAAGTTTCTCATTAAAAATTTTCAATGAATATTATGTTCAAGTTTCATACACATTCAATATCTAAAATTTCCCCCAAACTTTGTACTTTATTTCCTTTCATATAAAAACTTGACCGAATTTTCACCAAGCTCCATATGGAGCCCTTACATCCCTTCACTTTATCTTTGTCTTAGATTGGATCCCTTGGAAACAGATTCTGAGAAAGAGAATTCCAGGCAGATTTATTGAGAAATGCCATTAGGAGATACACCTGTAAGGAAGTAAAGGTGAAGACAAGACTGGACAGAGAAGGAAGATAACCCACACCTCAAGTACGACCGAGGTCTCAGCTGATCCCACTTGGAGTTCTGGAGATGTGATGACCTTTAAAATTGTCTCAAATTGATACTAGGAGCTGGACCTGTATACAATAACTTCCTCCCTCCTTATCTATAGGTGGATGTTCCAAGACCACCAGTGGATATTTGAACCACAGCTAAGACTAAACCCTATACTATGTTTTTTCCTATACGTATATACCTTTTCACTTAAAAGAAATACTTTACAGCTTCTCTTTGTCATATCCAAATTTCCAGCATCACTATTCTTGTGCTTGGGGCCATTATTAAATAAAATAAAGATTACATGCATACAAGCACTGTGATACTACAACAGTCGACCTGATACCCAAGATGGCTACTAAGTGACTAATGAGTGAGAGCAAGTACAGTGTGGACACACTGGACAAAAAAAGATTCATGTCCCAGGAAGGATGAAGTGAAACAGTTGCCATAAGATTTCACCATGCAACTCAGAAAGACACAGGATTAAAAACTTATGAATTGTTTATTTCTGGAATTTGACTGTGGGTAACTGAAACCAATGAAAGCGAAACCACCAATAAGGGGGACTACTGTATTTCCCACATCAGCCATTCACTACACCGCCTGGGAGGGCATGTAACCTTGGATGAAACACTAGGACAAGTCAGAAGCTGATTTCCTCACCATCTTGGATATGGGCGAGTCAGCCCTGACAGGGCAGAGCACTACAGAATATGCTGCATTGAGTGTTCAGGAAGTACTGCTAAATTATCATAGAAAATAACTTTTATTTCTTTCCTATTGAGCAACATTCATTTGGATTATTTACGTTGGGCCTACTTTTTCTGGCATACTCTGCACATCCTGAATTTTCATCAGCCTTGTGGATGATATCGCTAAATGTTTTTCATAACACTAATTACTATCTAACATTATAAATTAATTTATGTGCTGTGATATCTTTGTTGTTACCATTATAATGTAAAAATTTGAGAAGATGTTGACAGCTTTGTTTATTATTGTCTTGCCAGCACCTAAAACACTGACTGGTAGGCATATAGCAGGCACTAAATAAATAGTCTCTAAATAAGTGATAAAATGAATGAATGAATACACCACCTTTCTTTTTTCTTACTATTCTTTTTTAATCTTCACATTCTGCTTCTCAATACCTTATTCTGCTATCAAAAGTCTTTGAATGGCAGTGCCACAGAGCCAATACCTATAACCCCCTTGGACATCAAAAGAGTTTACAGATCCTTAAAGAATCATCTGATGAGTTGTCTTGACCAATAATTACTGTTTACTTTACTTTCAGGAAATGTCATTTTCTTAATTTCAAACTATAATTGCCTTAAACTTTTAAAAGTACTTCTTTATTACGATTCATATATCAGAATAGAATTGTCAATTCTATAAAAAATGAAGTTCCTCACATCCATACATTTTTCAACTGTATAATTGCTACCTTTTCCTGGTATATTCAGAAATGAGGAACTCTGACTTGACAATACTTTCCACTTCTTATCTCTTTCAGCATCTTGTCTTACTCTGTTAATGCTCCAATTTTCCTAGTAGAGTTACAAAATTTCCCTTCTGGGTGTTAATAACATCTGAAAATATTACAGCACAATATATACCTTCTGAGTGGACCTTTTGCAATTATTCTGTTCAGAAATTATTTCCTCTACTTCTACTATATGACTAGAGAGATATAGTCACAACGGTGTGTGTTTGTTTGTTTGTTTGTTTCTGTTTTTTAATTAGACCATCAGAATTAGCTCTTTTCTTCAGTTTTAAAATGTTTCAATTTTTCCATTTTTCCATTGTTCTCCCCTAATCATCTGATTGGTTAACTTAAGACTTCTCTGTTTCAGTTACAGCTCATAATATATACTGTGCCATTGCAAATTTTATGGGAATTGTGACACATTTTTGAGACAACTTTTTAATAACAAGCTCTCAGACATTTTCAATATAGAAAACACATTTCTTCAGATTGACTAAAGATACTTATTTGCAAATAAGTTATTTTGTTTTCTGAGTTTTTCTTTAAGTTTTAATATTCTCAGTTGTATGTCCAAAATTATTATTTACATAAAATTTACATTTTATCCCTTCTACATGGTTGATAATCTTTCACATATACTCCTTTTTATTGCTGTTATTTTCAGGACCTTTTTTCCAAACAAATACAATCAGTGACATTTTCACTGTTTCAAACAGTTTAATTCAATCACTTTCACATGGCCAAACACCATTTAAAAGAGGTACTAACCTATATAGGACTCAATGTTTTAATGTTGATCTTTTTATGAATATATATTAATAAAGTCCTTAGAAAAGATCATCTAGGTTCGTCTCTGTCCTAATTCTGTTTACATCTTCCCTTTCTTATCCATGAGCTTTTCTTATGTTTTTCTATCCCACTGCAGTATTTTGCTTACTTCCTCATATTACGAAGAGTTTCACGCTCTTAAAAACTGATCATTAATTGCAATACGTAAGAATTATTAACATTTATTACTACTATGTTTCAAGTGTTGTTCTCAGTTTGTAAATCATTCATCATTTCTTTTAAACTTCTTTACACTTCTTATAAAATATTATTACAATGCATTTTATAAATGAGAAAACTAAAATTAGATTGGTTGAGCAATTGTCAACCACCAAATCACAAATACATAGGGAAATCTGGTTTTAAATCTTGTTATCTATGAAATTTCCATGCCTCAATGTCTGATCTTTTTTGAAATATCAATTTATCTCTTCCATTAAAACCCCCAAACCATAATTCTATTGGGCTTGTAATTCCTATACCTCCATCTAAATTTATGAATAAGAGCATATGTTGCAGTAATCACTCGGGATATGTCTTTCTTGTAACTTTGTCCAGTGCAACTCTTCTGTGATGTGAGTGTGATTGGGGATTTGGGAGGGAATCTTTTGGAGGCAATATGCTTTTTGAGAAATGCTTCTACATTACTTTACAAGATTGCAAGCAAATTTCTCAAAGTAAAACAATTGCTTGCTCCTGAGGCTAAGAATACTCCAGTTGAATAACATAAATTAACTTACCAGTTAACCATTTCATGTTTCCTCTGTTATTAATTCTTTATTGTCACCACTCTGCTTGAAAAAATCCTGCATTCAATGTTCACTTTCCAAGTTGCATGTATTCAGAGCAACTTTCCCAATGTCTTTTTGAATTCTTACTCAATAACTCCTATTCATCCAAGGTGCCCTGTACAAATTTCTATGAACTCTGATTTTAATATCCAATATTTCTGATAAAATAATGACTTCTTTCAAGTTTGAGATAAAACAAAGCAGAACAAAGAAACTAAATGAGACAGAAAAGAAGCATGTAAATTTTAATTGGGGGTGAGAACTTTATTAGTTTTATCTAGAAAAAGTAAACAAATGAAAATTGTGAATTATATTAAGGAGTGAGTTATGCTATCATTATTAAAAGTTTTAATAGTTAAAACAGTGGGGTGGTAACTTAAGAATTGAAGGACAGAAAACAGAGAAGCTCTAGAACTGATGTTAGAATCTAAATATAGGATTCAAAATACTTCAGTTCCATAAGAAAAAGATGTATTATGCTTAACATCGTATTAAGGAAATTAATTATTTTGAAAAAAAATACCAATTCTCATTTGGCATTATATCTAAAATATACAGTATTCAAACTGGATAGAAAGTATAATGATAACAAGTGAAACTGTAAAATACATATGAATATTTAAGATACAAAAGATAAGAAATTTCTAAAATTAACCCATATAATACATATGAAAATAATGGTGTATTTGCCTACCACACAAAATTTAAATCTTTAATATATCAAACGTTATTGTTTTCTATGCTCTTAAAAAGTTGTTTTATTTAGATATAAGTAATTAAAGTAAATCTGTAAACAAAATGAACAAGTTTATGAATAAATATTTTACAGAACTCATATAATTACAAATAGGCATATAAAAATCCAGTTTATTATGAATCAGTGGAATGCAAATAAAAGAATATCAGTGTGCTATAATAGCTTATAAATTGGCAACAAGAAAGGTATAGCATTGATTGTTAACATTTCAACCACAGTTGGCATCACAAGGTGTTGAGTAAGATGGCAAAAAATAAGTTCAAATGTATTTGCCAAAGAAAAGTAAATGTAAAAGTAAATACTTTTGGTTTATATAATTTGTGGACCTACATCTCCATTATTTCTTAGGGTAATACAATGGCAATTTAAAGACAGTTGAGTCCCG
Source organism: Eidolon dupreanum (assembly GCA_028627145.1). Taxonomy (NCBI): domain Eukaryota; kingdom Metazoa; phylum Chordata; class Mammalia; order Chiroptera; family Pteropodidae; genus Eidolon; species Eidolon dupreanum. Next base: position 35,760,265 of record CM053514.1, read on the forward strand.
CCTAGGATAAGAGAGCCCAAGTATTCAAAACACCAGATATCAAAGTAATGACTTGGTCTATACAGGCTAAGTATCATAGACTGAATGGCTTATAAACAATCAAATTTTATCTGTCACAATTCTGGAAAATGGACAATCCAAGATCAAGATGCCAGCAGATTCCGTGACTGGTGAGGTTCTGCTTCCTGGTTCATAGTTGACAATCTTTTCCCTGTGCCTTCACTTGGTAGAAGGGGTGAGCAAGCTGTCCATAGACTCTTAAAAATACACTAATGCCATTTACAGAAATTTCACCTTCGTGACCTAATCACCTCCAGAAGGCTCCACCTTCAAATACCATTACACTGAATGGTCTTTGAATATGAATATTGGGAAACACAAACATTCAGTCTATAGCAGGTAGTAAGTATTTACAGACATATGTATATTAAATGCAAATATGTATTACATAGCTATAATTAATAGTACATATATCTAAAAAAAGACTGCTTTTTAAAGATTCATTTGTGCCTATAAGTGCTGATATTTCACAAATGTATGCAAAGTTTAAAAATTTATAGTTTTGTTCAGAACTCAGACAGACCGAATATCTTTATATATTATGTATGAGGAAAAAAAATCACACAAATTCATGCATGGTTTTTCTTTGCAATTGTAATATAAACATGATCTCAGTTCATGAATTTAATTTTCCTTCATTAGCTTCTTTTCACATTTTAGTTGAGCCACAAAAATACTAAATGAATACTATGCATATATTTTTAAATTGGTTATTTTTCCATGTTGTATTTCTACCAGAATCTTTTGTTCCAAGTCACTGAATGCATTTCATAAGAATGAGTCACTTCAAAATGAGATTTCTTAGATTAAAAGCATAATGTGCATGTATTTGGAAAAAAAGAAGAAAGAAGTATTTAAAAAAAAAAAAAACCAGATGAGTAAGTTAGCATAGCCAAAGGGCAGCAACATCTGATGTGCTGACAAGCTTTTCATGTTTCATGTATTTATGCAGTTTCCATAGCAGCCACCATATCACATGATAGTTCAAAATAATTTGTAATTGCCAAGAACTCTTAAAGAAAACACCCCCAACTCTGATATAATTTTAAAAATCAACTAAATGTTTCTGAATCTAGATTCTTGACTTAAAGCCAAAATTGAAATGTTATAGAAGCTACAACCTCCAAACCTCTATTTTCTTATCCATAAAATGTTGATAAAAATATATGCCATGCTTGCCTCATAGGATCAGTGAATAATAAATATAAACATGTGGAAAGTGAAATATGCTGTACAAGTGCTGGACACAGTTAATTTGCAGAATCACAGACTATCACAACCGAAAAAAATATTAGAGGTCACCTGATTTCAGTTCCTGCTTCACAAATGTGGTAAAAAGCACTGAACTTGTTCACAGGGTCACATTAGGCAAATGACAAAGTCATTATTAGCACTAAGTTGGTCGTTTGTCTCTACAGCCAATGTTTCTGGACTTTATCCCTTCTGTCCCTGTGGGCAGCTACAGCTCTATGAGAGCTACCATCCCCTGTCTCCTTGATTTTCCAAACAGGTTGCTCTGATAGAAACAAGCACTCCAGTCTTCAGAGCACAGTCTGCACAGAGCTGTCTATATAGAACTTCGAGTTTATCTTTTTTCACAGCTGAGATTCTTACTGTTAATTCCATATTGAGTTCTAAGCATCCTCATCTTCTAAGTTCTTTAGCCTTTTCAGTATTTGAGAATGATCTCTAATATAACAGGTATTTTTAACAGATATATTGAATCTAAATGTGTCTAGGCATTATGCAAATCAAAAAGAAGAGAGAATTTATCTCCTGAGTTATTGTCTAAGTATTCTTCATCAAAACAATATTGTATTAATAACCATTTTTAATCATGTATAATATATTTTAGCTTGAGGTCGATTTCATGCAAGATTTTTTTATCCAGATCTAATTTAATCTTCAAATAAAGCTCTATTTGAGGGAGGTTGTCCCTAGTTTGCTGGTGAAAAAAATGATTTTTCAGAGATATTAATTAATCTTTCTATCATGACAATAATATTGAAGCCAAGACTTGAACTTAGGTCTTTTTGTTGTGATGGTTTCTTTGTTTTGCTTTGTTTTTAGCTAGCTGCTTTTTCCATTACTCAGTGATGTCTACACAATCAACAAGTGCTTTTTGGTCAGTCTTGCTCACTGGCTTAGTGTCATGTACTTGTGTGATCTAGAATAGAAAAAGCCTGACACAGGGACCATATTCTTACACAGGCTCCTGAGATTTCCTAACCCATTCAAACTTGGCCTCTCTGTCTATTTCTTCTGACTTTAACTATTAACTTAAGTGACTGTCTTCATCTTGCCTTCTCAACTTGACTCATAACCTCTCAACTCTTGGTTATAATGCAGATTACTAATTATGACCATCTTAATTTGATACTATTGCCCTATAAATAGACCTCACTTAGTTTGTCCAGGCATGACAGATTAAAACCACTAAATCCCTGCCACCACCAGTTTACTGTTGATCAAGGACTAGCTGATCATAGTTAACAAATTCACAAAACATATCACAGATACTGTATCTTTATACTCTTTATCATTTTTTGTAGAGCTACCAGTTCTTCTTGAGGGAGAGACACTCATCAGATCTCTTTTTCCAGGGTTCTATACTCAGAAGATGACTAAACCATGGGATAGGTCCGGAAATGTTTCTGGATCACTGGGAATAAGCACTTCACTAACTTTGAAGGAACCTGGAGAGGATTAGGAGAGAAACAGAAATCTAAAAGGGTGGAGCTGAAGTGAGGCTAGTTGATTTACACATCCATATATAATTTAGAAGACCACTATTTATTTACTTGTTCTCCCCCTTACTATGTAATTTCCAGAAAAGAGTCACTTTATTTGCCATTTACTAGTGTATATCTCTTATCTAGCACAGTGACTAGCACTTAGATTTTCAAAGATTTATATTCTGAAAGAATAAATAAATGTATATATCCTTTGTAATAAAATATATAACAGATATTTAAAAATAGACTTTTTTATTTAGAAATATAATTTTTATTATACTCAATTCACATTATTTATATGTTGTTATAATTTTCCTCTTATCCTTGCCTGTTTTGAATTAGTTTTAATTGTTAAAAAAAAAATGGAGAGAATTGGGGTACTGACTTAGGGGAAAGAGCCTGTTATGAACAAGGTACAAGTAAAATGATAACACTAGATTTCTCAATTTATTGTTTTTTTCTATTGCTGAAATAGTAAATGAGGTTATTTGCACAGTAATAGTTTTAATTTAAGAAGAAAGTTTGAAAACCAAAAGATATCTAAAACCCTTTCCTATAATATGGTTTTAGAAAATAACATTGACAAGTATTTATTTTTTAAATCAGTAAGTAAAAGAAGTTAATTTAATGTTTTTTTACTCTTCAAGTAAACTGATTGAACTAAAATTAATCTGGGTACATCAAAGTTTAAAAAGCTAAAAGAGATTTGAAAGAAGTTGAACAGTAGCACAGAACCTCTGAAGACTTTCTCCTGTGTTCTGTCATGATTGCTGCTTAGACTTTGAGAAGCCTCTCTTATTCTGTAAGATCTTTAAATGTGAGGTGCTGCAGGCTTTCTACATTATTAATTTTAATGGCTAAAGACTATTTAGAAGATGATAAGTAGGTTAAATAGATAGATGATAGATAGATAGATAGATAGATAGATAGATAGATAGATAGATAGATAGAGATAGATAGATAGATAGATAGATAGATAGATAGATAGATAGATAGATAAAGACATATTAATTTGTTCCCACTGCAAAATAAGAAATTTGCCATGTTTTATACTTAAAAGACAAGCAGTTGAGCTGATCACCATTCTATGATATTATTCTCATGCTAATGTTTCACACATGGTAAAAGTCAATAAATAATGATCTCTACAAGTATTTTAATTCATTGCAATTTGTGCAATTTCTAGTAATAGGTACTACCCTGGCATTTATAGAATATAGTACAAATATTGTCACCCTTAATTATAATATATTCTAATGATCTTGTTTACTTTGTAAATTACTTGTTCACTGTATGTCTATATCTACAAACCACCAGTACTACCCCTCTCAACCTTCTACTCTAATTTTTAAATTAATTATATTATTAAGAAAATAGAATTTTAAATGGATTCATTCTTATAGTTAGCTTTTTTCTTTTCTGCAAAGAATACATCAAAAATACCATGTTGAGCAAAGCTCACAAACAGATTGTACCCTATCTAGTTATACTGATTCCATCTTTTTGTCCACAAGTGTAATCACCAAGAAAAATCATATCAACTCTGCCAATCCACAAGACTGGAATAGTTATTCAAATAAGCTTAACATGTTTTATAAAATCACCCAAACATTAATAAGTCCGAGAATGCTTTAGCAAAGTATACAGGATCCAAATCTGCAGCCATTCAGAGTACATTGCAAAGAACCAATTATCTGATATTCAAATTCCTTGGACTTTAAATGATCCTAAGTAATGCTGCTGCCTGGACTCCATTCTTTATGCTATCAGACAAACTGTACTCTTTAGGTAATAACGTATCCCAAGGAGGAATTCCTTTCAGTTTAACTCTAAACTACATGAGTGTTCATACATGATGAATGACCAATCCATTGAACATAAAGAATAGTGGTAAAATGTGTGGGCCTTGGAGTCTAACTACCTGAATTGTCTCCCTCTTACTGGCTTTGTAACCTGTACAAGTTACTTATTATCTAATCTTCCATTTTCTTGTCTTTAAAATGGAGCTAATAATACCTAGGGAGGGTTATTGCAAGCATTAAATGAGCCATTTCAGACAAAAACACTTAGAAAAATTACCTGACACAGATGAAACACTCAATGGCATGTTATGAGGTTCAGATGAATCACTATAAATATATATAAACTACTAAATTTCTAAATGACCTGTAATTAGCACAAGTAAACATTTGCTATTATTCTGGATCTTCTGTATAAAAAAGGATATATTTAGAACTACTTCAATCTTAGACTTATTGGATATAAAATAAAAAGTTTTGCAGCCATTTTTATTATTCTTTGAATCAAACTATTTTACATTCTATACCCAATAGTTATTACTCTCTTTGACAGAAAATGATGTGAGATGAGAATGCCTATAAATCGCTTGTTTTTTAAAGTCTACTATTGAATTACTGTTTTAGCCTTTCTAAAATGGTGTTAGATTAGTTAAATAACACACCATCCCTCATTACCACCCAATTCCCACCCAGGTTCTCTGTGGATTTGTGAGTTTGTGAGTAGAAGAGATTTAATTAAACTATAGAAGAGTATAGATGTCAAGAATTGTATTGTGCAAGCAACAGTACTGCTAGGTGGAATGTATCAGACATCTTGGTGTAGAAATACTTAGCACAAAGATTATAATACTTTGGGCCAGTAAAAAGAACACAGAGCTGTTACTTTAAGGCAAATTAGAATGAGAATGAGGAAAGAAGCACAGCATCACTCAGAAGTCTAGTTTCATTTTCCCCTTAACTTTTTCTGCCAGGATACCTTGATTCTTATTTTTTTTTAAGGCTCGTTCAGATACAGTTGTGTGTGTATACAAACAACAAAAAATATACAAATATCTTAAAGAAAAATTTAAGAGAAAAATATAGCCATAATACATAAGACATTTATCTTTTTTTGTCTTCCCATTTGCTTACGAGTACTTCATTATAGCATTAATATGTGTGTGTGTGTGTGTGTGTATAATGGTTTTTACTCTCAAAATATCATATTTTTACATACTATAATTTGACAAATACCAGGAATGCTGTCTCCTACCTTTGTGTAAAACGTAGACCTTTCCTGTGTTTTTGTTAATTTTCTGATACAACTACTCCTGTGAGAGAAAGAGCTATTCTTTTAAATATATTGAATCCCTAACACCTTAGAAATTATTCATACCCTTTCTTCTAAGAGTGATAAGAAATATGGGGAATCATATTCATAATGTTTTACAGGTAGGCATGGTAGAAAAAAATAGAAAAGAAGGAAATAAGACTAGAAAACAGGCAATAGAAATTATAAATATTTCCTACTTTCATTGCTGCCCAGGCAATGTCTTACCCAAAATATTGCCCTGATAGTCTAAAGATTTAGGAACTTTATTCTCTCCTCCAAAGTGGTAACAAACTATTCTCATGGTTCTCAGTAACTACCCATTAGTTACATATAATATACCCATTCTACTTCACTTCCTATGCTTTCACCTGTCACATGGGAACCTAAACACAACATCAAGGTTATCTCTTTTTATTATATTTCTTTTTTTTCTAGAGCAGTGTAGCAAAAGAATCATTACCTCTATGACCAGTCAAGAATCTATCTATCATCTATCTATCTATCTATCTATCTATCTATCTATCTATCTATCATCTATTTACCTATCTAGTATTTCCATAAACTATTTTTCCAAGAAGAGAGAATCTGCTACAAAACAGTAGTGAGTTAGCTCTGTTTGGGAATACCATATTGCCTGTGGATAGTGCTGAATTAGCACTAATAGGAATGAAATCATGAGTTTAATTTTCACAGTGATTCTCTTTATTCTATAACTGTCCTGATTTTTCCTGGTTTGTCCACTTGCAAAAAGAATGATAACCTCACAGACTCCTTTATGCCTCCATGATGGGCAGAAAATAACTAGACTTCAACTTTCAAGGGTGTCAGGACAGGTGGGATTCAGAGCATTTCTGTGGGATCCCCAATGACACACACATGCCTTGACAAAGAATAAACCTGTGGTCTTAAGAGGTGAGAGTTGTCCAGCCTGGAAATCAGGGAGACTGTCCCCAAAAAACTGCATCTCGGTCACCATCCCCTAGAAGGATCCTCTAGGTCAACTTTGCATTGTAGCTGGAGTTTGATCATGTTCAGGAGCCCATAAATCTGGTGTTTCCTCTTCTTTAAAGGGAGGTCCCAGGGGAATTTGTATGCTGTCTGCAGAAACATCAACCTCTGCTTGTTTCTCAGAGTCAAAGGAACCACAGCATTTTCATCTTTCCTGAAGATTTTTCCAGGCTTCTATTCTCTTCTTTCATCTTGGCATCAGTTTCAGAAGTTTCTGGAGTATACAGATGGTCCTCTTCTTCCAGCAAGGAGAGACATAAGGACTCTTTCCAGCAAGAGAAGATATCAGAGCCTCCACTGGAAAGAGAGCACCAGATGTAGAACACTCAGAATAAACAGGTAGTGACTTCCTATTGCAGGTGGCCTCCCTCACTCTCCAACCCCAACAGCCTGGAATATTTGACTCCTCTTTTGGAGTCAGTATAGTGCAGGAAGCACAAAAAACTCTTCCTTCTTTGAGGGCTCTAAATCTACATAGAGCCCATTTTGACTATATCATGCTGTGAAACTCTCCCCTCTTCTCGACTGACAGATAGGAGGACATAAAAGCTACTTACATTTCACTGGATGGAGAATTTAAAATTGATATGAAAAGTAAAATATAAATAAGGTCACGTACTAATAGTAATGAATAGCATCAAATAGTTATTGTTGATAGGCATACTCCACTCTGGAAAAATAATTATACCAAGATTGTACATTCATTCCTTTTTGAGTAAAGACAATAGTAAATTAAATTGAGGGAAGCCTCAAAAAATGTAAAACTATGGGAACAGATTGTTATATAATTACCACATTTAATACCATGTAATCTAGACATTACCAAATATTCCAGTGTAGGTATGCGTGTTTATATACATGCCCATGAGTAGAGTGAAATACCTTCATAATCTGATCAACACTTGAAACAATCTGTAAAAGAGCCTTGTCTAAGATACTTAATTTAGCCACGTGGTACATCCCTTGCTCTTCTTGTTTCCAGGCTGGTCTTTGGGCCACTGTCACTCAAATACTGTTCACTATGATTATCTCTCTCTCAAAGACTGAGAGCAGGTGATGTGTTAGCCAGGAATGTGCCCATGGACTCCGACTTACCCATTGTTATACTCTATTTATTATAGCTAACATATTTGAAGAAAAAGAACAGTTTTATCTTTTAACCATCACTCTCCAAATTCACTGCAGCCATAGATGAAAAGAAGAATGGTTATACCATCATACCATCAGAGGTTTAGAATGCCCACCCGATCTATCCATCTCTACCATTCCAAATTATGTCAAGTATCATATAGTAAAAGATCCCCAATCCAGTACATATTAAAAAAATTGCTCAGAAATAAATTAAAAGTTTAATTTAGTGGTTCAAAAAAACTAACACTGGGTAGAGGGTGTCATGAATGTGTTGAAAACTAATCAAAATTTTTATTCCTGCATGAAAAAGTTAAAAAAAAATTGAAAAGTAAGAAATTACAAGTTAAAATAATAAAAAGGTAAATAGATAAAAAAAAATATCACATTTCTTTAAATTTCAAAGCTAAAAATGACAATTTCAACCCCTTGAGATAATTTAAGTAAGCCAAATCCCAAAGAGGTGAGATACAAGGTAACACTGCAGATATAGCTGTCTTAACTCATCTCTTTAGACTCCTAGTCAGTGACCTTTCTATTGCCCTCCACCAACAGTAAAGAACTGACTTTTACCCTGACTTGTAGAAAGAATCTTATGCAGTGTCTGGTGTAGTAAACCCACTACGTACTTTCACATTAGTCTGCTTTGTGGCCTATATCCTATCACCAACCAGTGTTTGCTTTCCAAGACCTCCAAAAAATCCCTTCAGAAAATGATAACTTCTGAAGACAATATTATCACCAGGCAATAATAAAGACATAAGTAGCTTTTCCTCACCAGAATTTTGCAACAGCTGTGACTAAGTGACTAATCTAAACATGCATAAAACTCTCCAGCAGAAAATGGTAATATATTATTTGCTAGTGAATGTTTCTTGAGGAAGGAAGCATGGGGAATTAAAAAAAGAATTAGGGTAGGTATTTAAGAGAGATGGTTTGATATAAATGTTGTATTTACATCTTTGAGGAAACCCGTTCTCATATTTCTGTATAACATGATTGATAATAGAAAAGGGACATGGGACATAGTGAATACAGAGCCTGGAAAAACATTTTTTTGTTGTTGTTCAAACTGGATTGGTATTCATTAGATATCTAATCTGTTCAAACTTTTGGTGTGGGGGTGGGACTAGAACTGTGCTACAAAAGCTTGGTTCTATTTTTAAGCAAGAAAAGTTTCAAACATTTTCACTACATTTACCTTACAGATTACCTACATTTTTCCCTGGCCCCATTTTTATTAAACAGAGACACTGCCCATTTTGCTCTTGTAGAGGGTCATTTCGCAGGTTAGGTGATGTGGGATTCCAGGGATCCTGGAGTCCATTTCACTTGGCAGCTGTTTAATTGAATTCACCTGGAGAATATGAGTCATAACTTGTAAAGATTTAATGGTCAAGATAATGGACAGATTAAGTTTCAATTATAAATTCAGGAATGGAAATAAGAGATAAAACCAAGAATGGGTGCTTAGTGAGGTTGGGGATGAAGTAAAAGAAAATAAACAAGATGAGCACATAAGGATCAGGTATAATTGCCAACAGCCATTTTTAATGACTAGTGACTCAGTAAGTATCAATAGTTAGGATTGACTTAATGACCCTCCACTATTTTCCTCAATTTCTCACTTCTAGGTACAGTATTTTTAAGACTTCTCATCGGTAACTTCTAAAAATTTATTACATCTTCTAGTATTCTAGAGATAAGAATGTTGCTCTCACGACTTGTGTCTGAATATTGTCTGCTTTATGAGTAGTTTGGGCTAATTATTTTAGCATTATTAACCTGTGCCATAATCTGCAAACTGGGACTAATTATACCTTTTCTACCTAGTTGTTTTGAAGATTAATAAGATGATGTACACAAAACTAATATAGAGCTTGGCATAGAGGAAGTGTTCAATAAATGATAGGTGCTACTATCAACTGTTACCGTTATACTTTATTCTGGAACTGAGCATATCATGATTCCAGTTCATTTTATGTCATAAATGGTGATTTCCTGTCTGTGATTTCTGGTAGAGGTGACAAGGACATGGGTATTAAGCAGAGATTATGCTACCTAGGAATAATAGGAATCATGAGAAATCTGGGTTCATGGATGTTCACAATCTCTATGATTTTAAATGAACAGAGAAAGTAGTTCCCAAGTTATTCAAGGAATTTTAAAACCAGTCTGTGTCTGAAAAGGAGCAACTTATTTGGTGTTTACTACATTCTCTTTCACAAAACTGTAGTACTTGATATGTTATTAAGTATTCTGGAAATATTTGCTAAAGGAGTAACCATTCTCAAAGAAAGTTTTACTGATTTACAGAAAGAGCTATATTACAGTAATCTGCTCTCTACTGCACCTCTTCTAATGGTTCATTGGTCTCTACGGCCAAGCTGATTCTTCAAATTATCTTTACCCTGTTTCGTTCTCACTATTTTGAATGATAAAAGTATAGCTTGATGTTTAAGAGCTTCTGGTGCCAGTGAGGTCTGGTATCAAAACATTTCTTAGTTGTCCCTAAACAACAATATCATTATCAGGAGCATGCACACTTCCCTGACCTAATATATGTACTCAGTGTGTCTTTATTAGTATGGAAAACAAGCACAGCTACAGAGTAGAGATGTGTATTTTATTAGCCTGCTATACCTTCCACTTGAGGAATTCTCTCATTGATTTGTAAAGCATTCTTTCAAAGGTGTCTCAACAATCATTCAAAATTGTGTACAACCCATCATGTCCTTTGGCCATGATCACATTTATATAATTTGTAGTAATTTATATAATTTATATAATCTGATAACACCAATTATGAAAGTATCTTGGAAAAGTTCCTTATTGTCATGATCAGAACTTCATTTAATGCAGACACTTAGTATAAATATCATGTTTTATTTCCAAATACTTTGATAAAAACTTATAAAATCTTATGAGGTCTGATTAACTTCACTTCTCAATTTCTATTTTAAGGAATATATTTAAGAAATCATGACATTTTAATTTTCATTGTTGATGTGTACCAACCAAAGTGGTTTATTTTTTATGTTATCCCTGCGATGCTTAAATAAAACTATAGTTTAAATGTTTCATCACCACCATATCAAGAAATTTTTGGCAAGGCTATGGAGTTTTTGTGTAATTTGTAGTCATGGTTACAGCTATGGGATACCCCACCTACCTATGAATAATAGCTTGGTTTGTCTCCCGTTTATCTCAAGAGTTGCATAATGTACTAGTAAAATCATGTTCCAAATTCTAAGTATGTGTCTATATAAAGATCAAAAGATTCTGGGCCAATGTTAATTTTCTAAAGTCAAATTTATTTCAAAGATAAATAAATGAAAAATGTGATTAACATTCTAACAAGAAGCAAATAAGATACATTTATTTCTAGCAAACACTTAGAAAGATAAATACTACATGATCTCGCTTATGTATGGAATTGAAAAAAGTTGAACTCACAGAAATAGAGAGTAGAATGTTGGTTACCAGGGGCTGGAGGAAGGGGAGAATAGGGAAGTGTCGATCACAGGTACAAACTTTCAATTATAATATGAATGAGTTCCGGAGACCTAATATATAGATGACTATAGTTAATATTAATGTGTTATATACTTAATATTTGCTAATAGAGAAGATTTCAAGTGTTCTCAATACATATAAAAAAAATGGTAACTATTTGAGGTGATGAATATGTTAATTATCTTGATCATGGTAATCATTTTACATTATATACATATACACCTTGAATAAATATAATTTTTATTTGTCATTATATCTTAATAAATCTTGAAAAATATTTATTTCTGCTGAAAGTCTCATATTTTGTTTCATAATCCCAAATAATAAAGAATAAAGAAAATAAATACATAATATAATTTTATATTAACAAAGACCATTTATATAAATTTCTACAAATCAATAACAATATATATTTCAATGATTAGGGTGTCCTATAGGTGAAATGTTAGCTTTAGGACAGTAAATGAAATCATTAATATATTATATTTAAATATCCTCTGTTAAGTATCTTTGGAGACACCTCAACAGCTCAATAGTAAACTCACCAGAATCAACACCTACAAGTTTGACAGTGATATATCTGTTAGGTACCTTAGGAAGATCTCAGCTTCCATTTACTTTAGTAAAACAGTTTCCCTTTTACTCCAAGGAAGGAACTTAATTGGTTATATCAGGTGAAGTGGAATCTTAGAGAAAGATGGAGGAAAGAAAACACAACCCTGAAATTATTTTAGAAAGTTCTTTCAACAAGTCAAGAGTGGGAGGAAGGAAGAAAAGAAGGAAGGAAAGATGAAAAGAAGGAAGGAAGGAAGGAAGGAAGGAAGGAAGGAAGGAAGGAAGGAAGGAAGGAAGGAAGGGAGGAAGGAAGATTTTCACTTGCCATAGATAAAAAGGACATTATTCAGTACACATAGATAAGAACAATGTGAGAAAAACTAAATTTGTTTGTTTTGGCTTTTTGATAGCTTGTATAAACTGAAGTACACAAACCCATGGACTTCTATGTCAGTCTTTCAGTACATTGTTATTATTGTTTGACACAAACATTGTAGTTGATATAGATAAAACAAAAACAGAATTAATTATTCTTTGCTCCTGAAGGTGATCCACTTGGTTCCTATGCGTGAGCCTAACCAGCAGCAAAGCACTAGGAAAAACTCCTAAAACCCAAACTCACTCTAGACTGACCTGTGACAAAAAAACAATTCAATCATTTAAACTGATAAATCCATCATTTTAAAGATAAAATTAAGCACAGTTCCTCATAGGCAATGAGAGGTCCAATTTTCTCCCTAAGATATAGCTTTTTGTATTACAGCAATTAAATATGAATCTCTCTTGTAATACCTGTAACTTAAGTGCTATACTTTATTTACCATTATAAATCAGTTCAACATATCTTGTTACAAAGTAACCTCTATCCCTCCCTTTTAAATTAAATGTGTTATTAATGGCAGTTTGAGCATTGTTTCAACTGAAATTAATCTGACAAAAACTGATTAAAAATAGAGAAATATACAAATTTATTTAGTATGTTTTATGTTACATGAGTTTCGCTAGGAAATGAAGACCCAATGAAAAAACAGAGCTGAGTGTTTGATGAAGAGTGCACAGTAGTGAAGGAATCTGATAGGCTGAGGAGTATGAGCTAAGTGGACTAAACTGGGGAAAACTTAGCAAGGCCTGGTAGTTAAGAATCTTGTCAGCATCCCTTGTCTTCATAGATAAAGACGCTCCTTTCCTCTGGGTCTAGGGAGAGCACCTGTCAGAAGAGTGCTGTTGGTCTGTTTCAGAGAAAAAGGGTGATGGAGGAAAGATCAGAGTGATCTTCCTGCTTCTGCCATTTTCTCAGAGTCCTTCAGCTTGTGGTATTCGATATGCCAAAGTATCATATTTTGGGTTGGCTTGTCAGGATCCCCATCAGTAATATATGTATATGTGCATATCCATCATAGTCACCTATCCTTATTAGTACATAGCAACTATTTAATTAACTTTCTAAAAAAATCAGATTGTCTCCTACAAGTGGACATTAGGTTGTTTTCATTGCTTTGCTAATACAAACAACACTGCAATAAATAGCCTGGTATTTCTGAATACTTGTGCAAATTCCTAGCAGTGGATTTTCTGCACCAAATTTTATATGCATTTTAAAATTTGATAGAGATTTTAAAATTAGTATCTAAAAAAATTGAAGCAATTTACAATTCTATCACAACTGTATGAGAGTGCCTGTTTACTCACACTCTCGTCAACACAGTATAATCTCAAGAATCAAAAAAAAAAAGGCGGTGGGAGGGGGCAGAATTCCGCACTGTTTTGACATGATTTTTCCTTATATGCCACTATATTTCTTCAGTAAAGGTTAAATAACTAGATTCAATGGTCAAATGCTTTATAAGTAAATTAGAATGGCTCTGATGCTTTTCCTTATTGTTCATCTTTGAGAGAGGAAAAGTGAAGGAAAGGAGGCAAAAACCTGAGTTACATTTGACTACACCTAGGTCAGAAAATATTCAAGGCATATTGAATGCGGAAACAAGCCCTAAAAAATAAGCTTGTCTTTTGTTCCACAATTGTACTTTAATATGCACGAATCAAAATGAAGTCATCTTGCAGATCATTGAATTTTTTAGCAGCACAATTATCTCTATGTATTTCATCTACTTTGGAAAAAGCTTATTGATGCATGCAGAGTGTACATCTGAGTTTCACAAATGTGGTCTAAATGACTCACTCATATGCTAAGCCCTTTTATCTGGACACTGCTGGGTCAATTGCCTGACATAACAAAAGAACAGAGTGACATGTGTTTTCACAGATTTTAAAATGGAATTGAGCTTACAGTCTAGTTTTGCCTTTGAAGACACCATTTAATGCAGTGAAGTTCTACTCAAAGTATAAGGAATATTGTTTACTAGTTTTCACTAATAAAATAAGCTACGAAAATGCTCTAACAAATAGTAGGCTCAATTAATTTAAAAAGTCATAAGAAACTTTCACGATTCAAATTCAAATTTTGTTCATATTTCTCAATGTAGTTGATGCATAAATAATTCTGTTATTTTGGCCACATAACCATTGCATTGTCATTTACTAAATAACTACAAACATCCTCATTTTTACATTCTAAAAATTTTTTTCATATATTAATCTCATTTTTGAAAATAAAAAATTATGTGCATAGTGTGGATGAAATTTAAGTTGTTCCACACTCTTGTAAAAGTAAAAGCAGAAACAGAGAAATCTTTTCAAGAACATACATAAAATTTAACAAAATTTGTAGTTAATTTGGTCAAATTGTTGGTAAATTAAAGCAAAATTTGATTGGTTATTTTGAAGATCTTTTTAATAAATATAATTGGTCAGTACATCCAAGATAAAAAATAAAATAATACAGTTCTATAGTCTCCTTTTTATAACTAACTGAGTCATAAAGTGAGTTGGTTCTTCATTTTATATAATAAAATTTTAACCTTTGGTTCATTATTATCTCTTCCTTCCTAAATTTGATCCTGTTGGCCCTGCGTAGACTCTCACTACTTTTCTAAATTATCTCCTTGATTCTTAGTCATTTCTTACAATTTGTATCCTGCATATTAACATATGATGAGCACCCCTTTTTTAAAAAGACCTTATTTTTCTGGAGCAGTTTTAGGTTCACAGAAAAAATTGAGAAGACAGTATAAAGATTTTCCATATACTCCCTCTCCCACACATGCACAATCTCCCCCATTATCAACATCACTCAACAGAATCATACATTTGTTACCAAGGCTGAACCTTTATTGATGCATCATTATCACTCAAAGTCCATTAGAGTTCATTCTTGGTGCAAGATATTCTATTGGTTTGAACAAATGTATAATGGCATCTTTATAATATCATACAGAGTATTTCCATTGCCCTAAAATCTTCTGTGCTCCACTAATTCATCTCTCCCTTCTTTCCCCACCTGTTAACCACTGATCTTTATATTGTCTTCCTAGTTTTGCCTTTTACAGATGTCACATAGTTGCAATCATACAGTGTCTAGTCTTTCAGATTGGTTTCTTTCACTTAGTAATATGTACTTAAGTTTTCTACATGTCTTTTCATGGCTTAATAGCTTTTTTTTTTTAACATTAAATAATATTCCATTGTCTGGATGTACCAGAGTTTATCTATACACCTGCTGAAGGACACTGGTTGCTTCCAAGTTTTGGCAATAATAAGTAAAACTGCTCTGAACATCCATGTGCACATTTTGTGTGGATATAAGTTTTCCGCTCCTTTGGGTAAATGCAAAGGAGTGTGACTGCTGGATTTTATGGTAAGCATATGTTTAGTTTTATAAGAAATTGCCAAAATGTTTGTCAAAATGTCTGTGCCATTTGCATGCCCACCAGCAGTGTGTGAGAGTTCCTATTGCTCCATATCGTTGCCAGCATTCGGTGTTGTCAGTGTTCCAGATTTTGGCCATTCTAATAGGTATATGAAGGTATCTCATT
This sequence comes from Eidolon dupreanum, assembly GCA_028627145.1. Taxonomy (NCBI): domain Eukaryota; kingdom Metazoa; phylum Chordata; class Mammalia; order Chiroptera; family Pteropodidae; genus Eidolon; species Eidolon dupreanum. The sequence continues at coordinate 35,776,313 of CM053514.1, forward strand.
GTTGTTTTAATTTGCACTTTCCTGATGACAAAAGATATGGAGTATCTTTTTATATGTTTATTTGCCATCTGCATATCTTCATTGGTGAGGTATCAGCTAAGGCTTTTGCCCCATTTTTTAATTGGTTGTTCTTTTATTGTTGAGTTTGAAGGGTTCTTTATATATTAGGGATAATAGTCCTTTACCAGATGTGTCTTTCGCAAATATTTTCTCTTAGTCTGTAGCTTGTCTGCTAATTCCCTTGACATGTTCTTTCACAGAGCAGAAGTTTTTAGTTTTAATGAAGTCCAGCTCATCAATTTTTTTCTTTCATGAATAATGCCTTTGGTTTTTATATAAAAAGTCATCAATCACTATACCCAAGGTAACCTAGGTCTTCTCCTATGTTATATTGTAAGAGTTTTATAGTTTTGCATTTTACATTTTGGTATATAATCCATTTTGAGTTCATTTTTGTGACAGGTGTAAGGAAACAGTCCCCAACCTTTTGGGCACCAGGGATCAGTGCTTCCATGAGAATCTAATGCCTGATGATCTGAGGTGGAGCTGAACTGATGATGCTAGTGCTAGGGAGTGGCTGCAAATACAGAGCAGCTGCAAATACAGCATGGCTTGTCCATCACTCACTCCTGCTGTGCGGTCCAGTTCCTAAGAGGCCACAGACCAATACTGACCTGTGCTCCCAGGGTTGGAGACCCTTGATGTAAGGTACATGTTTAGATTCATTTTTTTTTTTGCACATAGAAGTCTAATTATTCCAAAACTATTTGTTGAATAGACACCATTTGCCTTTGTGTCTTTGTCAAAGACTAGTTAACTATATTTATGGGGGTCAATTTCTGAGCTCTCTATTCTATTCTATTGATCTGTTCATCTTTTTTTTTTTTTTTTTTTTTGCCAACACCATACTGTCATGATTACTATAGCTTTATAGTAAGTCCTGAAGTCAAGTAATGTCAGTTGTCCAACTTTGGTTTTCTCTTTCAATATCATGTTGGCTATTCTGGGTCCTTTGCCTTTTAATATAAACTTTAAAATTCAGTTTTTCAATATCTATACAATATGTTGTGGGATTTTTATTGGGATTTCAATTAAATCTATAGATCAGTTTGGGAAGAACTGACATCTTGGCAATAATGAATCTTCATATCCTTGAATGTGAAATACCTCTCTAGTTATTTAGTTCTACTTTGATTTCATTATCAGAATTTTATAGTTTTCCTCTTGCATATCTTGTACATATTTTTTTAGATTTATACTTAAGTATTTTATTTTTAGAGTGTTAAGATAAATGATATTTTTAATTTCAAAAACTACTTGTTCATTATCAGTATATATATATATGTGTGTGTGTGTGTGTGTGTATACACACACACACACACACACACACACACACACACACACACACACATATATATATATATATGAAAACAATTGACCTATGTATATTAACCTTGTAACCTATAATCTTAGTATAACTGCTTATTAGTTTTAGGAGCATTTTTGTAGATCTTTCATATTTTCTACTGAGGCAATCATGTCATCTCTAAACAAAAACAGTTTCATGTCTTCCTTCTTAATCTGTATGACTTTTATTTATTTCTTCCCCACCCCCCATATAATTAGCAAGAAGTTTCAGTACAACATTGCAAAGGAGAGGTGAGAGGAGACATCCTTGATCTTAATAGGAAAGCTTTGAATTTCTCACTATCAGGTATGAAATTAGTTATAGGTTTTTTGTAGATAATCTTCATCAGGTTAAGAAAGTTCCTCTCTATTTCTAGCTTGCTGAGAGTTTTTATCATAAATAGGTGTTGGATTTTGTCAAATTTGTTTTGTGTTTATTAATATGATCATGTAATTTTTTTTTCTAGTTTAATCTGCTGATGTGATTAATTACATTAATTAGTTTAAAAATGTTGAACCTGGGATAAATCCTACTTGGTTATGGTATATAATTTTTTTTAATACTTTTTTTGGATTTGATGTGCTTATATTTTGCTGAGGATGTTCATGAGAAATATTGGTCTGTAGTTTAATTTCCTTGTAATGTCTTTGTCTAGTTTCTGTATCAGAGTAATGCTTGTCTCATAGGATGAGTTATGAAATATTACTGCTGCCTCTATCTTCTGAAAAAAATTACAAAGAATTGATGTAATTTCCCCCTTAAATGTTTGGTAGAATTTACCAGTAAACCCATTTGAGCCTGTTGATTTCTGTTTTCGAAGGCTATTAATTATTGATTCAACTTCTTTAATAGATATAGGCCTATTCAGATCGACTATTTCTTCTTGTGAGAATTTTAGCAGATTGTTTCCTTCAAGGAACTGGCTCATTTTATCTAGGTCTACTTTGATTTCACTATCAGAATTTTATAGTTTTCCTCTTGCATATCTTGTACATATTTTTTTAGATTTATACTTAAGTATTTTATTTTTAGAGTGTTAAGATAAATGATATTTTTAATTTCAAAAACTACTTGTTCATTATCAATATATATATATATATACATATATATATATGTATATATATATATATATATAGACATAGAATTGTTCATAGTATTTCTGTATTATTCTTGTAATGTTTATGGGATTTATAGTGATGCCCCCTCTTCTATTTTTGCTATTAGTAATTTGTGTCCTCTTTTTTCCTTTTTTTAGTTAGCCTATCGAGAGTCTTATTAATTTTATCAATCTTTTCAAAAAATTAGATTTTGATATTATCGATTTCTCTATTGACTTTCTGTCTTCAATTTCACCGATTTCTGCTGTAATTCATATTATTTCTTTTCTTCTGCTTACTTTGGATTTACTTGCTCTTTTTACTAGATTCCTAAAGTAGAAACTTAGATAATTGATTTTAGATCTTTTTTCTTTTCTAATATATTTATTCCATGTCATAAGTTTACCTCTAAACACAGCTTTAGCTGCATCCCACAAATTCTGATATGTTGTATTTTTATTTCCATTCAGTTCAAAATATTTCTAAATTTCTCTTGAGATTTGTTCTTTGACCCATGTGTTATTTACAAGGTGTCGTTAATTTCCATGTATTTGGAGATTTTCAAGTTATCTTTGTTATTTACTTCTAGTTTAATTCTGTTGTGGTCTGAGAACAGACATGATGTGATTTCTATTCTTTTAAATGTGTTAAGGTGTGTTTTATGGCCCAGAATGTGTTCTATCTTGATGAATACTCCATGTGAGTTGAGAAAATTGTATATTCTGCTGTTATTGAATGAAGTACTCTATAGACATTCATTATATTCAGTTGATTGATGGTATTATTGAGTTCATTATGTCCTTACTGATTTTCTGCCTGCTGGATCTGTCCATTTCTGATAGATGGGTGTTGAAGTCTTTAACTATGCTAGTATTGTGGTGGCTGAAAAATGACTGCTAGAAATTTATTACTTGCAGGAAATTACTGCTTGGCTATTGCCCATGGGAACGTGGCTATTGCCATGGGAACCAGGCTATCGCCCATAGGAACATAATATTCTAACAATAAGCTTTCTGCTTCTGTACTCCCCCTTGCACACCTGACCTATGGGTCAACAGGTAGTGAATAGAAGAAAAATAGACCCTTGTGTTTAGACAGAATGAAGAATGAAATTTTGGGCTTAAAAACCCTGTACCTCTACATTTCGGGGCTGCTTAATTTGGGGTCTGCGTGCCCATGGCAGACCCAGCTGGCTGAATTCTGGTGGTCCGTGTGTCTTTCGGGGGCTGGCAGCTACAACACTTGGAGGCCCCAGTGAGATCTCAGGGAGTGGCCCTGAGATCTAAGACCGCACTGGCCTCTGAAGCGGTTGCTGTCCCTGTTACAGATTCAAAGGGGTGGCCAACCTGAGCCGTTCCAGGGCCCTTGAATGCTGTGCCGGGTCAATGCAGTTGTTAAAGACACAACCTTTAGAACACGCTCTTTGTTCTTGGTCCCGATGGGAATCTGGAATCTCCGAGACCTCAGAGTCTGGATAAAAGGTACCTTTCTGGTTCTGTCGACTGGTCATTGGGGGTCCGTGGAGAAACTGGACGCAGTCATATCTCCCAGACCGTGGCCAGGCCGCGGGATGCCACCTCCTGTACCTTGTTGTCGGGTTCTGTTTATTGTCTCTGGTCCTGTCTAGGTTGTAGGTTCTCTGGGTCCACCTACACCTCAGTAATTGCTCTCGTCTGAGTGTCTGTTTTGTGTTTTCTGTTTTGTGTTTTCTGCTCAAGCGATGGAGGGAAGCCTGAGTTCACAGAAGATATCCTTGGGGTGTCTCCTGTGATATTTCAAAGAAGGGTTTGTAGAGGGAGCTGACTATAGCATAAAGTGTTCTCCAGGTAAACTAAGAACATCATGTGAAGTTGAATGGCTGTCTTTTGATGTAGACTGGCTTCCAGAGGGTTCTTTTGACAGGGGTTTAATGAGAAATGTTTGGAAGATTGTCACAGGAGACCCGGGACATCCTGATCAGTTTCCCTACATTGATCAATGGTTAAACCTTGTTCAGAACCCCCTCCTTGGCTCTACCGGTGTGCCCTTTCTCTAGGGGCGCGAGTCTTAGTTGTGGGCACCCTGAAACATGCAGCAACTGAATCTCCAAGACAGCCCAGTCTCTCAGTCCTCCAATCTCCACTCAAGGGCAGTGACCTTCCCCCACCCTATAATCCAGGACAACAGAGGCCCAATAGCACCACCTCACCTCTCAGACACGGGCAGGTATCCCCTATGGGCCTCCTGTTCCTGCTCTGGGCAGGGCACCAGCTGATACCACCACCTCTGCCATTCTCCCCTTGCGAGAAGCACCACGCCTTTCAGGGGCAGCACGCTGAAAGGCCCTCTACGGTATACGTGCCTTTCTCTACTTGTGACCTGTACAACTGGAAGGCACAGAATCTGCCTTTCTCTGAGAAACCCCAGGCATTAATGGGATTCTTAGAAAGTGTCTTTCAGACTCACTGCCCCACCTGGGATGATTGTCAACAGCTTTTAATTACCCCCTTGACCTCAGAAGAACGTGGATGCATTTGGACTGAAACACAAGAGATAGCAGCAGGAGGGAGGAAAATTAAGGAAGCAGGGGGACAGATTGAGGAAGAATTTCCCTCTACCCACCCAGACTGGGGACACAATTCTCAGGCAGGGAGAAGGGCATTAGATCGGTACCACCAGATTCTAATTGGGGGAATTAGGATGGCTGCTCCTCAGCCAATTAACCTTTCTAAGGTAACTGAAGTTATACGGGAGGGACCTCAGGAATTCCCTGGAGCGTTTCTTGAATGAGGCGTACCAGGTATACACCCTCTTTGATCCTGAGGCCCCTGAGAACCAGCAGGCAATTAATATAGCCTTTGCTACTCAGGCAGCCCCTGATACCCAGTGTAAATTGCAAAAAATTAGAAGTTTTTGCAGGGATGAACCTATCCCAACTTGTTGAGATAGCCCAGAAGGTGTTTGACAACAGGGAGGCACCAGATGACCCCAAATGTACGGCTAAAATCCAAAGCTACTGTCATTAACCCAGCCAATCTGTTACCAGGCCTAGACCCCGAGACTCCTGTTCATGACTGCGCAGATTTCACTGACGCTGTGTGTTTCTCGCAGCCAGACCTCAAAGACTCCCCTCTGCCTGAGGCAGATGAAGTTCTGTTCACGGACGGGAGCAGCTTCATGCAGGAAGGAAGGAGGTACGCTGGGGCAGTTGTCCTAACTCTAACTGGCACTGGCACTATCTGGTCACAGGCTCTTCCCCATGGGACTTCTGCTCAAAAGGCAGAACTCATCGCCCTCACTGAGGCACTAAGATGGGGAAAGGGTAAGACAGTCACAATATACACTGACAGCCGATATACCTTTGCCACTGCACATGTACACAGAGCCATCTACAAGGAAAGAGGGCTTCTGACTTCAGCTGGAAAGGACATTAAGAACAAGAAGGTGATCTTAGCCTTACTTGAAGCCATATAGATGCCTATGGCTCTTGCTATTGTTCTTTGTAAAGGGCATCAAAAAGGGAATAGTCCTGAGGCTGAGGGAGACCGACCAGCCGATGCAGAGACAAGAGCAGTGGCCACAAGGCCAGTGGGGCCCCCACCACATCTACTGACTGTTGTCCTTCACCCAGAACTGCCTCCGTCTCAAGATAAGAGAGCCACTAGGAACCAGCAGGAGTGGTCACAACCCCAGATGGAAAAATCGGGATCTCATGGGCCTTTGGAAGGACTCTCCTCCACCAGCCACACCAGACCACACACCTAGGGTGAACTAAGATGCTCCAAGCTTTAGATCCCTATTTTCACTTGTTAGAAGGGAAAAGAACTGCAGAAGAGATTGCCTCACAATGTCTGGCTTCTGCCCAAGTTAATCCAAAAAAGAGGAAGATAAAAGAACCTAGCCATAGGGAAAGAGGAACTTATCCGGGAGACCACTGTGAAGTAGATTTCACTGAGGTAACCACGACTGTAGGGGGCTACAAATATTTACTTGTTTTTATAGACACCTTTTCAGGATGTGTAGACACCTTCCCCACCAGGAAAGAAACTGCCTTAGTGGTTACTAAGAAACTACTACAAGAAATCCTCCCTCAATTTGGTCTCCCTAGAACTTAAGGGTCAGATAATGGGCCAGCCTTCGTAGCAAAGGTAAATTTGCGATGGAAACTCCACTGTGCCTACCAGCCCCAAAGTTCAGGCCAAGTAGAACGAATGAATCAGACACTAAAAGAGACATTAGTCAAGTTAGGATTAGAAACTGGTGGGACCTGGGTAGAACTTCTCCCCTTTGCTCTTCTCCAAGCCAGGTGTACTCAATATATTAATGAATTCACCCCATTTAAAATTTTCTTTGGAAGACCCCCACTTTTAGTACCTAGCAGAGAAGATGAGAAAAAGGCAGAATTACCTAACGTTGTCTTACTTAAGTCTTTACAGGCCCTTCAAAGTGTACAGAAGGAGATTTGGTCCCGGGTTCATGCTGTCCACTCACCTTGGGGGACCGGACTTCTCCATCACTTTCAGCCTGGGTACTCTGTGTAGATCCGGAAGTTCACTTCCAAGAGACTAAAACTCAAATAGAAAGGACCCTTCATTGTCTACCTGATGACACCCACTGCAGTTAAAGTAGATGGTATTCCATCATGGATTCATCAGTCCCATGTGAAGGCAGCACAAGAGTAGACAGCTCAGGAAGATGGGCCCTTAAGACTAAGACTCATGCGTACATAAATCTAACCCTCTGTTTCTTCCTTTTTTCCTCTTTAGCCCAGGCATTCAACCAGCCACAACTAGAACCAGAAGGAACATTAATAACTTTGCTAACAACAATGCACAAGGTCTTAAATAAGACCACCCCAGACATAGGACAAGATTGCTGGTTGTGCCTAAACCCAAAACCCCCTTACTATGTCAGGGTAGGAACTCCCCTAAATTTAACTGAGCTCAGCAGGCTAGAACTTCAAGTCAATTCACTAGCAGAAGTAGTCCTCCAAAATAGAAGAGGTTTAGATTTATTATTCTTAAAATAAGATAGATTATGTATGGCTCTAGGTGAAACCTGTTACTTCTATGCCAATAACTCTGGAGTAATTAGAGAAAGCTTATGACTAGTACAGAGAAATTTAGAGGCCAGGGAAAAACAGAGACTAAAATCAAAATAATTAGTTTCATAGGATGTTCAATTGGTCACCGTAGCTAACAACCCTTCTATCTGCTGTAGCTGGACCTTTAATCATCCTCCTCCTCTTGTTAACTTTTGGCTCGTGTTTCCTCAATTTCTTGTTTGCATTTATAAGGAAAAGAATTAATTCTATTAGACTTTTAGTATTACAGAATAGAGGCTATGAGCAAATTCCACATAAAGAATCAAGGATTTGATTGTCTACTAAGGCCAGTGGGGAATGTGGTGGCTGAAAAATGACTGCTAGAAATTTATTACTTGCAGGAAATTACTGCTTGGCTATCGCCCATGGGAACATGGCTATCGCCATGGGAACATAGGCTATTGCCCATAGGAACATAACATTCTGACAATAATCTTTCTGCTTCTGTACTCCCCCTTGCACACCCAACCTGTGGGTCGACAGGTAGTGGATAGAAGAAAAATAGACCTTTGTGTTTAGACAGAATGAAATTTTGGGCTTAAAAACCCTGTACCTCTACATTTCGGGGCTGCTTAATTTGGGGTCTGCATACCCATGGCAGACCCAGCTGGCTGAATAGTGTGTTTCCTATAATTCACTGAGTTCTGGTGGTCTGTGTGTCTTTCTGGGGCTGGCAGCTACAACACTATGGTCATCTGTTTTTCCTTGCAGTTCTATCAGTTTTGCCCCACATAGTATAGTGCTCTGTTATTAGTTGTGTACACATTAAGAATTCATGTCTTCTTGGAGAGCTGAAAAGTTTATCATTATTTAATACCCTTCTTTATCCCTGATTAATTGTCTCACTTTGAAGTCTGTTCTGTCTGAAATTAATATAGCTAATCCTGCTTTCTTTGCATGAGAGTTAGTATAGTATATTTTTCTCCATTTACCTTTAACCTATATGTGTCTTTATATTTAAAGTGGGTTTCTTACAGACAACATATAGTTGGGTCTTGTTTTTTGATCCACTCTCATAATCTCTGTCTCTTAATTGGTGCGTTTAGACCACTGACATTCAAAGTGATTACTGATATAGTTGGATTAATATCTACCATATTTGTTGCCCTGTTGCCCTTGTTCTTTGTTCCTATTTTTGTCTTCAACTTTTTTTTTTGCCTTCTATTCTTGTATGTTATCTAGTTTATTCATTATGCAGGGGTCCCCACCCACCGGGCCATGGACCAGTACCCAGCCATGGCCTGTTAGGAACCAGCTGAACAGTAGAAGGCGAGCAGTGGGTGAAGTTTCATCTCTATTGGCAGGCACTTTCCAGTGCTAGCATCGTTGCCTCAGCTCCACCTCAGATCATTAAGCATTATATTCTCATAGGAGCACCAGTCCCTGGTGCCAAAAAAGCTGGGGATCTCTGACAGCCTACAGCATATTAATCATAGTTGTTTTAAATTCCCAGTCTGATAATTCCAACATTTCTGCCATGTCTGGTTCTGATGCTTGCTGTGTCTCTTCCAATTGTGTTTTTGCCTTTTGGTATGCCTTGAAATTTTTCTTGATGGCCAGGCATGGTGTATGGGATAAAAAGCCTTTCGTAGGTAAACTAAATAAAATCATGGAAGCCATCAGGAAAAATAAAGCTTTCTATAGTCTTATAATAATTAGGCCTCAGTCTTTTAGTGAGCCTATGCCTCTGGAGTGTAAACTTAACAAGTGTTTCTGTCTTTGTTTTTTATTCTCTCTCTCTCTCTTTAGGTGCAACTAGAAGACTAGGGTGGACTGGAGTTGGATATTTCTCTTCAATTCTGCCAGGCTCTGACAAATTTTTAGTAAGTTAGCCTCTTGTTAACTGGTTTCTCCTAAGGGCAAGCCTTGTTAAGAAAAACAGTGTGCTCTGGTGCATTTCAAAATGGTTTCTCTTCCCCTACCCCTACAGGAAGCAGGAGAGGATTTTTTTCAAATACTTACTGTGGGAATCTGGTCAAGCTCCTAGAAGTAAGTCTCATAATATCTTGGCAGCCCCATATGACTGGGTCTCCCTGAAGTTTCTAACTCTCAGATTTGTACACTGAGCCTCCAACAATTTGTCATTTGCAATTCAGGGTTTCCTATTCTTGCACTGATTGATACTGTGGTTTCTGTTCCTGAGTCACTGCTCTGATAAACTGTGACCCCCTGTATTCACCTGTCCCTCTAATCTTGGGAGGCAGTATTTTTTTTCATGTATTCTCCCTTCTTTATGGGTCCTAGAAGAGTTGATCTTTTAGTCTGTTCAGCTTTTTACTTGTTAGGGTGAAGTGTTGACTTCTAAGTTCCTTATATACGGTACAAGATAAGATTAGTATTTTTAAAACATCATTTTCTTCCTTTCATTCCCTCCCCAAAACATTAGACAGAATTCTTCGTAACTACATAATAAATCCCTTCTCCTTAGACTGACATTCAAGACACTTAAAAATCTGAAACAAACCTTTCAAATGTTATTTCTCATTTCTGCCTACATAAGATAGGGACTGCTGATGGCTTCCTATATTAATTTTTCCCTTCCATTTTGGTACATTTTATCTAAGAGCCTTGTCATCTGGTATAAATACTATGTCTCCCAACTCCCCCTGTAGCTAGATGTGACCATAAGACTGAATTCTGTTCAGTGAGATGTTAGTAGAAGTGTAGTATGAGATGTCTATGATAGCTTTTTTAATAACAGTTATATAAAGGAATTAGATTCAATTGAGAAATGTATCCCTTTTGTCCTCCTGAATTCCCTTTTTCTATTCTTCCTTCTTTCATTATGTTCTAAGCATTGTTCTATATGCTAGAGATAGAGAATAAAATAGTGCTCTCATTCAGCCTAGATCCTAGTGCTTTTTAGAGTTTAATGCAATGGTTGGAGCTCCAGCTGTCACATCACATTATGAGGTTTATTTAAGGATAAATAAACCTCATATTTTGTTCAGAGCAGAAAAAGAACAAAAATCGTGGTCTTTGATAACTTCATGAAACATTAGTTCGATCCATTATTCCAACCACATGTGTCACAACTTCTAAACTAATTTCACCAGAGACCATAAACTCTTCTGTGTTTAAACTTCTGTATTGAGTCTCCAAAACTAGTAACTAAAACTTGACTTTTCTGATACTCATTTTTCAAAGAGTATCTCACATTTCATTTTCTCCTGTAGTCTTCCAGTGATCCCTGATCACTTTGACCCTAAGTGATCTCTAGGTGCTCTGACTGCATTCATTAGCACTTTGTCCTGCTTTCTTGCATTTTTAGTCACATTTTAGCCCTTCATCTATGCTACAAACAACCTTAGGAAAGGTAAAATGTCCATTTTTGGTATTCCTCAGGACAAAATTTAGTACTCTGTCATAAATATTTAATAAACAAATAAATAAGTAACTATTGCTTTACTACTTGATTGAGCAGCCTATAGTACGTAAAGATTTCTCTCTGTGTTTCTACTTATAATTTATCTTAGATGATGTCTAGGTAAGATTGTTCAAATCTAATAGGTGTTCTTTCAGTTTGTGTAAATAAGATATTAGTGTCTATTTCACAGCAGGCAGGAAATAGAAAACATGGCTTCTGCACTCAAAGATCTTGCTGATTGAAAGGGAGACTGATATTTAACAAATAATTACAATAAAGAGTATTATATTAGATGGAGCACAGGGTTCAGTGGGAGCAGATAACTGGAAAACCACATTAAGTATAAGGTGAGAAAAGATCTCCTTGAAGATGTGATGTTTAAGCTGCAATTCAATAGTGAGTATTTTTAGTATTTTGATTTAGATCTGATGTGCCATAACACCAGATGCAACAAAGTTTATATAGCTACAGAAATCCAAGAAACACAAGCATTTCCATAAGCAATTTTTTTTTATGCTGAGTTTAAAGGGAAAAAAAGGGAAGAAAAGAAATGTCACTAAAGGATATAAGAGAGGTTAAATTTGAAATGTTTTAGATTAAGAAGGATAAGAAGGAAGAGTCAGCGGTAGAGAAAAGAAGAGGAGGAAGAGAAAGATTAAAAAAAAAAAACAAGAGGAGGAGAAAGGCAAAAGGAAGAAGAAAAGGAGGAAGAGAAGGAAGAGTGGAGGAGGAAACACCTCTAAAATAGTCTCAATAAAAATCAACCTGAGGACAAAGTCCAAACATGAGAGCCTCTGATCTCTTCCAGTTCTTTGATTGATGGTCTAGATGTATTTATTCATAAGAATACATGTTTTGTAGGATTAAGGATGTGTTTTTTTTTAACTTTATTAAGATGTAATTGACACACAATTGCTTGAAAATCTGTAAGTATACAATTTTATGAATTTTGACCTGTGCATTATTCATAAAACCATCAATACAATCAAATTAATCATTCCCAAAAGTCTTAGGGTCCCTCTGTAATCTTTCACCCCTATCCCTCCCTATGCCCCTCATCCCTGCTCCAGGAAACCAATGATCTGCTTTCTATAGATTCATTGATATTTTTCAGAATTTTATATAAACAGAAACATATAGTACGCACTGTTGTGTTTTTCACTTGGAATAATTATTCTGATAATAATTTAATTTGTTTCAGGTATCAGTAGTTCATTCTTTTTTATTTCTGAGTAGTATTCGATTGCATGGATATACTATAATTTGTTTATATATTCACCAATTAATGAATACTTCAATTGTTTCCAGTTTAGAACTATTAAAAATAAAACTGCTGTGAACATTCTTGTACAACTATTTGTGTAGACAAAAGTTTGCATTTCTCTTGGGTTAAATACCTAAGAGTAAAATGACTGGATCATGTAGTAAACATATGGCTAATATTTTTAAGAAACTAAGAAACTGTTTTGCAAAGTGATTGTACTATTCCACATTTCCAACAGAAGTGTTTCAGTTCTACTCCCTCCACATTCTCCTCAAAACTTGAGCAATCTTTTAAATTTTAAAAATGCTAAAATTGTCTAATGGTATCTTCATTTCCTCAATGACTAATGATATTGAGAATATCTTCATGTGCTTATTAACCTTCTTTGGTTAAATGTTTTTTCAAGTCTTTTGACTATTTTTGTTTTCTTATTGTTGAGTTTTGAGAGTTATCTGTATATTCTAGATACAATTTATTTGTCGGATATGTGATTCTTCATTGGGTACATTTAAATAAATATTTGCCTGCCTCAAGTGGAAAGAGAAATATTTAGGATATTTTATATTTATTTAAAATAAGAGCACAGGAAAACAACAATAATAAATTCAGAAATGTGTATTAGGAATAACATATAAATATAAATGTGTATATATGTATATACATATATATACATATAGTATTATATGTATATGTGTGTATAAACAAACCAGAAGAAAATTATTGAGCCAGTAAATTATATTTACCATTGGAATAACAAATATACAAGGCAAGAAGTGAGAAGTCCTTTCAGTAAAAGCTGCCGCATCCCATTGGCTTTGATCTCACCTTTCTCTCCTATTTTTATGACTGATTATGGAGGGTTGCCTACAGTCCACATCATTAGCTATTAATGACTTGGTTAAAATTTCCTGTTGCACAATCCACACGGCTTTCTAAAGATCCATTTTAAGCTCCTATTAAAGACTATGCAGAAAAAGATTTCCTATTTATGGAACAACCTTGAACATATTTTCTGGCATGCATCTTCAGAGGCAAGAGTTGCATCAGCTGTGTTTTCACAATTTCAGTACTTAATCTCACTAACTAGTCTAGACTACACCTCATATATGCAATTGATAAGCATGCTGGGGTGAAAGCTAATCTAATCATTTAATGGGAAAACAGGAGAAAAAGAACTGAAATAGTAGTTTGTTTCCTCCATAGAGGACAAAATAATGTTTGAGACATTAATAACATAGTTACCAAAGAGCAATTATTAATTCAGGTAATTTTACTGTCATTTCCTTCCTAAGATAAAAATAGAAAGGTCAAGAAAAGTTTTCGTTAGAAATGAAATTCAAATTAGTACCATGCTGTACACTGACCTAATAAAGTCTGTAAAATTACATGTCTGTATAAGGGAATTTACAGTTCTAAAATGTAGACAATTCTAATTAGTCAAGGGTTCCCATGATTAAAATTAAAAGGTTCCAGGTCTGAATTCTATAATTTTATGACTAATTTACATTCCATTTCCCACGTTTATGCAAAATAATGGTCATATATCAAAGAAACAAATAAAAAGGACATATACAATTTTGCAGTGCTGTTCATTCACTCCTTCAGTGTAAGAGTTACTGCTGGTGTTTGGTGTGTATAGTTCTGACACTTCATCAATCAAAAATCTGTCATACAGTCCTCTCTTTTTAGTTTTGTCTGTATAAAACAAAGAAAAATAAATTAATCTAACTCCTAAAGTATTTGTAGTTTTTAATTAAAATCTTGATATCAAAACCTTGTACAATGTCACTTTAATATTACCATCTGACCAAATAGATATGTCCACTTTCAAAAAAATATACCAAATATACACTTCAGAAAAATAATATTCATAAAAACTCTGAAATTTTATTCTTGGAGCAGTCTCAAAAATAGTAATATATCATGCTTACTACAATAGTACATTCAGTCCCACTTCCTAATAAGTTTACTGTTAAGAAAAGAATAATAGTTAATTTCAGAGAAACACATTTAACCTGTTTTTTGTTTTGTTTTTGTTATCTAAATTTAAAAATTATGTCTTCACTTTGATATCAATGTTATTGTCTATAAAAGCTGGAAGCAAACTTAGAGTTGATTAGTCTAGCTAGTAAATCATGAAAGCCATAATATGGAGTTAAAATAAGAAATTAAGATCTATAGAAGTTAAAGAATACTTTTCAATCATTCAAAATCATATTTCTATACTTGGAAAAACTAAAGTGAATATGAATTAATTTTGAAAGGTAGTATAATAGATTTTCAGTCCAAGCTCTGGCCTCACCTTTATAAATGAAAATGTTCTATAATATATATGTTTGATTACTTGAGTAATTAAGCCGTTCTGTAATGTGGTCTGTGAACAACTGATCTTATATTGAAAGTTATTTTATAGAAATCAGTATGTTCTAGAGAGAGGGCAGTATTCTCCTCCTTTTTGATAAAAGTACTGCTTTTATCTATTACCTTTGAAGTTAAAAAATGTTATGTATACATATTTGTGATATGTGTAGCCACACATTTATAGTCTTTCCCTAAGGTAAAAGTTTTGCAAGTATGTTTTATTAAGAGAAGAAGAGCAAGTTTGCTGTTTATAGTAATACTATAAATAGTTCATAAATATTTGCTGAAAGAATGACTCATTCAGAAACAAATTCAAGTGACAAGATGAAAATCTAAATTAACCTTTAATTTATTTGTGCCAGGACCAAAAAAGCACATAAACTAGCAATAAGTTTAAATGTACTTTGAAGGCCTAGTCTTGAGTAATATAGAGTGCCTTGAAAGAGTAAATAAATATGGTCAAACTTTAGTAAGATCAGCTTTAAAACAGAAGAATGTGGGAGTAGTTTCAGTGGGTTGCTAGGTTTCTGGCAAAGTAGCTGGGGGAGTTTGTCTCTTGAGTGACCAAGTTTTGGCATACAATGCCTTCCCCCACATCTTCCTTACACTATACATTCCTTGCCCTATCTGCTCCAGGAAAATGTATTTATATACCAATTTTGGTGTTCTCAATTTAGTTGTTTTCATGACTATACACCCATTAAAAATAGGTAACCTGCAATAATAAAAATTATCTAAAATGCACCCTTAATTTAAGCTTTAGCTATAAGTAAGTACTATGTATTTCTACCTTGGGGGTAAGTGAGTGACAAGGCTACTCACTTGTGACCTAGTCATGTCTTCATTTCTTGAGGAGACTATTTTCTCTGTGCCTACTGACTGTGAACTTGGAGCTTCCTAGGCTCTGCCTGCAGAATTTCACTGTAACTATCTCTTTTTCTGACTCTACTCATCAGAATCATATTTCTAAAGCTACCTATATTCAGATAGCTTTCTCATGTTATTAAACGCTTTGTCTTATGTGTGCTCTCATAATGTTTATGAAAGCATGCCATTATTTTTCCCAAAAATCTTCCTTTCCAGCCTCACTAATCTCTTTCACTGACCTGAGTCTCATGTGCATTTGCCATTGTTATTACTAAACAGATAAAAATGTAAATGTTTATGTATTCTATCTAAACTCTAACATATCCAGCAATTCTTCAACTGTAGTCTGAAGACATTTTGTCTTTTTGGATGTCTGCAAGATCAAAATCATGCATAAGTAAAAGATCCACTCAGAATTCTAGACAGAGCAATGGATTTTACATTAAAAACAAGAATTGTTTATTAAAATGGTTTTAAAGTCCACAGCATATCTGACATATAAGAAACTATCACTTGTTGAGTTTTTTACAGATTTATTTAGATATAATTCACATACCATACAATTAAAACAAGGTGTACAATTCAATGACTTTCAGTAAATTCACAGATATATGAAACCACCTCCACAGTCAATTTCAGAACATTTTCATCACCACAAAAAGAATTCTTGTATCCTTCAGCTATCATCCCCCTATTGCCTTATCCATTTTGAGCCCTGAGCAACTATTAACATACCTTTTGTTTCAATAGATTTGTCTATTGTGGACATTATATATAAATGGAACCATTCAATATGTGAACTTTTGTAACTGGCTTTTTTTTTTCTTTTTTTTTTTTTTTACTTAGTACAATGTTTTTACGATTCATCTATGTTGTATCATACATCAGTATTTCATTCCCTTTTATGGCCAAATAATATTCCATTGTGTGGATATACCACATTTTATGTATTCATTCGTACTTGATAGACATTTAGATTGTTCCTACCTTTTAGCTACTATGAATACTGTTCTATATACATTCATATACAAGTTTTTGTGTAAACATGTATTTTTATTTCTCTTGGGCATATCACTAGGAGTAGAATTGCCAGATCATGCAGTAACTCAGTATGTAATTATTTGGAGAACTGTCAGAATGTTTTCCAAGGTGGCTGCATCATTTTAGATTCCCACGAGCAGTTTTTGAAGGTTTCAATTTCTATATGTCCTTGTCAACACTTAGTGTCATTTTGATTATACCTATCCTAGTTGAAGTAAAGTAGTATCTCATTGTAATTTTGATTTGCATTTCCTGATGACCAACAATGTTGAGAATCTTTTCATGTGTGTATTGACTATTTCTATATCTTCTCTAGAGACATATCTATTAAGGTCTTTTGGCCATTTTAATTTGTATTAGTTTTCTTTCTATTATTTGGTTGTAAGAGTTCTATATATTCTAGATACAAGTCCCTTATTAGATATATGATTTGTAAAAATTTTCTCCCATTCTGTGGATTATCTTTTCACTTTATTATCTTTATTAGTGTCCTCTGAGGCAAAAAGTTTTTAATTTTAGTGAAGTCTGATTTTTCCAGTTTTGTGTGTGTGTGCCTTTGATGTCACATATAAGAATCCATGGCAAACCCAAAATCATGAAGATTTATCCCTATTTTGTCTTCTACAAATTTTATAGTTTTTCTCTTACCTTTAGGTCTTTGATCCATCCTGAGTTAATTTTTTTTTATATATGGTATGAGATAAGGGTCCAATTTCATCCTTTTGCATGTACCTGTCCAATTGTCTCCACTCCATTTGTTGAAAAGGCCATTCTTTCTCTCACAAATGATCTTAGTACTCTTGTTGAAAATCGGTTGAGTTTACACATGGGTTTATTTTTGAACTCTCAATTCTATTTCATTGATCTATGTCTACCTTATACTGATACCACACTGTCTTTATATTTTATGGAAAAAAAAAAACTGGGACTATTAGTAACATTGGATCAGTGATTTAGACAATTCAAAATAACAGATAAAGGGAGAGAGAAATAGGCAATTGAATAAATAAAGTTTTAGAAGAGAAAATAGTCTTCTATGCCTCAGTTCTCAACCATAAGAAGGCCTTCCTTGTTCTATGCATTTCTTAATCTGCATGTTAATAAGAACAGGGGTTATTCCAAATTTTCATTTATCGAAATTGAAAGTATAAGAATGGATTTACCCAGAGTTTAGGTCCTAACTTTCCATTGATTGGGATAAAATGTGAACTATAAGATCTCTTTTCAAAAGAGTATATTAGAGGAAAGTATATTTTAAAACTTGGGGTAAAAGGATTCCGGAGGAATTAAGGGGAAGTAAGAGATCAACTTGAGGAAGATGGGAAAAAAAAATGTACTGTTTTATTCTTAAATAATTTTGATCTTTCAGACTATAAGCTAGATAAAGAAATGATTCTTAAAAGCAAGCTCGGCATTACACTTAAGCAGAGTAGAGGATAGAATAAATAGCCTATATGTAATTATTTCAGCAGTACTAGGCAATCTCCTGAAACCATTTCATTTTATAATGTCTGAAAGGTTTTTAACAGGGGGAAAAAAGCACTCTTTATTTCATAGTCACTTAAAGGCAAATATTTTAATGCACATACTCTTGGAAAGAGTTAATATTGAATAAAATTCAGATAAGTTATAAAAAGGTAACATTAGATCCTTTGATACTTATAGGAAATGAAATAGATATATTGCATGGTGGGAGGGGGTGCCTATGGTGAAGGATGGACAGAGGGATCACAGCGAGTACAAGGCCAGAGGAGGAAATTGGCGAAACACAAACCTCATGATTTTGTTCAGGGAAGGCCCTACATAAAACCCTCAAGTTCTACATGTCAAGTGCTACCAAGAAGTTAGTCAACAGCTTCTTTCTCTTTTAACCTCTTATACTTGATTGAAGTATTTGAAAATAAAAGAACAAATGTAAAGGTCAGTAATGAGAATAATGTATCGAGAGTCTCAGTATGCACCTTTGTATACTTTCTTTGATTGCAGGAAACATACCTTGGCATCTTGTTGTGGAACACACACAACAACCTTAACAGGAAGCTGAAAAGTACACAGAACATAGAAAAGAGAAGAGAGTTGGATTCCTTATTGACAATAATTTTGAATCCAAATCCTCACTAGAGTCAGCACCAGATGATACCGGTTTTCAAGAGGGGTGCTGCTGGGAAAGGAGCATAATACATGCTCTTTGCCTCGTAACAGTAGTATGGGGAGGATTTGTTGACTGAGATATAGGAAGTGTGCTTTAAAGCAGTGTTTCTCAAACTTTTTATTATTATTTTTTGTTATTATTACCTTTTTAGACATTTAGTCCTAAATGTTAGGTAGCTAGTCAGACATGAGCAACAGGGGAACAAAAGAATAGGAGCCCAGCCTAGAGATCGCCCAAAGAACACCCCAATGGTGGTAGAATTCTGGGTATGCATATACACACTGTATAGACAAAGAGTTATATAGCAGCCAAGTGTCAAAAAAATGACCTCACTTGCCAATAATCTAGGAATGCTGTCTGAACCACCCATCACAGCCCAAATATAATGCAGATATTCCCTCTTCTGGGGCCCTTTTGTTGTTGGTTGTTGTTGTTGTTGTTGTTACAGTACTCAGTCACAGCTTTTCACTGAAATCATGTCCCTCTTTGGGGCATGCTTCGTATTTATAAAATATACTTTTAATAAATCTTACTTTTTCTAAATCTCGCCAACCTGTAAGTTTTTGCTGCATCAGTGTGGAAGAACCAAGGGACAACACACCACACAGCACCACCAGCCACATGCCACTAGAGTGATGTCGGATTTCATATCACCCCCAGCGGTAACATAACCACTTCTCATGAACTTTAAATAACACAAATGTACTATGTGTTTGTTGATGTACTATATACATATCTGTGATTTATATACTAAAAAGAGTAAGATATGTTTTCCTTATCCAGGACCAATTTTTGTCCTATCTAGAGAGATAGTGCTCCAAATGAGAAAGCTTATTTCAAAGTAATATTATTGGTTGTTATTATTGCATGATGCAGCTTACATTCCCTTTATCCTAATTTGTGCAATTAGAATAGGCCACTAAAATTGGTTTTATCCTTAAGAAAAAGCTCAACACCATATTTTTGAAACAACTGTGGAGAAATCGTTCATATTAAGCAATTAAGAAGAATGAGTCAATTGGAGTATTTCTGGCATGAAGTCAATTGCCGGCAAGCTTTCACATCCTTCCCACTACTAGAATTTGAAAGAAAATGTCTCATGCCTTTAAAAATAATCTACATATAATTAGTAAGTCATTTGTCTTGCAAATACTCTGTACTCATCATACATCTTGTTTAGAATAAAGAATTGGAATTTCACAGAATCATGGTAAACCAGAGGCAATTCTACCTCAGGGCTGGGGTCACGTGACATTTGCATGTTTAACCAAATTTACTTAAATGTTCTTCATAGTTATATTTATTCAACTACAAATTTTGAGAATAAGATTTAAAAGAAATGCTTCATACAACTTCTCACATACACACACACACAATCACACACACACAGATAAATGTTCCCTCCTCTCTCCATAAATCATTTTACTACCATTTATGAACTATGCCCTTTACAAGGTTGAGAAACAAGTTGTTATCCACAGTTTTGTTTAGAAAGATAAGTAGGAAGCCTGCATCTTCTGTTCAGCACTGCTCACACTGTTTATTTATAATGTGCCTCCCACCTGCTTCAAGGTGAAAGTTCACAGCTTTATGCCTTTACCGTATATTCACTCAGGTTTTAAAAAAACCATGAGGAATAAGCTGGGTATGCAGCATCCATATCAATAAGAAAATGCTCAAATGCCATATCTAAAACTTTAAAGGGAAGAAATCTGATATGCAAACAACTGATTTCATCAATTTTCAACTGCCATCTACTGATAGAATTAAAGTAGATAACTCAACAATGTGTGGCTGAGCTAGGGATTCAGGTAAGCATGGCTGGAATTCCAGCCCCACTACTCACTAGCTGTGTGACCTTGGAGAAGTTTTTTAATTTTCCTAACCTTGATGCTAATTCCGTACAACTGGGTTAATAATAATATCATCCTCAAACAGTGGCTGTGAAGATAGCAGAGCAGAAATGCCCAGAAAAATATTCAGCACATTTCAGGCATTCAAAAAGGGCATGCTATCGATAATAATACTATTATCTTATTCCTCCTGGTTATTCTTTGATTATCTCCAACAGCACCTAGCACAGAGCCTTTTACATGAGTGCAACTGTAAACAGTAAATACATGTGTTAACAAATTAATGAAAATAATGATACAACTATATACAACTTAAAATATCTATACCTAAATTAAATATTTTTTTCTTTCTTCCTCCAATGTTATTCTTTAAAGACAAAGAGTCATAACTGTCACTACATATGGAAATATAGAAATTACATTTCATAATTTTTTCTTTGATTGCAGGTTGACTATTTTATATGGTACTGACAATCTCAAAAATTAATGATGATTATCAAAAATGAAAGTAGTCTGGAGCTCAGATGCCAATTTCTGTGTTCAACTATTTAAAATTAAAATCTTGGGATAGGAGTGGAGAAAATTGCAAGTAATATGGATTTTTATACAACATTCTACAGTTTTAATTTTTATGAATCTCATAACCCAGGAAATTGATAAATTAATTGGTTGGTTTTACGTCTCCCTGAAATTAGACTATAGAATCTAAAATGATGATTCTCAGACAACAATGGACAGATTAATTACCTGAGGACCTTGTTAAAATGTGGATCCTAATTTGGTATGTCTGGTATGGGGCCTGAGATTCTGCAAGCATGTGTGCAACACTGATGCTGCTGTCTGCAAACCACAGTTCAAAAAAAAAAAACACCTAAGATCTTAAGATTTTCTATATTACTAGAGGTGAAGGATAAATAAAATTGTTTTGAGCCACTAAAATAGATAAGTTTGAATAAAAAATGAAATTTACCATCCATTTGATCCACAGGGCAAATTTTTAGCTCTTTCTATGTCTATCATTAACTATAAAAATAAAAAATGATGCTATACAAATGGAAAGTATACCAGATAAGTAGATACAAGTGCCAACTAACTGTGAGTGGCAGACTTTTTTTAGCTTTCAGTAACATGCCTGGCAAAAAACAAAAAGCTATAATTGAAAAAGATTACTTAACTGTCAATTTTTAACAAAAAAGCAGAAAAAAAACAAGGAGGAGTTGAATACTTAAAAACATGATTAATATTAGAAAGCAAATGAAAATGCAATACATATGATGGATAATAGGTTAGTCTTCTTAATTTATAAAGAGGTCTTAAATATAATTAGTTCTTAAATTTAAAGAGGTCCAATTTAAATATGGGCAAATATTTGAACTGGCCACTCAGAGAATAATAAGTTTATGTATATTTGTAAAATATAACCATACTAGTAATCAAGGAATTGAGTATTTAAAATTTGATGCTGGGAGGTGGATGGATGACACAGGGGATGCGTCACAGACACATGTCTAATTTACTGACGTAGGATCCTCCACAATATAACCTCAGACCAAGCAGTTCATTCTAAGAGAGAAGTACGACACTGAGTTCCTGAATATGGGACTCTCTTGTCCTATCATACGATATGCCATCTTCGAAGCAGCTAGCCTAATAAAATTTTGAAACACCTATTAACACATTTAAAGCTAAAGACCATATATGAAAAACCTACAGGTAACATCTTACTCAATGGGGAAAGGCTAAAAGCATTTTCCTTAAGATTAGGAATAAGACAAGGGTGTACTTTTACCATGTCTTTCAATATAGTATTAGAAGTCCTAGTTACAGCAACCAGACAAAAAATAAAAATAAAAAGCATCCAAATTGGAAAGGAAGAAGTTAAACTGTCATTATTTGTAGATGACATGACACTCTACCTTAAAGATTCCACCAAAAAAAAACCTGTTAGAATTGATAAGCAATTCAGTAAAGTATCAGGATGCAAAATTAATATTCAGAAGTCAGTTGCATTTTTATACACCAATGATGAATTATCAGAAAGAAAAATGAGGAAAACAATCCCATTTATGACTGAATCAAAAGCAACAAAATGCCTAGTAATCAAATTAGCCAAGAAGATAAAAGACCTGTTCTCAGAAAATTATGTTATTGAAAAATGAAATTGAAGAAAATACAAGTAAATGGAAGCATATACCATGCTCATGGGTAGGAAGAATCAACATCATTAAAATGGCCTTACTACTCAAAGCAATCTATAGATTCAATGCAATCCCTATAAAAATACCAATGGCATTTTTCACAGAACTAGAACAAATAATTCAAAAATTTATATGGAACCATGAAAGATCCTGAATAGCCACAGCAATCTTGAGTAAGAAGAACAAAATAGGAGGTATTACACTACCTGATATCAAACTATACTACAATGCTATAGTCATCATGGTACTGGCGTGATAACAGATACATAGCTCAATGGAACAGAATAGAGAGTCAAAAATAAATCCACACCTATATGGTCATTTAATCTATGATAAAGGAGGCAGGATATTGCTGTTAGTAATCGTTTTTCTAATATATCTCCTTGGGCAAGGGAAACAAAAGAAAAAATAAGCAAATGAGACAACAAACTAAAAAGGTTTTATATAGCAAAGGAAACCATCAGTGAAACGAAAACCTACTGAATGAGAGAAGATATTCGCCTGTGATACATCTGATGAGGTGTTGATATTCAAAATGTATGAAGAACTCAAACAACCCAACAATTAAAAAAAAATTCAAATAAAAAAAAAAAACAGTAGAAACCTGAATAGGTATTTCTCCAAAGAGGAAATACAGATGGCCAATAGACATATGAAAGATGCTCAAGATCACTAACAGAAAAATGAAAACTAAAACCACAATGTACACTTCTGAAAAATAATATCACATCTGTCAGAATAGTGTGAGAAACAGGTGTTGGTGAGGATCTGGAGAAAAGTAAACCCTCGTACTCTGTTGGTAGAATTGCAAAATGGTACAGCCAATATGGAAAAAGTTTGGAGATTCCTCAAAAAATTAAAAACAAAACTACCTTTTGATCCAGTAATTGCACTTCTGGGTATTTATTCAAAGAAAATCAAAACACTAATTTGGAAATGTCTATATACCCCTATGTTCACGGTAGTACTATTCACAATAGCCACGATATGAAGCAATATAAATGCCCATCGATAGACAACTATAAAAAAGTTATGGTTCATATATACAATGGAATATTACTCAGCCATAAAAAATGGACTCTTACCATCTGCAATGACATGGATGGACCTAGAGAGTATGTTGAGTGAGATAAGTCAAACAGAGAAAGATAAATATCATATGATTTCACTTATACATGGAATCTAAGGAACAAAGGGACCAATCTAAGTGAAAACATATTCACAGATACAGAAGACAATTTGGTGATTGCCAGAGTGGGGTTTTGGGGAGCTGGGTTAAAAAGGTGAAGGCATGAGGAAGTGCAGAGTAGTAGTTATAAATTAGTCACAGGGATGCAGAGTACAGTATAGGAAATATAGTCAATAGCATTGTAATGGCTATGTGTAGAGTCAGACAGGTGCTAGAGCAATTGCGGGAGATCACTTCATAAACTATATAAATGTCTAATCAATGTATTGTGCACATAAAATTAATATAAAATAATTTTTTAAATAAGATGAATTTTAAAAATTAAAAAAAAAAACATCTAAAACATCAGCTTAGGGCATCCTCTAGGAGGAGATATATGCATTGAACTAATGCCTGATATACAGTCCTGTGGCCCCAATACCTAGACAACTTGCATTCAGGAAAACAAGGTGTGGAAGTAGGATTAGCCCACTGAATCACCACAACTAATGACCATTTTGCAGAATTTCTACTTCCTGATCATACAAATTTAGATTCTACTGGACTAGAAGACATAACGCCAAATGAGATTGTGGGAGGGAGGCAACAAGGGGAAGCTTCTCCCATGTACATAGCAAGAGTTCCATTAAACAGAAGCTGTTCAAGTTTTTCTCATACCGGTGGAATAACAGGCCAAAAAGGGAGTGACCATATTGTTGGATGCGATCCTAAATGCCATAAGGAGGGATGCTGCAACACAATGTGGGAGGACAAGAGTATATCTAGAACTGGAAGCATTTCTTGCTGTTTTCATGCCTACTGATGAGTCTAATAGGCAAATACAATAAACTGGCAGCATTAAATAAATGAGAGCTCCAAACCCTTATGAAGTAAGTTATCTAGACTGAAGTTCTAGCCAAGTAAGAAAAGTATAAAACTGATGATAGAAAAAGAAGAAAAGAAATTCCATTTACATCTTTTGGACTGACTGCAGCAGTGGAGACAGAATATTGTTTCATTAACCTTTGCATATTAAGTCATTGTGTGTATTCTAGAAGTTTTTGAAAAATAAACAAAAGGAGTGGTCAGCCACTGCAATCATCCATATACATATATAGTTATAGTGAGTGAAAGTTATTAGTTATACAAAAAATAAATTAGGTAATAACAGACAAAAATATTCACACAAATTAATTAATAAAAGAGAGATACCAGAAATAGATTTTAAATTATGTCAATTTATTATATGATGAAGGCATTTCATGTAATTGGAGAAATTATAGGTTTTTCAATAAATTATGTTAAGATAACTTACATAGGATCTCTCCTTCCTACATTTATATATATATATATATATATATTTTTTAAATGCTAAAGGAGTCAAAGATGTAAATGTAGGACATGAAACAAAACATATGAAATGAGAAAAAAGATCTATAGGCTGAACTACACAAAAATAAAATATAACTGCAGGGTATAAATATCATAAACACAGTCAGGATAAAAGACATTGTAACAGATGATTATAGGAATAATTAACTTGAAAAGAGCATCTAAAATTAACAGAAAACAATGACCCAATCAAAATAAGTAAGGATATTAACTAATAATTCACCGAAAAAGTAAATATAAGTTTTTTAATATGAAAAGATTTTCAGCCTCATCAATAAATTATAGTGTATCTATGCAACAGTAGCTCTACATATATTATGAAAATATTTCCAACATATGTTGTTAAATTTTAAAAACCAAAGTTAAAAAGCAAGTACTTATAATCTGTAGATAAAAAATGGATACATGTGGGTAGTATCTATTTGTGTGTATGTATTCTTGTATATACATAGATTATCTAGAGAGATATATAGTTATTTGTAATTATGTTGCCTCCAGGTGGGGGGTGAAATGGGTACTGAGAAGAAATTACTATTTTTCAATATAAATTTTTTCATATTTTCTGGATTTGATACCATATGCATTTATAAATGTTTATTATTATTTATTTTTAATGTATTGTAAGATTCAATGTAATAATATTTTTATTGAAGATTTTACATATATTGATAAGGAACATTTATCTATATTTTTCTTTTTTTTTTATAGTACTAGGTTAGAGGTATTTTTCTCCCCAGCTTTACTGAAATATAATACACAATTAGTTACTCATACTTACATTGTACAATTCAGTGAGGTTTTTTTTTCATATAGTTGGCATACAATAATATCTTAGTTTCAGTTATACAGCGTAGTAATTAGAGCTCAAGTGATCACCCCACTAAATCTAGTTATCACCCCTCTTCCCCCTTACATATTTATTATAACTTTGTTGAATATTTTCCTTATGCTTTACTTTATATCTCTATGATTATTTTTGTAACTATTCATTTGAATTTCTTAATCCCTTCGCATTTTTCACCATTCCCCTCAACCTCTTTCCTGTCTAGTAGCCCTCAAAATAGTCTCTCTGAGTTTATGTTTTTGTTGTTATTGTTTATTTTGTTCTTTAGATTCTTCATGTACATGAAATCACATGGTTTTTGTCTTTCTCTATATGATTTACTTCATTTAATGCAATACCCTCTAGGTCCATCAAGGCAATATCTTTTTCTATCTCCTTCCTTTTAGTCTGTGTATGTCTTTTAATCTGAAGTAAGTCTCTTGTAGGCAGCATATGTAGAGGTCTTGGTTTTCTTATCCATTCAGTCTGCCTCTCCTTTGGGTTGGAGCATTTAATTCTTTTCCATTTGAAGCAGTCCTTGATAGATATGTAGTTATTATTATTTTTTATTCACGATTTTGATACATGTTTTTTCTTCTTAAAAAAGTCCCTCTAACATTTTCTGTAATAGTGGCTTGGTGTTGATGAATTCCTTCAGTTTATTTTTGTCTGGGAAGCTCTTTATCTGTCCTTCCACTCTAAATGATAGATTTGCTTGGTAAAGGATTCTTGGTTGTAGATCCTGGGTTTTCATCAAGTCAAATATTTTGTATCAAGCCCTTCTGTCTTGCAAAGTATCTTTTGAGAAATCAGCTGCCAGTCTTATGGGTGTTCCCTGTAGGTAACTAACTGCTTTTCTCTTGCTGCTTTTAAGATTCTCTGTTTGTATTTAACCTTTGGCATTTTAATTATGATGTGTCTTGTTGTGGGCCTCTTTGGGTTCCTCTCTCTTTGGACTCTCTGAGTTTCCTGGGGTTGTTTGCCTATTTCCTTCACCAGGTTAGGAAAGTTTTCCATCATTATTTCTTCAGATGGCATTTCTATTTCTTGTTCTCCCTCTCATCCTTCAGGTACCCCTATTACACGGATGTTTTTACACTTAATTTTATCCCAAAGACTCCTTAAATTATTATGGTATTCTTGGCTTCTTTTTCTCGCCATTCTTTTTGTGCGACCTTAGCTTCTCCACCCTCTATATCAGTGGTTCAATCCTCTTCTTCATCCACTTTGTGAATTCTCTCTAATATACTCTTCATCTCAGATCATTTATTCTTCATTTCTGACTGGTCCCCTTTTATAATTTCTATTTTCATTTTTATGTTTTGTTTCTCTTTGTCAAAGTTCTCACTGAGTTCATCTAGTCTTTCCCTAAGTCCATTGGGCATCTTTATAACAGGTGTTTTGAATTCTGCATCCTTTATATTGCTTTTCTCCATTATTCCTGGATCTCTGTTCCATTTTCTCATACAGTTTCTTCTTTTTTGTCTACCCAATTTGGCTGCCTTTCTGTGTCTGTTTCTATGTACTAAGCAAAGCTCCCATGTCTTCTAGTCCTTATTAGTGTGGCTTTGTGTGGTAGGTGTACATAGGTATGGGTCGGAGAGGGGTTCAGCAGCAGGCCAATTTTAGTTCCATCCTGTGTCCTTCCAGGGCCACCTGTTAAGATTCATCATGCAATCTGTAGATGCTGTGCTTATAGCTACCTCGAAAAACTATGCCAGAAACTGAAGTCAGCTGCCATCAGTGTGGGTCTTGTAGCTTGCTCTGCAAGTTGCACAGGACTCGCCAAAATGATAACTGGATATGCCATGAGTTTGATGAGGCAGAGTGAACTCTGTTATCCAGTTTGATGACGTCTCAGTAATGGCGGTGCTGAGTCCAAACAGTGGGAGTGGGGAGGGCTCAACAGAGGAACAACGGATACCATGAGCAATTCTACCCTGGAAAAAGCCTCGCCTCTGACCTTCACTCTGACAACTCAGTGTCCCCCTGTAAGTACCTGGTACCCCGTAAGCAGCCAACCAGGTGCTGGTGCTCAGAGCAAGCAAGTCTGTCATTGTGAAAGTCCAGTGGAGGATACAGCCCCTTTAAGAGGCGTCTGCAGCTGCCGCCTGCTGCTGCTGCCATAGCCTCTGTCCCACTCAGCCATTCAGGACCAGGCATCTTCACATCCTTGCCCTATCCTACCTCCCCCCGTTGCAGGGTGATTTCTTATTTCTCTCTCTAATTGTAGGGCTTGTTCATCTAGACCCCATCTAGATTCTGCTTCCTGTTTCTGTCACAACTTTGATGTGGTTGTAAGAGCAGATAAACAAAGCCTCTATCATTTATGCTATTTTTCAGAAATCAATAATTTTTTAATGGTCACATAAAAGCCAATTATGTTCATCATTACTATGACTTTAAATATTTATTTACATCACTTTTAATACTTCTTAGAATTCTATCATAAATACACAATAATTTATTTAATCATTTCTCTATCATTGTACTTTTTTTTCTAATTGTTGATACTTTAGATTTCACATGCTTGTATATAACTATTTTTCTTCCATGTGTATGTTCTAACTGCACTGGTCTGCTCACCAATATGCTCTGTATATTCTTATCTCTAATTTTTTCTTTTCTGTTAACTCTACATGTCTTCTACAGCTTGTTCTCAACAGTTTTAAATACAATCCAACTTTATACCCTGTTTTCCTTTTGAGCCCTAACCCTGAACTTTTTCTTTTATTTGTTTCCTATATATTTATTACCTCTCTCTGTACCTATTTTGCTTCATTGATAAAATAGAAATATCAGTGTCAACCCCGGAGCACATTTGTGAACATTAAGTAAAATTCTTGTGGGGAAACATGCTGTATATAAGTGATGAGCACTACAAAAATATAAATTATATCAATCACATTTTGTTATATTTTTATATTACATATCATTGTTTTGTTATGTCTTACATTATTTGTTGTTATTGTCACTGTTATATTAGTTATCATTTCATACACCTCCTGTCTTTTCACTAGATTATCAGTGCTTTACACATGGATTCACTGTTCATCTATGTCTCTTCCATATATATATATATATACACATATATATAATGTTTTATGTAATTTTTAAACTTAGTAATAACAAGAATTGATAAAGATGATATACTCCATCAAAAATAGAATTCTAAAAAATTGTATATTATCTACTAAATATAGTTAAGTCAATATCTGTTTGTGGTGCTGTTAGTTACTACCTACTGGCTGGTATTCAACTATGATCAGCAAAGTAATAAATTGTGTTCCTGATGCTGCTTCTGTTTTCTACTTAATGGTGTATTATCTTAGCTGACATTGGCTGTCCTGATTAGAATCAATTAGCACATCAAAACGTTTATTGAGCATGATGAATGTTTGCTTTAACTCCTTTGCATTCTGTCCTGAAAAAAATAAAAATAAAATAAACGACATACTAAGAAGTCCTAATAAGAAAAAAATTAATTTTGTTCAGATAGGAGTATCTCTAACCCCAATCTTTTATTTTCAGATCACCGGTGGACTTCAATATATATATATATAGATAGATAGATAGATAGATAGATATAACTGCTTAGATAAGCTACTAAGACACAGATAAAATAGTTGCATGTTTATGTATATAATTTAGTAAAATTTGTTTATCAATAAAATATATATTTATATGTATAATTTATGTCTTTATACATACCTATATATTCTGGATTATAGATGCTGATAAATTAGTGAAAAATTTTTAATTAAGAAAAAACATAATTGGGGGTATAGATTATATTAACAGGCATATTAATTTTGGCTAACATAAGAAGTTATCCCTCAATTATAAGTTCATAATCAATTAAACACTGTATTGTATGCATTAAGGCAGGATGTTGGCAAATTAGTCCTTAAAAGTAGTTTGATATTCTGGTTTGTTCTATTTAACTTTCTTCTAGGTTCTGCCTAGAAGTTTCAGTGAATTATAGTTCCGGGCTCTCCAACTCTCCGGCTTAGGATTGGATCTGGTTCCAAAGAGGCATTGACAAGAGATGAGAGAAAGAAGAGAAACAGAGTACAGAGCATTGATTCCCTTGATCTCTTCCATTCTGGGATACTGTTTGATTATACCTGTACTTTTTTTTTAATGGTCTAACTTCTGTTAGTAAGCTTTGTTTCCATGACTATTTCTCCAATTAAGTTCTAACACCACCATGGCACTTTCAAGGTGGTTGATTAAACATACATGCCAATTTTTTTTGGTCTCTACTTAAAACTGATATTTCAGTTTATAAGTTTAAAAGAGAGAGTGTATAAAATTTACAAAAATAAATATTAATTAATACATAGCTTTAGTGAGAGAAAGAGATAGGATAAAACCCATATCAGAAAAGCAATGAACAAAGGCTTACACTACTGCTAGTACTAAACTAATGACATCACCAAAAAGGCGACTTTACTAAAAGGCCATCGTGTCAGCAGGTGGTCATAACTGAGGACACAGGATCAACACATGACTAAGAATCATCAATCATCTGAGAAAGACCAGAAAAGAAGGCAATAAATTCATGAACAAAAGAATTTATACCCAATAACAGAAATAGTATTGAAAAATTTAAAAAGAGTTGAAATAAGTACATTATTAAATATTACTATTTACAAAGAGATAAATAAAAGAAATAGACTCATGACACAAAAGTAAATAGTTATAAAACAAAATTTTACAGTTGTAAAAAAACCTTAATGATCATAGAAAAACCAATTTGTTTGAAATTAATAAAAAAGAAATATTAAATAACAAACTTGACCTAGCTAAAGAACAAAATAGTTCTTATATATCAAATGTATGTGTTTCCCTTAGAAACAATTGCTCAATATTTGTTAATGTAATACTTGTTGAGACTTTATAGAATAGAAATACAAACAATAACAAGAATCACCTCTAGAAAGTATCAAAGAGAAGTTAAGCATCTCAGAGAATAATCTGGCAGTTCAAAATTTTATTTATATGGAATTCCAGAATAAAGTAATAAAAATATAAAGAAAGCCAATATTTGAAGAAATATGGGAAAAAGTTTCTCAGAATTATAGAAATATATGATTCCGCATATTACAAAAGTTCACTTAATGTAAAGCAAAATTAAAACAAGTAAACATTCAAGGAACAAATAAAACTTCACACCTGAACACATTGTGCAGTAGTTTCCAAATTCTAAGGATACAGAGAAATTTCTAAAGCCATCAGAGAGAAAAACAACACAAAAGTGAAAAAATCCATTTTCATCACTGCTTCACCAAGTTCATTAGATGCATGACATCAATAGAGCAATACTTTCAAAATACTGAGAGTTCTGCTTTTTCAATTGCACACTAATTTGCTTCAGACTAACCTTCCCTCCAAGGAAAACTAAAGACAAAATTTTAAATGGAAAAAAAGCATATCTGCAACAACAACAAAAAAAAACAAACAATCCAACTGAAAAATGAGAAGACCTGAACAGATACTTCTCCAAAGAGGAAATACAGATGGCTAATAGACATATGAAAAGATGCTCAAGGTCACTGAGCATCAGATAAATGCAAATTAAAACCACAATGAGATATCACCTCACAACTGTCAGAATGGCTATCATCAATAAATCAAAAACAACAAGTGTTGGTGAGGATGCAGAGAAAAGGGAACCCTCATACATTGTTGGTAGGACTGCAAATTGGTATAGCACTATGGAAAACAGTATGGAGATTTCTCAAAAAATTAAAAATGAATATATCTTTTGATCCAGCAATTGCACTTTTGGGTATTTATCCAAAGAAAACCAAAACAATAATTCGTAAAGATTTATGCACTCTAATATTCATGGCAGCACAATTTACAATAGCCAAGATATGGAAGGAACCTAAATGCCCATCAACAGATGATTGGATAAAAAAATTATGGTTCATATATAAAATGGAATATTACCCATTAAAAAAATGAAATCCTACCATTTGCAGCGACATGGATGGACCAGAGGTTATTATGCTGAGTGAAATAAGTAAGACAGAGAAAGATAAATACCATATGATTCACTTACATGCTGAATCTAAGGAACAAAAAGAACAAACTAATCAAAAGCAGACTCACAAATATAGTGGACAATTTGATGACGGACAGAGGGTAAAGGGGTTGGGGGGCTGGGAGAATGGGGTGAAGGGTTAAAGAAGTCCAAATTAATAGTTGATAGATAGTCATGGGGATGGGGAGCATGGCAGAGGGAATGCAGTTAGCATTAATATAATGGCTAGGTGGAGGGCCAGGTGAAGGAGTGAGCAGTTGAGGGGATCATTTTATGAACTATATAGATGTCTAACCAATGTACTGTATACTAGAAACTAATTTAAATAAGTAAATTTTTTAAAAAAAAGCATATCTGTTTGAAAATGTGCAATGAAGCCTTAACCAGCAGACTTAGAGTTTTCAAACTTTTCACATTCCAAAGAAAGACAGGCCCTCAACTGGCTCTTGAGAGATAACCTCTAAATCCTTAAAATATCATATCTGTTAAGTGTGTCTCTACATGCATGAGGTCTTGGGGCATGCCAGATAGCTTATGCTAACAATGTGATTCACAGTAGAGAACTTGGGCCATGCTGTATTAGTTTGACTTCAGAAATTGCTGGAAACTAAGTAACTAAAGTCAGCCACATGGGCAATCAGCTATGCCTACTTGACTCACCCCCAGTAAAAACCTCTACACCAAGGATCAAGTGAGAGCCCCTCTTTGGCAGTAGTCATATATTTTGCAACATGTTGCTCAGAAATTAAGTTCTATTCACTGACTCTAGGGGAAAGGACAACTGGAAGTTTGTTCGTAATCTCTCTTTGACTCACCCTCTGTGACTTTTGCCTTTGCTGAGTTTGATCTCTATCTTTTTGGTGTAATAAAGTTCTGAAGGAGATCATGCATAGGTGGAAATTTGAAGTACGACAAATTTATGGTTCGAGTGACCAACTAATTGTTACCTCAAATACAAATTTCAGATGGAGAATACACCTAAATAAAACAGAAACATAACTTTTTTAAAAACATGACTCTTTTATAAAGAAAATTGCCCCTATGATATTGAGGTAAAGAAGCCTTTTTTTAAAGTAAGACTGGTAAAAGAATAGATTGTCAAATGTTATGACAATCACAAAAGCACTAATACTCATTTGACATAAGACAGCATAAACAAAGTTAACAATGAAGAAAAGAATTGGGAGAAAAATTATATATAAATATAAATAAAATAAAAGATTATATATATATGTGTGTGTATATAAATATAAATAAAAGAAAAGAAGGGACTGCTATACTACATTAAAAAATCTACAAGTCAACAAGAAAAGTATAAACAACTAATACTCCAGGCAACTGGAGAAAGACATAGATAGTTCAAAATACGAAAATCAATTGGTTTATAAACATATTTTAAAAATTATTCGACCATGCAACAAAGCAAATGCAACTTGAAAGAACAATAAGATATCACTTTTTTCTCATAAAATTAGGAAACAGTTAAAATCAGTTTAAACGTTGGTTGAGTTTTAGGAAACATAAACTCTCATAGAGTTCTGGCACCCAGTTTTCAGGGCTATTTGGGAGTGTCTATTAAAATATGAAAGGTGTATACTCTGTAACTTAGTATTTCTGTTTTTAGGTACCTCCTTTGGAGACCTACTCATACATGCCAAACACTTGCTCTTTGTTAATATAACTTGTTTACTGGCTTTTAAGAACACTGCCGTCTAAACAGTTTTGCTCTTTAGTCACTGCTCACTCCGCATTCTTCATTGTTTTCTCTCTTTTCTGACCTTGTTCAGTTATAGTATCCCCAGACTCAGGCCCTGCTGCTAATCTCTTCTTCAACTACATTTGTCTTCTTAGTTATCTAAGATGTCTCATGGCTTTAAATGGCATCTGTAGGCTGATGACTTCAAGATAATAAATCTGATGACTCCAGATCAGATCACTCTCCTAAACTATGGACCATATAACCAGTGGCCTACTCACCAACTACTGTATTATTAGATAAAAATCATCTGTGCCTCCTCAAATTCCCTTGACACACCTCTTTCTCTACAGAGACGTTCCCTTCCTTCTAGATCACACTGCTGCTGCCTCTACCAGTGTCCTTACCAAGTTTCTTAAGTTCACTAGAGGTCAAGTTGAAATCCTAGACCTTGATACTCCTCATGTTCTATAAACCCCAACTACCTTTGAACCTCCATGAAAAAGAAATAGGATGTGGGATCTGTCTTCCTTATTAACCACCAAGAATCTGACTAATAACATCCAGAAAAGCAGGGCAATTGTATCACCTTGACCAATGAAAAATGAGAGATGGGAGGAAACTAAGCAGAAAAATTCTCCCTTTTTTTTGAACTATTCTTAGGTGTAGTTTCTCTTTGAAAACCTTTCTTAGAAGTCCAAAATTCTAAATAAACATGTTTGTTTGCAACCTGCTGTGTCTCTTCATGGCTCTGAATAATGCTATGGCCCATTAAGTAAAATGTTACTTCACTTTTCATCTTCCTTTACCTCACTTCCTCTTTTTTTCTCATGTTCATAACCCTGGTCTTGTACTTCCCAAATAAAATCAGTAATTTAATTCTTGTCTCAAGTTCTGATTTCCAAATGACTAAGTTCTCCAAACATGCTCCTCTTTCAGCTTTCCTCATCTCAGTTAGTGACAACTTTTGGTTGTTCAGCCACAAATCTCTAAAGTCAGCCTTAACTCTTCCCTTTTTTTATGCCTCATCCAATCAGTCAGCAAATCCTTTTGGCACTACTTTAAAAATAAATCCAAAATCCCACGTACTTACCACCTGCAATTCTATTCCTCCAGTCCTGGGCACCATTAACTATTGCTTGAATTACTTCAGTACCCTCCTAAGCTCTCTGGCCTTTGCCATCCTACATCCTATTCCACAAACAGCAGCTAAAATAGTACTCTCACGTAAGTCCTTGCCTTTCAAAACTTGTCAGTGTCTTTCCATTTTATTCAGAGTAAACACCAAAATTCTTATAATGGCTTACAGGTCCTATGTGTTCATTCACACTGTGCCCCACCTCCCCCAACCTCTTTCTACTGCTCTCTCCTTTATTTGCTCCCTTCCAATCACCTTGGCTTGCATGCTGTTCTTGGAACACATAGAGGGAATTCTATTACCTTAAAATCTTTGTTTTCTCTTACTATAATCATTTGCTCAAAAATACATGTTTGGCTAATTCCCTTATTGCCTACAATATTTTTTTCAAATCTCATATTCTCAATTAGTTCTACCTTGACCCCTCTATTTAATAGTAGAATGCTGACTTTCCACTTTATTCTAGCACTTTTGACCTGCTTATATTACACTGTTTTTTTTGTTTGTTTCATAACTCTTATTATCTTCTACTTTTCCCGTTGCTTATTATTGACTATCAACCATGCTATAATGCAAACTACATTAAAGCAGGGAGTTTAGTCTTATTCACTGACATATTCTAAGCATCAGGAATAATGCCTTGCTTGCACTTGGGAAGTACTCAATAAAATATATTTTGATATATAAATTCTTTTTGAAACATTCTTTATAATAGTAAAATTTGAAAACAATCAGTAACCATAAATAGAATGGATAGATAATATGCAGCATATTCATGAAATAGAATATTGAAAAGTAGTTAATATGAATGAACCTTACTTATTTACCTAGATATTGAAAGATCTCAAAAACAAAACATCGAATGAAAAAAAGAAAGTTGAAAAATAATGTGTCAGATCTTACTTATGTAAAACCATACATCCTAAGCAAACTAATATGTTTTATAAGTGTGAATATACACATGGCATGGTATAAGCATAATTCTTTTCAGAGATCAAACTTTGAGATACCAAACTCAAAATTGTATATAGAATGGGCACTGAAGTTAATGATCAAATGCGATTCAGCTTTATTTGTAAAGTTCTTAGTTTTATTTTTAAAGAATGCACTCATATGTTACGGACCACATAATGTAATTGCAAGTTAAAACTTATCTAGAGGACAAAAGACATGTCTGACTTCTGTATGAAAAATAGATTTGAGTGATAAGGGACAAAAGTTGAAGTGACTTCCTGAATTTCTTTTCTGAAGCCTCGGAAATGACTTGGGGCTACTAAATTTAGAGTGGGAGTAAACGGAGAGAAATCACTGCCCTTACCAAAGTGAAAGGCGCCTGTGAGTGAGTCAGAGCAGACATGTAGTCAGTAACACATCTGTGGATTCTTCTTCAAAGTCTCCTTCCCACTCTCATCACTTCCTCCTCTAAATTCCTAAACCTACTATAGATTTCTTCTTTTCATGTATCCCCACAGTATCTAGCATCTTGTTTAACACACATTAAAAACTCTGTACAATAAATGTCTATTAAAAAGAAAGAGATAATGAAGATGAAAGATGGTGTATGTAAAAGAGAAAGGTGGAACGAAGAGAAGAAAAACTGAAGAAATCAGTTCAGATGAACACATCAGCTATTCTACTCTCTATACAATTGTGAAGACCTATTACTTTTATTTTTTTTCTCTAAGTAATGAAATCCAATAATTTATGCTGTTAAGAGAAAATGTATTTCTTCTGGCAAAGGAGCTCAAACAAATATTAAAATTTAGATTTATCAAAGTAAAGGCAATTAGCTTCTTGGCAGGCATGGAAACATTATTTGTGCATTTTAAGTATTTTTCTAACTTCTCTCACTTTCCATTTAGAATTTGCTTAATACATCATTGACAGGTTACTCTTCATAAATATTGCTATCTTTGGGCAACTGCCACTTTCCTGTTCAAGGACTAAATTTGTCCCTAAGTGTCTATAGTATTAAGTCTATACTATTATTCCTGGATTTAGGATCTACTCTTCAATCATACATTAACAATAATCTAAACTTACTCTTAATTTTTTTTTTCACAGCTCCTTTAAATCATATCCACTTTGGTCAGAGAGTCTTAACTTTATCCTTTGTTCTATTTATATCTACAGGCTCAGGATAATGCGGCTTTATCTTCACAGAATAATTTTTTCCCCATCACTTAAATCCATTATCATTGTAAGAAATTTCCCTTCTTACGTTAGGCTTCTAGGGTTTCAATAAATTAAGTAATCTCATGATGACCGTCACCATGAAAAGGTATTGCAATGCCATGTTGGGTGTCATGGCCTAACTGCAGCTCAAATACACTATTATAAGGTATATAAGATTAATTATTTCCCATTGCCACTACAAGTTAGCCCTTCGTGATTGCCTTTATAAGGTCTCATCTATCACAGAGTCAGCATTAGTCATTCAAAACATTTATTCATAGACAGATTTTATATGCCAAATGATGTTCAAAGAACTGGGGATTCACTGGTGATCACAATAGACTCCATCCCTACCCTTTTAGAGTATACATTTTAGTGGAGAGAAACAAAGAATTAATACATAGATAAGAAAATTTCAAGACTATAGGTGCTATCAAATAAACAGGATGATATAACAGTAAACTGAACAAAGGAGAGAAAACTATAGATTGAGTCATCAGTGCAGGTTTTCTGATGTCCTGCAATGTGAGCAAAGGCTTGATAAGCCTTATCTTATTCAGCAGTAGTAAGACAGTAGTAAGGCTTGATAAGACACAGCATTTTAAAAGCCTGGGAAAGAATATTTCAGGTACTGAGATCAACACAAACAAAAATTCTAAGATTGGAAATACATTGGTGCATCCGAGAAGTAAGAGGGTTATGGTGTGTTTCCAGTACAGTGGGGAAGGAAGAAAATGACACAAGTTGAACATAGGAAAGAAGACAAGGACAAATCATCCAGTACTTTGTTGACCAAAGGACAAAATTTGCATTTTATTAAAAGTAAATGGGTGGCCACTGGAGATATTTTAGTAAGGTACTGATGTCTCATTTTCATGTCAAGATTGATCTGTTTCTTTCATGGAGAAGAAAGAAAGGAGAAGACAGCATGTCAATTCAATTTTTGCTCCTACTTCAGAGGTAGGTTCTAGAAAAACATTATGAGTTTAGAATAAAGTGGCTTTGGTATCTGCTAATGATCACTAAAAATGTTATTAGGTAAACCCTTGTTCTCTTGACATTTCAGCACTAATGGTATTGCCCACAGAGTATCCCACATCCAACATCAATAGGTCAGATGACTACTAAACATTCCAAAGTTCTATATACAAGCAGATAGAGCTGAAAGAAAAATCTTCTAGGAAGAAGTTTCAATTACTGCTGAGTGGACCAGCTTATTAGATAAGGAAATAATAGGGCTGAAACAAAGCCTAATTTAAAAAGCATTAACCAGGGCAACTTTGTTTAGAAGTGAACACAACAAAGCTTCCCCAATTCTGATTCGCTCTCTTTCAACGGCACAGATACCCTTTGTTCTTCAAGGTCAAAGTTAGATCCCATATCCTATATGAAGATTTATCTTATTTACAAACACTATCATAGAGTGTAATGTTGTATTACTCTTAAAATGTATGTAATATTTTTATCTTACTACTAA
Organism: Eidolon dupreanum; assembly: GCA_028627145.1. Taxonomy (NCBI): domain Eukaryota; kingdom Metazoa; phylum Chordata; class Mammalia; order Chiroptera; family Pteropodidae; genus Eidolon; species Eidolon dupreanum. The sequence goes on from CM053514.1 coordinate 35,814,925, forward strand.
ATCTTAATTTCATTTAGAATAAGGATTAGAAGATTGATAGCCAACTCAGGTAAAGTTTAGTTAATATCTGATTAATCCATTTGATATGAATTGGTTGGACATATATTCTTAAACTAATTTGACTCACATTTAAGAAAATATGGAAATATTCCAGTTATGTCAGTTATTTACATGTTGTACTACCGCTGAAAACTATAGGTATTGAAATAACCCACAAAGTAAAATTGAGAATTTAAACTATTTATTTTTAGACAGTATCTGCTCTTATTATGTACTTCTTCCAAAAGCTGATAGTATTCAATAAAAGAAGTGAGCAAGGTTGCAGTTGATCTATTCAAACATAAAATCCTAAATTGGTCATAAGCAGGAAATGCTAAATGACAGTATTTGGCAAGCTTTGAGCCCAAGGAAGGAGAAAATTCTGATAATAAAAATATATCAGAGGTATGTAAATCCTAATGCAAATGAGAGCAGAGGTAAATTAGGAAGAGCTGGGGAAAATATATTCTATCATCATTATTAAACTTAGCTGAATTGGACATAGGTAGACTCACTGACCACCCCGATGGAATTCGTAGTAGATCTGTAACATTGTTTTTGTTGTTGTTAAGCATAAGTTCATATTTCCTATTAGCACCTTATCTTCCTGATGTCAAAGGCCTGCTTCTATGTAGCCTTGATAGAAGGTGGTACCCAGCCCTGCGGATACCAAAGAGGATGATGTTTCTCACTCCATACAAACATAACCAGGAGATTGCACATAATCTGAGATTGGTCTATTTGACTTTGGGGCTCTTAAAACTGTGAATTTTGATGATGTCATTCACTAGTTAGAGTTTATATTCTCTAAAGTGGCAGTCTGGCCCAGCCTCTTATGCTGTATAAACCTTGTCCATACTTCCATTAATTAGCCTTTTATAGCTCCCTCGGGCCTTGTCCATTTCCCAAATCAAATCTTCCAGGATATCATGAATTTTGTAAGGCTCAAATGGCATTCCAATAAGATTCTTCTTTTTGCTTAGGATAGCCAGAGTTTAGTTCTAATGTGCAGAAGCAAGAAATGTGGTTAATACTGACCCAGGCAATATTTAATCTTTTTTTCTTCTGTGTCCAAATTCCCTTCAAGCCATCCTTGCCCAATCCTGTTTTCTTTTTTAGTGGAAGTCTCTTCTATGTTCCCAGGGTGCAGTGCTCCCCCAGCCATAGCCTCAAGCACTAAAATGTCTTATGATTCTTTTTCTTCCAACTCAGAACCTCCCTTTAAGATACAAAATCATTAGGAGAAAACTGAAGCCAAACCTAGAGCAGCTATTCTTAGACTTTGTAGCCTTAGAATCTGATATGATGTATGTTAAAAGTGTGGTGTCAGAGACCACACTTACTCAAAAGTAAAGCATGAAAGAAGCCCAGGAATTTTCATTTTTTACAAACTAAACAGAGTCCTGCTAAACAGGGTCAAGGAATTATTTGATAAACCTATCTGTGTCCATTTGGCTATGAAGGAAAAGAATCACATTTGGATGGCTCTCTGTCTTACCATGTATTTAATTTTTCATTCATATTTACCTCACTGACTGATTTCTTGAACATGTGATTTCTTTGTCTTTCAATGGGCAATTTGCTCTGATTTGTCTTTGCTTTCTTGTAAATTTCTTGTTACTATTTAAAGCTTATTTATTTTGTTGAAGTGTCTAGCTTCTTATAATCAACTTTAGAGAGTTTTGCAAAGGTCAATCTTTCTACTGAAACAGCTTAAATTCTGCTCCTCAAAAGAATCCTTCCTCTAAGCTTAGGGAATGGTAAATATTTGTCATTAGCAACCACTTTGCCAAAGAGTACTGTTATAAGCTGAAAAATAAATGTTTATTGCTTCAGTATCCTGGAGAACATATAAATCTGTGTTTCCTTTCACTCTATAAAAAATATTGAGTACTGAAAATGAAATATTTTCACAGCAACTTGAAATTAAATTTGAAATTTTCTCTTTTGAAAATAATCATACATTTACTATTCTGAGTATAACTCGTGAAGTTGAAAAACTCAAAACATTTTTTCTAAGATTGACATTGTTTTCATTATAGCTATATAATAAAAATAATCCTGGTTGGAGGTTGAAAACTTGAAATTTAATCCTAAATCTAACTTTTGTTTAATCTTGTAATTTTTATTTTTAATTTTTTCATCTATTAAATGACTACAATTCGACCTGGCCTGATTATATTACTATAAGATAGAATTAAGTCTGTAAACTATAAAAAATGCTCCACAAACAGAAAATACTTATAAATACAATATTAATACTGTCACAGAACATGTTATTCAATTTAAATAGTATTAAGAATTTAAAACAAAAATAATAGTTTGTATAGTTTTATGTTTTTGGTGCTATTCTAAGCAGTGTGGGTATGTGTGTGTGGAAAGAGAGAGAAAGGAGTGGAAAGAGCTTCATTTAATGCTCAAAAATGCCCTATGAAATTGATATTTAATCTAATTTCTCAGATGGTAAAGCAGAAGCACAGAGAAGTTAAATAACCTGTCAAAGATCCCATAGATTTTCACAGGTATTTTGCATAAATGCAGCAAGAAAAAAATATTTAAAAAATAAACATACCAGTATCCACAAATATTTTGGAATTGCCCCTGGCATCTTGACAGTCCCATGACATAAATATATATTTTCTCCTTATGAAGCTCAACAAAATAAATGTAATTTATTTACTGAAGAGGAGTTTTTATCATTCTCACGTGCCTTCCAAATCCTGTGACTCTAAGATGATTGTCTGCTTTATGCAGATAGCAAAATAGCCAACTGGAATGTCGTATAATCGCTGGAATCTTAATTGGCTGGGAAAGAGAAGCATAAAATAGTATTACAGTCAGAGCCAGACTAGATTTAGTTAGTGACTATTTAAGTTTGTGATTTATGAGGCTCCTCTGCAACGTATGCTCCTTCCTCAGAATCTTCACTAAGGAACTACAGTCCTACATCTTTTCTTATGTAATCTACAGTTCCCACCACTAATATTACTTCTATGGTATATCATTTTTTATCAGATATGTTCTTGTAAAAGACATAAAATTTATTATGTTCATGCATCATGAATTATTGATTAATATTAACTATGAAATTATAGAACCAATGATTTTGTACCAAATTAGACACCATTGCTCACTAGATTATGACATATCCTTAGCAAAGATTTAAGAAAAGAGTTAAAAGTATAAAATTTGATTTATCAATTTTATTTGCTTTTTAAAATTAGAAAAAGTCTTCCATGATTAGATTAAATCCAAGAATACTCAAGTTCAGGGGGAAAGTTTTTGAATTCCAAGTGTAGATATACAATATCTGGAATGGGGAAAGAAGAGTTCTGTTATATCTCTAGTGAAAAGACACCTGCAGCAATTGCTTTACATTATAAGTTTATATTCACAGAAGCATGGAAAATCTGGCCCCGAGATTGTGAGATTCAACAGGTCAGACAAAAGGGTAACAGAACAGGAGATGAAGAGACCTGGGCAATTACATGAGGGTCTCTACAGCAAGAGATGTTAGCTTCAGTTAGACCCCAAAATGAAGACCCAGAGGTACAAGGAAGTCAATGTATGAGAGTAGAGCCAGATTCTGTAAAAAGAGCCATACTGGAATGGAATATTGGGAAAGCCAAATAATTGCTACCTTTTGGTAAACACACATAAGGTATTTGGAAGACATTTTGGTTGAAGTAGCCTTCCTAATCTCCTTCTAACCATGGGACAAATATGATTGATATGATCGCTGAGTTTGTGAGTAGGAAATAATCATGTTCAGCCCAAAGCACATGGAGTCTCTGTCTCCCAGGTTTGCCTGCTTTGGGAGAGGTCTACTATCCAATTTTTTCCCAATCTTGTGGTAAGTGGTCTGCCCCTACAAAGCGGGGGTGGGCAAGGTCATTTGACTTTTGATGACTAAGTGTGAATTTATTTCCTGAGTGAAGTATTAGAAAGCCCACAGTGGCCACACATCAAGGTCACATCATCCAATCCAGGCTTCATCAGTAAAAATACTAATATTTAATTTTTCACTTTTCCTTTGTGTCTTATTTCTCAGGTGGTCCTATATCTGAGAGATGAAACAAAAGTAATTTATTGGCTCCCTAAAACCCCAATCCATATGTCAATTCCTTTAACTCTTGCAATATTATCATTATTAGTTTTCATTGCCACTATAACAAATTACCACAAATGCAGCACCTTTAAACAACACAAATTTATTATTTTGTAGTTTCTGTAGGTCAGAAACCCAGCACAGTCTGGCTGGATTTTCTGCTCAGTGTCTCAGCGAGCTGAAATCTAAGTATTGGCTGGAGGTACAGTTCTTAACTGGGACTCCAGGTCTTCTGCAAAGATAACTTACCATTCATTGCTAGAATTCATTCCTTCTCTTGCTTTCCATGTGGCCCTCTTCATTTTCAAGCCAGCAACAGAGCATCAAACCCTTCTTATGCTTCAAATTTCTCTGACTTGCTCTTTTGCATTTTTCTTTTGTTTTTAAGGCTTCATGTGAATACATCGGACCAATCTAATAATCAAGATAATTTCCAAAACTCAACATATCAGTAACCTTAATTATACCTACAAAGTCCATTTTGCCATGTAAAGTAACATATTCATGGGTCTAACACCAGGGACCAAAAATCCTAGTGGCCAAATTTCAGCTCATCACCATTAGATAATAACATTTCCACTTTAGAAATAAGAAAATTGAGATTTGGAAAAGATGAAGAATGTTCCATAAGTCACACAGATAGTAAATGGCAAAGGTAGAATGAAAGGCCAAGTGTGTTTTTCAGTCTCAGTGTTTTCCTTGACCCTGAAATTCCTCTATTCCTGACCACTGTTCATCTTATTCAAATGATGCCGTTTATTTCTAATAAAACACAGCTGTGGGGGATTTTTTTTTTATATATATATATATATAACAGGGAAGTAAAAGACATGCCCATTGCATTTCAACACCTACGTTTTTCCTTCACCTTAACTTTTCTGTTTTAACTTCCATCTCACAAATTTTTCCCCTTCTCCACAAGGGGGAAGAATTATAAAGGGTAGATTTGAACAACAAACAAAATAACAAAATAACAAACAAGGAAATACCAGAGGAAGAGAGAGAAAGAGAGCAAGAGAGAGAAGGGAACAGAAAAAGTCAGGAAAAGGAAAGTAAGAGAAGAGGCAGAAATGACACTGACATATGCAGAATTAAATATAATCACTGAATCAAGGATAATTGTTCATACACTGAAAGATTAGTTAAAAATTGTACCTATTAATCTGTTTGTATTCCTAAACAAAGCCTGCACATTGCTGATAAGGCTCCAAACAAAACATACAATCTATCATTAAAGGACTCAAATAGTCTTTAACTACTTTAATATGGAAAAAAAAAAAAAACTGAAGCCAGAATTTCAGCTTGAGGTCACTTCATCCTGCTTTGCTTCTCATCCTTGTCCTACCTAACAACTGTTCTTAATGCAAATCCTTCAGTCTCTTTCTTAGACTGTATTCTTGTTGCAACTTTGCTCTGTCCTTCCTCCCTTCCCCAGCCCCCATAGCTTAATTTCCCTACTACATCTTTTCCACTTTGTTTCCTAAAACCCTTATTTTACTGGAAGTGTACCCTCAAATTTTTTTTTTTTAAGTAGAATGTTCTCTTCACAGGCAGGTCTCCCAAAAGTTTAGTTCCTTTCAATACTTACAATGTGGAAGACACTGTTCTAATGCCGGGCACGCAAAAATATAGAAGGACATGTCATTATCTTTGTAGATTTTACAGCCTGGCCATTAAGTAGGACAGTAAATAAGGAGGTAATATTAATGTAATGTGGATCAAGACAATAACAGATGACTCCATGATTTTCTTACCTTTCATTTCTATTTCAGATCACCGCTTTTCTACTCTCTAAAATAATCTCTTTAAGAAGGATGCTATACTAATATATTATTTCTACCCTCAATTCTACCCAGATAAAGTTTTAATGTCCTCAATTGAATCATTTCTATTTTCCCATCAGGGGATTTCCCAAATTTTTGTCTTCTTCACCAGTATCCTCATTCCACTACTGTCCATCTCATTCTCCCAGGTACTTAACCATCTTCTTCCCCAAATGAAAAATAACTTTAATTTGTATTCTTCCTTCTTCGTTTCCCTATTGTTATAGTGGAAGAAGTGTCTCTTCCCTCCAGTTCAAAGCTAGTGCTTTTTCTCCTCAGAAACTGTGATTCATCATTGATCTCTGGTTTCCTCTTTATGAAACATTCAAATACTGGCAAGTCCCACCCATCTTAGACACAAAACTTGCCCTTGATCTATATTTCTCCTTAGTTAGCCTTTTATCTCTTCCTTATATTTTACAATACACCTTCTTGAAGTACTATTCACTATTATCATCACTACCTCAGCTCAAATTTAATCTAAAACCCAAAGCAACTTAGCTAATAATACTTCACTGTAAAGCTGCAGCAGGTATAATTTCATACATAGAGATACACAGAAAAAAAAAATTATTTATTTTCTTTCAATTAAATTAAATTAAATACAATTCTAAGTCTCTATCTAGCCAGGATGTTGTAAAGCCCAATCTTCGCTTTTCTAGGAATCCTCTACTCCACAGTGAATCAGGGAGATTTGTAGGTGCCTGAGAAACAGGGCTTTACTTGTGAAATCATCTGTTCACTACCAATCACTGGCCTGTCTCCCACCGCCTCTGTGCTTGCTGTTTACAGCAGTCTTAAAACTACTTGTATAACACTGTTTATTGTGTCTAAGCCTTTACCAATCCTGTTATCTTTAAGGAGATTGACTTTTTCTCCCTTTCTTGCATAGATTTCTCCTGTTTATTCTTTAGAACAGAGCTCAATTTTTTATTCCTTCCTTCCCTGAGCACTCCCTAACCCTTCAGAATAATTTGGACATCCTCATATCATCACTATTACATTCTGTATAAACTTGGTGTGATTATTAATAGATTATGTGTCTAGAACAGACAATATATTAGGCTCTCAAGAAATTTTAATCTAAGGAAGAATGTAAGGGTGAAAAATAGGTAATTACAAAATCACATGTTAAGTTTCATAGGAATAACTATGAAATTTAATACAATGTTTGCCTTCGTTAGCCTTTACTCCCATTTCATCTGCTACCATCAGTATGGCTACTATACTGAGGGCCAAATCCAAGTACAACTAGTGGGTATGTGCTGGCCTGATAAGGGAGGAGAGGAACTATACACTAATGGAGCTGCAAGATAGGAATAATACGTATTGACAAGAGGCAAGAGCATGTGTATAAGACTGGTAAGACATAGGGTCAGAAGGCAGACTGCTATAAGTGAAGAGTAATTAAAGGGGAAGAAGCAAAGAGTAGCAGCAGGTACCTCTTTCAATTAAGAAGAAAGAAATATAGTGGTGGCTGGAAGAAGCAGATGGGATCAAGAGAGTTTGTCTTTTGCTGTTATTGGCTGTTTGTTTAAGATAGGAAAGACAAGTATATGCTTAACTGTTGATGGAGCAGACGGAGAGGCGGAACATATAGAAAGGATGAGAAAAATTAATGGAATAAGTTTATGGAGGTAAAAGAAAGGATAGGAATCAAAGGCTTAAGTGGAAAGTTAAGTCTTAACCTTACTGTATTGAATGGTATGATTTATAAATCTGACTTAATGTTTTGCAAATGATTAGTCACTCATTTCAACACTATTCTTGACTAGTTCATTTTTCCTCATTTATATAAATTGCTATTTTTATCACAAACTAACTCCTTATATATACATACATATATATATGTATATATGTATATATACATATATATATATATATATATATATATGAAATAGAAGAGTCTAAGAATAGGTATATATCTATTCTTAGACTTTTCTATTTTATAACCTATTCTTTATCCAATATTAAATTGATAAAATTGCCATCATTTTATGTTATGTTTTGAAACTATTAGGACAAAACCTTTATTCTCATTACCTTTCTTTTTTTAAAATTTCAAAATTTATTTTATATATATCACATGCTTTACTTTTTATGTTTATTTCCAGGATGATTTGTGTTGCTATTCAGAATTTTCCGTTACATTTTCAAATTATGTTTGTTGATGTGGGAGGGCTATAGATTTTATTGTCTTGATGTTATACTGATCCCTTTATAGAATTTTACGAGTTTTTGCATTTGTTCATTTTCTTTAGTTTTTTTAGATATCAATTTTTACCTTTTCAAAAATTTATATCTAACTTATTTCTTGTTTACCTTATTAACTAGAACTTTCTATTCAGTCCTCTGAGATGGATATCAGAGTGCAAGATTTGAGAGGAATGCTCTTGGAATCACCACCTGTGGAAGGAGGAGAAAGAAACAAGATTAGGCAGATAGAGAAGGCGGGTTGTCATGCAGTCACAATAAAGTCCTTAATAACCCACACAGAGCCCTAAAGCTTAGAGGATCCTTCAGAATTTTGGCAGGAGACCCCACATGTCCAGTCACTGGATGCCAGCTGTCCCTGAAGGAGGTATGGCCTAAGGTAAGGTGACTCACATCAACTGATTCAATTCCTGAAGAGAACTGAGGGCTGAGGACTGTTGACCAGGCAACACTACCTCAACCATCCAGGCAGCAAGGAAGTAAGTGCCATTGTAAAGGGGGATCTGGGTTGCATTCCACAGCACCCTGTATACTTCTTACATGAAAGATGAGGACATTTGTACATTTATGTATCCTCCTATCTTTGTTTGCCCACGGCAGAACTTTTGTTTTGGTCTTTTATAGAGAAATTATTATGTTTGTTAAGTAGCTTTTATTTCAAGAATTGCAATTTTATGTTACTTTTAGTAATCATATTTCATATTATTTAGCATTAATTCTATATTTCAATGGATTACATCTTCATAACTGGGTCTTTTACACAATGACTTGTGATTAATGAATTCATGTATGTATGGATGCATGTATGTACTTAAGAGTACATGAGTTATCTATTTCTTGGATACTTGCTCATTTGAAAGTATCTTTTTGATGCCTTAAATTAATATCGTATTTTTGTGAAACAATTTTTTCCCTCATAGCAGATATCACTTCATTGATATCTGGTATAAAATGCTACTGAAAAAGTATCTAAGGTCAGAGAAGTCATGAAAATGTGCAAGTAATCAACATTCTGAAATCCAATATTTTAATATTTAAAGGACAAATATTTTAAGTCTATAAAACAAAAGACATTGTATTTGAGTGGAACTAAAATATATAAAGTAAAAAATATAAGGCACCTTTTCTCCCTCTCCTGCCTCACACCCTGTTTACCAGTTTAATGTTTGTCAGATGAGCCCACTTTACTTTAATGTATTCGTTTTTTAATTTTACAAGATGTGATTATAAGCATACATATCATGCCGCATTTTGCATTGTTAATTCAATAATCTATCAAAGGCACTCTTTCCTTCCAGTATACATTTTCTTTTTACATAAAGAGTTTTTAAATTTTAATTTAAATTATGCTTAGTTTAATCCATATTTGTTATTTATGATTTCTTCTATGTATTTATAAAAGTTTTGATGAAAACTAAAATGCATTTAGATATTGTAGCAATGTGAGACACATAATTTACTGAAAGCAAATAATATGCTTTTTCATCTTCACAAAATATAACTTAAAATAAGGATTTATGAGAAAATTGGAAAGTTTGAAAGTCTGATTCTATACTAATATGATTATCCAATTATCCTGAGATACACAAATATGTGACAGTTTCAATTACCCTGTTTAGTGTTATTTTGTAAAACTGAATTTTTTACACCAGGTATGTTCTGTTTCAATGCCCATTTTAAAATGGTGTCTGTACAAATGCAGACCAACAGAAGTCAGTCAAGCTAACTACAATCTCAATAATGTTTCTTTCCATTCACTGAGCTCTAATTTTTAACACAATGCTTCTTGCCTTAGTTGCTGTTTTCTCCTGTTGTCATAACTTTAATGTTTATATCTCTGTCCCTATTTGTTTTTTCCCTTATTTTAGTATTCATCATTGCATGTGAATGCATTCATTTTTTTGGTGAATATGAGACTTACCTTTGCATATTTCGAACAGATTTCAGTCTTCTTGGCTCTCTTGTCTTTCCATTTGAAATATGCCTTACTCTGTGCAAGCTTCTACTTTCCAACACAGAGTTGTGGCCCTTCTTGTGATATCTATGTTTTTGTTTCCAAAGCCTACTCTTTCTATTAGTCACTTGCACATATGAGGACAATTTTCAGATATCCATGTGGATTCTGCACTTGGATTCATTGCCAAAAGAGCAGTGCTTCCTTCATTGATAATGTTGCTTTCTGGCCTTGCTAATTGCATCTAGTCTCTGACTGCATCCATGATTAGTCACATTGAGCAGTCTGGTCTATCCTGATTACTTTAAACTTCAATTTTTTTCCTCTCTTTTTAGTGTTTTATTTTTTCCTTTTTCTATTTGCTCAGATCCTACTAATCCCTGCATATTTTGAATATGATCAGCGATTGACTTCCACAGTTTCTAACAAACTACTACTACTACTACTACTAAATTTGTGCTACCTTTTTATTGTATGTGCTAACACATTTGTGCTACCTTTTGTGTGGACAATTGAAAACAATTTCCCCTCTTCCAGCTTCCCACCCCTTTTTATCCCTACATCCCCACCTCATACTCCCCACCCATTGTAACAGCTAGAAGCCTGGGAATGCATTTGCCAGAATCTCTACCAGGAGATTCCAGTTTAGATTCCACTAATCAGAAGCACCTGCTTGAGGTTTGGAGGAAAGTCGGAAGCCGTCTCGTTGTTCTTTGGGCAACAGAAAACAGACCTATGGGTTTTGGCAGAGACGTTGCAGCAGCCTCTAGGCATTTTCTTTTGAATCATCTGCCTCAGTTTGCACAGCATAATTCAGCCTGTGGTTATGGGAACTGGAACTTGCAACAGCAGAAATTCTGGGACCTGCTCCAGACATATGCACTCAGACACTCTGGAGGTAAATGTTATTACTGAGTCCCTGAGGGAGCGCATGTAACAAAGTTTGAGAACCAGTGAAGCTTATTTTAATACAACGAATCACGGTGAAGTTTTCAAACTGGGCTGGCTATCAGAATTACCAGGAGAGATTCTGAAAACTACAGATTTTGGAGTCACACCACATAGTTCCCCATAAATAAGACTCTCCAGGAAAAGAGCCTATGAACCTGGATTTTTAGAAGTATTCCCAGGTGATTCTGATTGTTCGTCAAGTATGGGAATTTGGCCAAGTATTGCTCTATGGTGTTCCCACTTTCTTGTTTAAATAATATTCCCTTATAGTTACAAAGTAAGGGAAAAATAGTTACATATATTTTAATGAAAAAGATATGACTTATTTAGAAAAGTATGCTCCATCAGCATAAAATCCCTTTTTAAAACTTTTACATTCTACAGTTATGTATTTCTCAGTACTAAGCAAGGATGATTTGCATTACAATTACAGTGATTTCATTACAATCACTTTTGAAATTGCATATACTGACTTCCATTGGCCCTACTGAATTGGATCTCTGGGTGTGAGGCATGCTTAATAAACACACCAGCACACAAAAAAATTGAGAGTCACCAAGCAATTTTTCCCTAGCTTATACTATACCTTACTGGAATGTATCGCAATATGAGCTATCTACACTACAAAGATAAAGGGACATGTACAAAGAGTACTATAATAGCTCTGGGCTTCAATTTCTTCATGGGTAAATGAGGGCGTGGAAGTAAATTATCTCTGATTTCTCTTCCTGATCTAAAGTAGTATTATTAAATTGTGTATTTATCAGCCTGCACACATAGCCACTTCCAAGAACCATAAATAATGTCATATGTTTTCCTTTGGGCCTCCTGTTTAACCATGTTATTTATTGCATTGGCAAGAGGCAAATATTTCAATTTCATCACTCATGTTGGTATAAAACAAAAGGGGGAAAAGACACAGGAGTGCTGTAAATATTTTGCTCATACTTTTATTTCACACAAATTTGTTATTCTTTGTTTCTCAAAATATTCAAAATGATAATCATATTCTTAGACAATCTTAAAATATGACTAAATTAAATTTTACTTCAAAATAAAAATATTAAATACTTAAGAAAACATCAGAATTAGATAACATCCAAAAATATCCCATTTTATCTCAATATTTTTAGTAATAAATATTCCTTATTGTAAACTAAAATCTATATTGATATTCTATTAACTGCTAATATGAATACATGTTTAACCATTCAGGCTTTTTATAATTGTTTTCAGTTTAAAATGTGTTCTAAGCTTATATATATCTGTAATAATAAAAAAAAACCTTTTTGAGAAATAATTTACAAACATCACTATAAAAGTTTAAGATAAACACCTTGATTGTTCAATTTATATATTTTGTGAAATGATTACCACAATAGGATCAGCTAATATCCATCTATCCATCTTCTCATATAGATACAATAAAAAGAAAGGAAAGACAAAAATTAAAAAGGGTGCAGATGACTTTTTAAGTTAGCATTTTCATTTCCTTTGGATAAATTCCCAGAAGTGGAATTGCCGTACCATACGGTAGTTCTATTTTTAATTTGTTGAGGATCTTCCATGCTGTTTGCCATAGTGGCTGTACCAATTTACAGTCCTACCAATGGTGCACAGGAGTTTCCTTTTTCCCACATTCACACTAGCATTTTTATCTCTTCTATTTATGATGGCCGTTCTAACAGGATAAGGTTATATCTCATTGTGATTTTAAATTGCATTTTCTAGTGACTAGTAATGTTGATCACTTTTGGGGGTACCTCTAGGCTTTTTATATATCTTCTTTGGAGAAATGTCTATTCAGGTCCTTTGCTCATTTGTCAATTGGAGTATTTGGTTGTTTTTTTTTTCTATTGAGTTGTATAAGTTTGTTAGATATTTTGACTATTAACTCCTTATCATGGTTTGCAAATATTTTTTTCCCATTCTGTAGGTTGTCTTTTGTTTGTTGATGGTCTCTTTGCTGTGCAGAAGCTTTTTAACTTGATGTTGTCCCACTTGTTTATTTTTTATTTATTTTGTTACTTGTGCTTTAAGTGTCATATCCAAAAAGTCATGACCAAGACCCATGTCAAGGAGGTTTATTCTTAAGTTTTCTTCTAGGACCTCTATGGTTTCAGGCCTTACATTTAAGTTTTGAATCCATTTTGAGTTAAATTTGGTGAGTGGTGTAAGATATGGGTAAGATTCTTTCACATGTGAAATCTAATTATCCTAGCACCATTTATTGAAGAGATTGTCTTTTCTCCTCAGTATTCTTGGCCCCTTGTCAAATATTAGTTGACCACATATTCTTGAGTTTATTTCTGGTCCCTTGGTTCTGTTTCTTTGGCCTGTTTGTTTACTTTTATACCAGTAACATACTGTTTTGGTGACTATTGCTTTTCGTACAGCTTGAAATCAGGAAGTATATTGCCTCCTGCTTTGTTCTTCTTTTCCAGGATTTCTTTGCTTATTCAGGGTCCTTTGTTTCATATAGGAGTGTTTCCTCTACTTCTATAAAAAAAAATACCATGGATATTTTAATAGCGATTGCATTGAATCTATAGATGACTTTTGGTATTGACATTTTAACAATATTAATTCTTCCAATCCATGATCACAAGATACCTTTCTATTTATTTGTGTCCTCTTCAATTTTTTCTTCAGTGTCTTGTGATTTTCAGAGTGGAGATCTTTTTCTTCCTTATTTAAATTTATGTTAAGTATTTTATTGTTTTTGTTGCCATTGGAAATGGGATTGATTTCTTTATTTCTTTAGAAAATTTGTCATCATATAGAAGTGCTATTGATTTTTGTTTGTTAGTTTTGCATCCTACAACTTTATTAAGTTCATTGATTAGATCTAATAGTTTTTTAATTGAGTCTTTATGATATTTATATATAAAATCATGTCATCTGCAAATAGACAATTTTACTTTTCCCTTTCCAATTCTGACAACTTTTATTTTGTTTTTACCTGATTGCTCTAGCTAGGACTTCTAGTACAATGTTGAATAGGAGTTGTGAGAGTGGGCACCCCTCTCTTATTCCTGATCTTAAACTAAAAGCTTTCAATCTTCCACTATTGAGTCTAATGTTAGCAATGGACTTGCCATATATGGCCTTTACTGTACTGAAATTTTTTTATGCCTAATTTGATAAGAGTTCTTATCATCAGTGGATGCTGAATTTTGTCCAATCCTTTTTTGCATTTGGTGAAACGATTATATAATTTTTTTTCTATTAATGTATGTGTCACATTGATTGATTTGTACATGTTGAAATATTTTTGCATCCAAGGGTTAATCCCATTTGATCATGGTAAATAATCCTTTTAACATGCTACTGGATTTGGTTTGCTAGTATTCTGTTAAAAAGTTTGGATCTTCATCCATCAGGTATATTGGTTTGTATGTTTTTTGTTATTGTTGTTGTTTCTAGTAATGTTCTTTTCTGGTTTTGGTATCAGGATTATGCTAGCCTTATAAAAAGAATTTGGTACTGTTCCCTTGTCTTCAATTTTTTGGAAATTTGAGAAGAAATGGTATTAATTCTTCTTTAAATTTTTGGAAAATCACCAGTGAAGCCATCTGTTCCTGGTCTTTTTGGGGGGCCTGAGGGGGGAGGAGGGTATTTTTAATTACTAAATCAATTTCTTTACTAATATTTGGTCTATTTAGGTTTTCTATTTTTTACTAGTCAGTCTTGGTAAATTATGTTTCCAATATTTTTCCCATTTCTTCTAGGTTGTCCAGTTTGTTGATGTATAGTTGTTTATAATAGCCTATTATGGTCCTTTAAAATTCTATGATATCAGTTATAATGTCTCCTTTTTCATTTATACGTATTGATTTGGATATTTTCTCTTTTTTTTCTTGGTTAGTCTAGCTAAGGATTTGTCAGTTTTGTTTATCATCTCAGAGAAACAACTCTTACTTTTGTTAATTTTTATATTTTTTTCTGTTATTTATTTTATTTATTTCTGCTCTAATCTTTATTATTTTCTTCTGCTAACTTTGGGCTCAGTTTGTTGTTTTTTTTTCTAGATTTTTTAAAGTATAGAATTAGGATGTTTATTTGGAATCTTTTTTGCTTCTTAATGTATGTATTTATTGCCATGAACTTCCCTAATAGAATTGTTCTTTCAGCATCCCACAAGTTCTGGCTTATTGTATTTCTATTTTCGTTTGTCTCAAGAAACATTTTTATTCCTCTTTTATTTCTTCATTGATTCATTGATTATTCAGTAGAGTGCTGTTTAATCTCCATGTGTTTGTGAATTTTCTAGTTTTTCTCTTTTTATTCATTTCTATTTTCATGCCTTGTGGTC
This sequence comes from Eidolon dupreanum, assembly GCA_028627145.1. Lineage (NCBI taxonomy): Eukaryota > Metazoa > Chordata > Mammalia > Chiroptera > Pteropodidae > Eidolon > Eidolon dupreanum. Next base: position 35,830,329 of record CM053514.1, read on the forward strand.
ATAGAAGACACTTGGTATGGCTTCAGTCTTCTTGAATTTGCTAAGACTTGGTTTGTGGCCTAACACACAGTCTATCCTAGAAAATGTTCCAAGTGCACTTGAGAAGCATGTGTATTGTTCTGTTGATAGATAAAATGTTCTGTATATGCCTGTTACATTCATTTGATAGAGATAGTGTTGTTCAAATGTTTTTCTTTATTGATTATTTGTCTGGATGATTTAACCATTGTTGAGAGTGGGATATTAAAATCCCCCACTATTATTCTATTGCTGTTTATTTCTCCCTTTAGCCCTGTTAGTTTTTGCTTTTGGTAAATAAGTATTTACAATTGTTATATCTTTTTGATGGGTTGACATTTCTATCATTATATTATGATCTTTTTTGTCTC